>CM060833.1:22897500-23242500 GCA_030762175.1 Metallyticus violacea
CTTTAATATCTCAGGTTATCAGCGTCCCAGTCTATTCGGGCGTGAAACGGTCTACAAACTTTGCTCGGTGGCCTCTTCATTCAGGCTTGAGGTTCTTTTACATGTCGAAAATCTATGGCACGGGACCCGGAGCTTTACTTCCCTTCCGATGGAAGCCATACTTACGATTTTTACGCCCGAAAAAATCCATCGAGCCTGGTCGGGTTTAACCCGCGATCTTGGGTGCGAGCATGGTTACCATTAAACCACCAGAAGGAGGAGATTGTGGTGACAACCTTTTGGGACTGAACAGCAATTCTTTCAAAGAAAAGAAGTTAATGGTGACGGAAATTTTGAATCAATCGCAGTGTCACCAAAAAAAGATCGAGAAATTCATGTGCTGCATTACTTTTTCTGTATGTTCATGTAGTATGAGGTTCATTCCTGTAATTTTTATGTTCTCTCTGTTATAGTGGCAACATATCTGTACAATGCAACACACTCTGGTAAAAATTCACTTCAATAACACACACTGATAAATAATACTGAAGCACCTCCAACTTGTAATAACTCAACGATAGAAATAATGCTCGCTTTCATAACTGCAAACAGCGAATAAATGTCCACGTGCAGTCATCAGTTCAGAACTGTCATCAGAACCCGGAAGTTCAGACATTTATCTTGACATGCAAAAAGACGCTAAAATACTGAAAATAGGCGGTAATATAATTAAAATAGGCATTTATTAAAAGTGGAAATAAGAGAGTACTGCCACTCATTGTTAATGAAAGTAGGCATTTAAAATACTTAATAGTTTTTTATCACATAAGTAATGTACTTAGGCTTACTTTTCTTGGTTACAAGTAACAAGAGGGTTTTTCAAGGTATCAACTGTCATAGTCAGCCACTTGTCAGAGAGAACATTTTTAGCATGGAAAAATTAAGTTCTATTTCCACTGAAGTGATTGCAGCATATTTAAAACAAGCTATTTCGGAAGCACTCATGCCCATTATAACAGAACATTCACCTTTCAGGACATCATGGAAATGTTGATCAAGACAAAGTAAAGTAGTTTTGAATAGTCCTAGCGAATGAGCAAAAGATGCGCAGTGGTTTCTGGTTCATTTTCTGTTTATGCGTTTATAGCGAAATCATAGTATCTCTCTTACTTTCGCACTGAACACATTGTAGAGATAGTTTATTGCACAACTGTGCCGGTCTAATGTTTCTCGCTTGTAATTATTTGTTACATTTATGCAGCTGAGAAGTTCCCCCCCCCCATCAGTTTCCTAGAATTGTCTCGCGCAGATCGATACAAGGACTATTCGCCAGGACTATTCAAAAAGACAGTACTTCTCTCATCCTCTCTATTTCCAGATGTTCGTATGCCCGAGCTTACTGCGCGTTCCTTTTAATTATGACGGTTCTGCTACTTAAAGAACTTAAGCGAATGGGTTGAGGGGAAAGTTTCGGAGTGCTTGAACATGCTACAAAACAAAATTTTCAATAAACATTTTTGTGAGGTATGACTTGTATAACTCTTTCACTTGGATATACTGAAATCTAAATGTGATTTTTAAAATCGTTTTGAAAACAATACCAACAGAAAAAAAAAATCAGTTGTGAGGATTGCTGTTTCACCACGGCAATGTTTTTAGGCACATCGTTTTGAAAGCAATGGAATTCTGTAAGAATCGGGAGTGATACTGGTGAACCACCCACCGTACAGTCCAGATATTTCTTCCTATGGCTTTTCCTTGTTTCCCACAGCCAAGAAAAAAACGTTGGATCATCAGTTTGGGAGTTTGCAAGAAGCTATTGCGTCATTGGAAGAGAAGGTTGGTGCTGTTTTTAAAGAATAGTAAGCCCGCTTCAACGATTGGTTCCGGAGGATACAAGTTTATATCGAGAGTGGGGGGAGACTACCACGAAAAGAAATAGGCCGGCTTGACCTAAAATTAAAAAGCTACCTCCTATAACAATGTCATTTTAAGTAAATACGTAAGAAAGTCGCTTTCCACTAAAATTAAAATATTTAATTACGTTAGAATAAAATGGCAATGGTAAGGAAATTACTCCTAACAGCATAGCTCCACTTATATGTTTTGGATTACAACACGACACAAGCAAATAAGATCTTTAAAAGTACAATAATGAAGACATTTTGTGCCCACTTTGAATATCGGTTTGATCATTTTCATTGCTTATTTTTCCGCTATATTTCTACCGTTTTCGGAGCATTATATTTGTTAGCAAGAATTTCCGCTCCTTACTCCTACAAATCTTACATGATGTTTCGAATCGCTGCGCTCCCGGATCTTGGAAATCTTGACCGTTCCGCAAACTGTCTCATTCTGTAGCGAAGAAGCCTCTCAGTAAAGTCCTGGCGCTCAGCCCGGATATCCCATTAGGTTCTTATAATTATTGTAACCGGAAACACGGACCTTGAAGTTGGTAATAACACGATTGCCTTAAGTGATTGCCTCAACATTAAGGAAAAAAAAAAAATAAATAAATAAAATACACGAAAGGAGTTTACTCTTCTAAAAGCAATTAATAAAACTTAATATTGCCCATTCTATTTTTTATTATTACATAAGATTTATTTCCTTTTTTCGAACTATTAATATGAGACATGAGGAATGAATTTAAGGTGCAGCACCTTGACGAAAATACAGCTGTTTCCATATCAACCGTTTGAAATTTATATTTTAGAACATGAAATGAAGCAAAATAGACGAATTTTGTCATACTTTTTGTGAGATTTGTATATTTATCACTTTTTCATTCATATTTAATGCTTTAGTACCTTTTTATTATTTAACGTTTTGTTAAAAAAATAGAAAAATAAATTATTTTCACTTTTCTTGAACAGCTACTTAAATCCTATATTCTCATTTTGTACACCAGAACGACGCTATAAAATGGTATATTTACAAATTTCTAGTCTCAATAGTTTCCAAGTTAACGTAGAACGCAGTTCTCTATGCGATCCGTGCACATTTTATTTTAAGAAGGCTCAAATCTTTAGTTGCTCTACTTGATCGTGTTTCTGTTTTTGCAGTTCAAGTACTTTACTATGCCATACGTTCAGAAGAAAAAGTTGTATGGCACTTTGAAAAAAAATTCAAGAGACAGTTCATTGAAACTGATGGTCCAATTCTTCGATATCCCGTCTACAATGTAAATGTTGCGATCGATGAGAAGCATCAGAGCCAATATAAATTCAGTACAACCATGTGAAGACTGTTGAAATCCATGAGTCGCAATCTAAGCAAACTTACTTTTATACCTGTCTTCACTTAAGGTTTTGAAAAGCATCAGTCAATGAGTCAGTTCTCTGTAAACCTTAACATGGCATTCAGGAATTTCAGTCAACAATGCTCCATTCAAAGCATTTCTCGAGAAGTACCGCTGAGGTAATACTGGATAACACCATGGAAAAAATTACATAAAGTCAATTTATGAGAGTGTATTCGAGAAAATGAGTAAAAGAGATGTTGGGCCAGCATGAAATGGCATTCGTGTTAAATGAAACTATTGGTGTGCTGGTGTTTCCATTATCAGGTGAAAGGGTACAACTCCATGCTCTTTGAAAGGTACCTACTCGAGAAGACAAATTCCTGTACAGTAATGAGCCATTCAATGGTTCCTTCATGAAGCTGTGGCTGGGCGTGCAATACGAAAAAGTCAGGTTCCGGTGACCAGCCAAGCACGCTACATCCTTTCGGCGTTCAACAACTGAGGGTCTTACATAACCCACCTCAATCATGTGACATGAATTGCACATGAACTGCACTGGTTTGTAAAATTCCCAAATAATCAGCTTTTGTACCGAGAAGTTACTGGGTTTCATTTACCACAATGCCGTCATAACTAGGTGGGATGCTTAGATAAAATGTGCAATTTTCGTGTGGAAAACTTAGAAAAAAGCACAAGAATGTGCTATAGATTGAACGGACATAACAGCCATCAAGCATGCCCAACAATTGCTCCACAACAAAGATATGCAGTTGGAACTTTATGCAGTGCATGGCTATACGTATTGGTCTGATGTGATTCAAAGTTTTGAAAAAGGAACAGTGGAAGAATTTGACATCTATGAGCGACAAACTTGACGGATTTGCCAAGCCAAACTTCAATTTATTTTGAGGAATAATCCGAATGTGAAAGGCTTGGCAACTTCCAATGTACTGCTTTCCACGTGCTTACAAAATATGTTCCATTGGTTTCAGTAGGCATTGAGTCGGTTATAAGGATATCCTGAATTGAAGGAGTCAGCAACTTACATTCGAAAAAACAGAAATGTGCGTAATCCAGTGTAACAAATTTGATCGAAACCGAATAAATGCCACGTTTACATAGTAAATATTGGATACTTTATGTACTTTGGTACAGTGCTGAATAATGCTAAAGTGATCGGTAGACCTGAAAAAAGGCATTTTATTAGCACCTTTTTCGAACCTTTTGTATAAAGTTTGAGAACTTTTCTTTCCCCTTCTGAAATATAATAATACATCTTAAAAATTCGTTCTCTGTAATAATAGATTCATCTTTTGTCAGACATTTTTGGAGCTCTGCAGTGCGAGAGAAAAGTTCTGCAAATCTTTGTTACAGGAGATGAAACTATGGTCCTCTAATATGATCCCTTGTCCAAAAAAGAGTCAATGGAGTGACGTAAACTTGGTAAAGGACCGCCTCTAAAGACCAAAGTCACTTGGTCAACCAAGAAGATCATGGCCATAATATTTTGGGATTGTGAAGGAATCTTCATTGACTTCAAGGAGAGGAATATCACAGTAAATGGGGGAGTAGTATGCTGGCCTACTGCACAGACTACGTGCTTGCATCAAAGAGAAAAGACGAGGAAAGCTGAGTGATGGTGGTGTGCCCCTTCTTCACAACAACGCGTCTGTGCACACAGCTCTTGTTGCAAATAAAGCTGTGAAGAAATGTGGCTTCAAGGAGATCGACCATCCACCCTACAGTCCAGATCTAGCTCCCAGTGACCATTTCATTTTCTCTAAACTCAAGAAGGATCTTCGAGGAAGGAAATTTAAGTGTGACGAAGAAGTGATGGATGCTGTTTATGCCCATTTTGCAGACAAGATGTCTGACTATTTGGGGAGGGGGGGTTGAAATGTTAATTCAAAGATGTGATAAATGTATTGCAATAAAGGGTAACAATATTGAAAAGGAATTATAGTTTTTGTCTTTATCATAACTAGAAAATGGTCGAAAACCTATGGATCTTCCTTATATCCCAATTTTTAAAAAGCGCTTATATGCATTTAAAATGGTCAGCTATTGAGCAGTTTATACTATTTTATCTGTAAGAAATATTTTTGAACAGATACATTATATAATTTATATGTATATACATATATATACATATAAAGAGCATCCTTGTATAATCTAAAGAATAAGTTCAAGAGTGGACATTCAAGATACCCTAACGAAGCTTATTGCAACCGTTACTATCAGCAGTCATGGAATGTTTTAGGCGACCGCATCCTGCATCTTTGATCATCTACAGCCTGGAGTTAATTGGTTTGGAAGCGATCCTCTGGTATTTGTCCCTAAAGGAGTGGAAGTGAAAATTCATGCTAAATTAGCCGCCAAGCTTCTCTGCCGTCTGTTTTCAAAGGACGACTAGCTCAGAAAGAAGGTTCCAGACTTCACCACAAAATAGAATTATCTCACTGTTTTATCTGATCTCAATCAGCTCGGTTACACATCGATTAGAACTAGAGAACAGGTTGTGTTGAAGACCCTTACACAAATCTGAATGCGCTCTACAAATTCCTGGTGTGAAAATGGAAGACTATGCCATTGACCATGGACAAGGAAAACTGCTGAACCAGAAAGTTTTAAATTAAACGTGTAGTATGATAGATTAAAATATCCTAAATTTAATGACAAGAGCACCTTTTCTCTAAAATCAGTGATAACAGTTGTTAAAATATAGTTAGCTCGGGACGGAACAGCACAGTCAAAAATATGACAGAAATACCAGCAGATGTCTGAATTTGATCGAGAATTGTAACATACCGACAGTGCGGGATGCCATCCCCCCCCAAAAAAAAAAGGTGCTCGTGAAGGACCCCCAACGGCGCCGTCGAACAATCCAACGAAAAGTTATAAGCTGTTCTGAACACTCAAAATGTGTTGCAACTTCAATGGCTAGCAGTGTATGTTAGAGCTTAGAATTTGCAAATAACTTGAGTCAGGTGCTGAAGACCAACAGTTTGTGAGCATTCTTGAAAATATTGCAAAAAAAATGTCTTGGATGAAAACGTGGGGGCGATATTAGTTTCCACTGATGGAGATGATTCCACATTTCAAGAGAATTATAGTAATATTACTGTAAACCAAGTGGGGTGGCTCATGCGGTAACGGGAGGTCTCGGATTCAATTCCTTTGAGAACGGCCATCTTGACTTTAGGTTTTTTCAAGGTTTCCTCTGGTCACTTAGGCGAATGCTGGGATGGATATTTACATTGCACGAATTAACTGCTCTCCCATTTTCTTTATTTCATTCCATAACATTCACTTACAGGGTCGTGAGCGTCAGGCAAGGTAGGCTGGTGCATTGTAGTGCGGCCGTAGCTTGCGCATGGACCTGGCATCTGGTTGGTTCTATCTGTGGCTCTCCTTTACATTTCTCAAGACAAGTCGAGTGAAACACCAGGATGGTCCTCGTGGGCCTGGACTTTAGGATTTATCATCTATGGAAACGCTTGTTCATCGCTTCCTCGGATCCTGGCAGCCCGGTATATCCTCCATCTCATCCTTCCTGCCTAGGTAAAATAACCCATCAGAAATCCTCCTCCGTAAAGAACAAGCATATTAATGTAGCTTAAAGTGGTGAAGGTGACAAAAAGAAAATGTCCGACAATAGATACGTTTCATCTTCACAGAAACATCTCCCTAAAAGTTTGGATATGTTACTGAGTTGTGGTGGATAAACTTACGAATATAGGATTTCAGGGGGGAAAATATTCAAAAAAATATTTTTAAAAAATTAAAACCTAATGCTTCTTCTATGTAGTTTGTATCGGGCTCCCTTGGTATAGGGTTATAGAAACATGGCGGATAACTAAATTAACAGACACAGAGGGTACCGGAATCTGCTCTATATGTTGTGCAGAATCTTGGGAACATATCCTGGCGTATTGTAAGGGAATGAAAAATGGAGAGATACCTACCGGTTCTGTAACAAGCGAGGGGGGGGGGCAGTGGCAGTGCTGGAATTTACTGGCAGATAGGAAGGAGTAGGAGGGAGTGGGTAAGACTGATCAGATTGGAAGAGGCAGACAATCGGGAAAGGGGATAGGCAACATGAGGTGTACTGCTTTTTTTTTTTTTTTGCTTATTTTATTGTTGTATGTCGAAAAAAGTATATTATCTATATATAATTTCCCATTTATTTATTTATTTATTTATTATATATACTGTTAAAATATTGGTTTATGCAATTACAAGTACTTTCTAGTGTATTGTGAAAGCACGTGCGGTCCCAGGATCTATGAGACATGAATAGCTAGATTTGTAGAAAATATATTTTGTAAATAAACAGACGTCGCCGCCACCGCCATATAGCTTGTAATGAAAGTTAAAAGTATTACGGCCTTTCCAGTTTATCCAGATCATGGATATATTTTGTATATGTGTGTGAGTTTATAAATGAAGTATTTTTTTCTGTTCTAAACAAGAGACCATCCGACTGTTCAGCATTGCTTATCGTGTTGTGTTCTGTCATAATGTTATAGGTCGCACGGCTGCCGTTGTAGCTCTAGGTGGGCGAAATTCTCGTGCCAGTGTCATACCGAGTCGCATGCACTGTAATCGGCCGCAACCAAAGTACCCTGTTTAGTATATATGTTTTATTTATATAAATTCAGGTGCTTTAATTGATGATTCTACCAAGTTTCATTAATACTGGTTTGGTTCAACATAAACAGTTCCCTTGCCAGTAACGAAGAGAAGCAATATTCAGCTACAATTAGTTACATTAGTTATATGTCCACTTAATACATTCTATTCTTTCTTAGAAAGTATTTCTATATATATTGACCTTTTCAGAAAAATTTAATCCTTAATCCTTTCTTTCCAGCCCATCTCCCAGAAAAGTAAAATTTAGTTCTAATCTTGTATTTGCCGTCAGCCCAATGCCAATGCAGCAGCGACTTCTGGCCCTTGAAACACTGCCAGGGATCAAGATCCTGGAGCCCTGGTAGTAACAAAGGTGCAATTGACCTCGGGGTTCCCGCAGCCACCGGCCAAGTGCAGAGTTCAACGTATAAATTACGTGTGGGAAGATTACCATCAGTCAAGACTAGAATTCGACCCACCGTTTAACACAATACCTACTTTAGATGGGCAAGTCCTTACTCCAACGCTCAACAGACATGAAAGTATTTTGCCGACTTGCTTGGTTATGCACGGTCATATTTTATGCAAAGAAAACAGAGTGTGTGTGTGTGTGTGGGGGGGGGGGGCTGCATACAAAGTTACTTGCTGAACAGATGTCAGAATACAGCTTAATATTGTCCTTTTAGTGTTCCTCGGCTATTCCAAGTAACCATCCTCAAATAGGATCAGATTAACCTAATTTTAAACCTTTTCAAAGAGAATCTCTCGCCTTGTTCTATGCTATCGTGTATGTCATATATTTCGGGTATTTCATTTATTTAATGTTTTCACACGCTCTAAAGGGCTTTATAAATATCTGAGAAATATAAAGTAACTTATCATAAAATTTGTATTGAAACAGAATCTTAGAGGGCAGCGTTTGCTTGTCGGTTTCGATACGGAATGCTTGCCTGGGTAAGGTTTTGGAATTTCCTCTTGCCTTGAAATAACATTATGCCAAAAACTTCGGATTTAGGTCATCGTTTCATCCATTCCATTCAGTCTCGAAAGATCTTTATAGCTGACGGGACATTACAAGAGAGAGAGTCGAACAGCAACAAAGGAATGTTTCCAAATATTACAACTTACAAAAGTAAATACAGGACGACTGAAATGATTAACAGGAACGGTAGTTAAACAGTGGGTTTCAGAGAAAGTACGTTATGTATTAGAAAAAAACTTTTCGGATACACACAAAATATTAAATATAATTAAATCTTCTGGAAGTATTCCTCTTCAACATCTAGTCCTCCTTAAACACTGACGTCACTCAATATCCTCAAGCGAATTGCATTGGGAAGCAGAAGATTTCAGTCATCCTCAAGGGTCTAAGCCTCCAATGGGGACCTCCCCCCACGAGGAATGGATGAGATAAGGGAGACACCGGCGGCCAAGACCAAGGATAGACGGGGTTCTTAACAATGTTTCTAGACAGAACGCTCCGACGGCGTGGAGCAACCCCTCAGGGAGTGCGAACTCCTAAGAAGGGTGTATTAACACGAGAGTAAAAACCCTTTCCAAAGTGCAAGCAACTGTCACACCGCATGAAATCAGAATAAATTGGAGAGCAGAAAATTTGTGGAAAGGATGGATCCATTCCAGGATTTACTTAAGTGACCAGGAAAAATCATGAAAGTTAGAGTGTCCGGCACCAACGTATTTGAACTCCGAACCTGCCGCTCTTGGTCGTTACCCTCAATGATGCTAATGGTAAGATTATGTGTACTCGACTGAAATTGCACCCTTAAAAACTGGTGCATAAGTTGAAACCAGAGGATATTAGCAAACCACTTACTTTCTGCAAAAATTATGAATTATGAAGACTTGCTTTCAAGAATAATTTTTGTGATGAAATAGCTTTTCATCTCTGTTAAAGAGTGAACAGGCACAAACCAGAATATGCTGATGAATTGCCTACGTTTTGTGGCAGTCCAGAGGAAAGTGTACAAACCATTCTTTTTCTTACGGAACACCGTTTATGGAACATAGCAATCTGGATATGCTGGGTGGTTATTTTCACTTTAGGAAGAGGACGGAGAGTTCAGGGGTTCCTGTACCAGTAAGATGGCCCCATTGGGCCAGAGCATTTGAATGTTGTACCGCCATGAAGGTTACTTAGCCAAGTGGCTACCAAGATCACCTGACCATTGACTTCTTAAATGATGCCACGTAAGCATTCCGTCTTTGCACTTCATAGTGTTCATCAAGTTGGAGTGCTGTAGTGGATTTGTGGAGTGTGAATATCGCCTTGATTTCTGCCGTGCAACATGAGAGGCAACCGATACGTGAGGCTGAGGTCGTTAAGACACAGAGCGGGAGATCTATGGTTCGATTCCCGCCAAGTGAGGTTTTTTCCAGGTTTTCCTCAATCCTCATAAATGGCAAATGACGGCGATGTCATCTAAACCTAGGCCTGGAACGTCTCCTTCCTTTAAAATAGATTCTTTTCCAATTTATCATCTCATCTCATGTATTACCAGTGTTCCTCAACAGTAAAAATGGTCATTTAACACTATTAAAAAACCAACAACCACCGCGCGCCAGGGGTTCATATCGTATTTGAGATAACGAAACTATGGCTTTGTTAAAGTATTAAATCCATAGGTCCTATATTTAAATTTATCTGTGTTGAAATTTAACTATAGGATGTAGATTTGTGAGAAATTACACGTTACATTATTGTTATACTAACGAAGAAAGTTGTATATCGTATATATTTACTTGCACGGAAAAATGTTTTAAGATAAGATATAGCAATTGTTTTTCAGGTGAATGAATTCATCTATTGTTCACAGAAGGCATGAATGGAACAACTTTTTTAAAATTCTAATTTGAATTATACTTCCTTGCAATGCAATTCTTTTATATTTAATTGAGGTTAATTAAATGTCTTAAAAATATTTTTCCAACAAGAAGAATTCGCCAATGCTCCAATCCCTCCCCAAACTCTTCACCTGTATAATGGAGCATACATTCAGGAAAATGAACTGGCATAATAATTTCGGAATCAACATAAACGGCAATCGACTGAAAGCACTAAAACTATGCTGAACAATTATGTGAGCATAGTAAAAATGCAGGGCTCTCACTAAACAAACTGATGACACAGCTAATATTAAACGGACGTGAAACCCCGATACAAATAGATGAAACAGTCCTCACATACTAGTATGTGAGCGAATATACATACCTAGGACAACAGCTTTCCTTCCAAAATAAAACGGAAAAAGAAATAACAAAGAAGGATTCATTATCCTGGAGAGCATTTTGGGCTTAAGAATATATTGTTAGTCCAAACACTAACTAAGAAAATCAGATTTCAGACGCTTGAAACCTGTGTATATCCTGTATTACTATACGGGTGCCAGATACTGTCAATAACACAAAAACAAATTAACAAAATTCAAATATGCGAAAGAAAAACACAACGCAAGATCCCGCGAATAGCTTTGAAGGATAAAATACCTATAGCATTAATAAATAAGTGATGTCAGGCAACGGACATGACACAGAAGCAAATGGCAAAGGGACTGTCACGTCGCAAGAATGCAGGACAATAAGTGGACCTACAAGATATCCATGTGGGACCCCGGATGGGAAAAAGGACTCAAGGTAGACCCAAAAGAAGACAGACAGACCTCTTCAAGGAATATGCAGGTGCAGACTGGTCAGAGGAAGAGAAAAATGGAAATGTCTTGAGAAGCAACTAGTGCAGTGAGAAATGGAGTAACCAAAAAACAAATCAGTCAGAGTGTCTTAAACAGCATACGAGCAACTAGCGTGGAATAGCTCACCACTTTAGGAAAAGAGAGCTTTCCCTACTTGCTAGGAGGCCTTTGTCCTTTAAGGGACACAACCAGGCTATCTTTATCTTCACCTTTTTAATTAAATAATACAATACCATTATAGTAAACGCCTTTCTGAAAAACTTGTACATTACTTCTTGATCTAAACAAATTATCCATTAAACGGGTTTTCTGTCATAAATGTCTGAATCGATATGAATATTTCAGAATTTTTTGCTACAAATAGCAGTACAGCTACAATATATTTGCATGTTAATGGCAGAATTTCCATTCTTTTGGAAAATAGTTGATAGTAGTCGAGTTGTGTATTTTGCTCCTGCCATTATTCTTACAATTTTTTTATAGTATAAATATCATTTTAGCACATATAGAATTTCCTCATAACATTATTCCATATGCCATTAATGGGCATAGGTAGGCATAATATATATGTAAAATGAGATAATAGCCTAATTGCAAAACAAGCTGAACAATTTTGGTAAAATATAACCAATGTGGCCGTTCCGATTCATATTGTGATAAATAATAAGACCAAGAAATCTTATATGGAAAGATTAATTTATTTCCTGAATATGTAGATATTCTATATTTAAAAAATGATATGCTGATTTTGTTACTATCTAACCAATTATTTAGTATGCAAAAGTTATTAGACCATTTTGATAAACAGTTAATCTAAGATTGTTTAATGAAAATGTATAGTCAGCAACGAGTACTGAAAAACCATTTTGTTTATACTCAAAGGAAGATTATTAATATATATTAAGCTATTAAATAACTTACAAATTGATGCAGGGTACATGTTGGAATGAAATACCTAAGGCTACTGACAGTAAATGATTCCATTAATTCGGTGACATCTGATGATTCGTCGCGAAATAATTTATGTTTATAATAGCGAAACAGAACTTGCAAGATGGCAATTCCTTTCAGTGAATATACAATCATTATGCTATTTTCAAAAGATATCGAATCAAAGAATATTATAAATAAATGATTTCCATCTACAGTGAGAAGTGCCTGTTACAGGAAGTTGTTTACAACTAAGTGCAAATGTTCTCTGAAGGACGGATAATATCGAAGACTATAACTGGGATGGCAGACCACCGGAGATTGCCACAGAGGTGAATTTACGAGTTGAAGACTTAATCCGAGCGACAGAGGGTAACTATAGACACTATAGCCGCTGCTATTGGTTGTTCATACGGCTTGACCCACCTCCTAATGCATGACAGAGTGAGTTTTAACAAAGTCTGTGCACGGTGTTGCCGTGCATGCTGACACGAGAGCACAAAATTCTGGCATTACAGCATCTCAATTGCTACCACGATGAGGGACACGATATGTTGGCCCGAATTGCCATAGGCGATGACTTGGATTCATCATTACCATCCCGAGACAATGCAGCGGAAACATGCTTGGAAAAAAAATGGAATAATAATTAAAGCGATTTCATCCGCCCAGAATGTAATGCTCACAATCTTCTGGAATCACGAAGACATACTGCTCGCCGCATTCCACCCTCAAGAGCAAACCGTAAATGCCAACTCATGCTGTAACAGCCTCATTGTAAGACCATTCAACAGAAGCGACCAGGACTCCTCAACAAAGACGTGTTGCTCTATGCGCGTTCTCATGCTGTAATCAGGACAAATAAGACGCTGCACAATATCAAATGAAGTCCTCGAGCATCCTCATATATCCCCGACTTTACTCCAAGTGTCATCTTTCGGGTGAACATTTCCCGACGATGAAGCTACCGCCTGTCCAAATCCAAGCAGTCCAAGGAAGTTTGTGATGCTGAATTCCAGGGGATTGTGAAACGATGTGACAAGTGTCTCAATGTACGAGGTGATTATTTTCCAAATCAGTACTGTTATTTGTTTAAGTTTCATATCCATTTATATTGATTACTTACCCTCGCGGAAACAAGAGTGGGCCCAAAACTACAGGACACAATTGTAGATAAAGTCTACTATCAAGAATGTGAGACTTTTATTAGTTAACTCTTAGTTATCTCTTTCCACTGATGCGAGTTTCATGCATAATACCACAAACAATAATTTACCAATACAGAGGATATCTATTGATACGCAGAGAAGGGCACAGTTTTCATTTACTAAAATCACAAAAGCGTCTATGTTACTAATGAACATTTCTGATCTATTGTTTCATGGTCTTCTGAGAGTCACTCACAAAGGTTGCAGTATTTAGCAGAAAACAAGACTTTTATTTGCACTGTTAATGATCCGTCTCGGGTTTTCATAGTTAGGAACAGTTGACACATGCCATCACTTGTATCTAATCCGACAGAACATGCAAACCTCCACTTAGCTCTATATAAACCACGAAACTAGCTCTAACAACGTTCCGAGAGTATTAAAGGTTTGCCTGTAAATAAGTTATCCTGTCAGATTGTCTGTGCTGACAACTTCAGTTTTCATGCCGTAATTATAAACTTTTTTTTTCTATCCTTATTCCTTCCACTTTTGTACTGTGGCCTTTATTACATAGCACTCTTTCTTACAGCTCGGAAAATTAAAACAGGAAGGAAATCAAAAGAGAGAGTGAAACGAGAAGAATAAAACACAAGCCCCATGCGAAACCAATCTCGACCAACATAAAGAGGAATCTGCAAGAATTCCCTCCAGCCACTGTGATATTGCATACGCCAAATCGATTATACGAGCCCCAGCTGGCTACATGTTTAGAAAACAAGAGCTCCGCTGTTTCACTCCCCCCCTACCGTATCTTGCTTGAGGCCATTTTAAGCTCACTTACTGTTATGAAACACACACACACACACAAAAGCAATATGAGTCCAAAAATTAACTTAAGTCTCCTTTTCCCAAAAACGTTACTGTGGAATTGGTGCGTTTAAGTCTGCAAGCAACACACTGCATTAATGCTTCAAAATATTCTTTTACATCTAAAATTAAGTCATTAATTACAGAACCCATTGCTCGCTATTTTCATGCATTGTCGCTCGGGTACCCCAGGTGGATAGGAATCTTACCACCTAGGCTATTTCGACGGTTCAGAGTTCGATCCCCGTCATATACAGACATTTTCCTCCACTTTGTTCACTCACACTAGTATTTGAAGCAGTAGCTGTGCAATTTATGTTGTAAATATCTAACCTGGTGCCTATTTCACAAAGGTATAGTCTAATACTGCGACTTCCACCGTTTTGTCGCCATTTCTGCCGCCCAAGCGGATGTAAAAGTGTGGTTGTATTTACGTGGTCATGTTTCGACCCAAAATAATATCAGAGTACAAAAAACCCAGAATTTATGGATGAAACCCCCTTGTTATGATGAGAAAATCGGTAGAACCCATGCTTCATCAGTAAAGAATGTTATACACGGATCGATTGCTCTATCATTAACGTAACAAATTTAATATCAGTATCAGCTGCTTGCAATTCATGCTCAATAGTAAGTTATGTGTTTTCAAATATCAGTTTACCCTATTTCGGAAGAAGTGATACATGTGTAAGACCCTAAAAAGGTGTGGACGTACATCTTCTGTCACACAATACATGCTTATTTTCATTATAATTGTGATGTCCGCGAGAACATTAGCAGCGCGAATATTACCACTTTGAACGCCTATCAGTCCTGGTTGTCTACTTGCCTCGTAGATCCAAGATCGCGGGTTCAATCTCGACCAGGGTAGATAGATTTTATTTCAGGGGTAAAAATACTAAGGAGAGGAAGTAAAGCCGTGGATTCCGTGTCGTACAATTATGCCACGCAAAAGAACCTCAAACCTGAAGAAGAGGCCTCTGAAGAAAATTATTGGCGGTTCCACGCCTTAAATTGAACTGGACGCTGATGACCTGAAACCTGATGACCGCTTCCGTGAAACAACACTCACGAAAGACAGGTGCATTAAAAGTGTATCAAGTTGTTACCAATATTAGTAAAATAGCGTTTCGCTTATACTTTACTATACAAGTAACTATTCATTGCTTTGTTTTAAATAGGTATTAGTATCAGTCATGCTGATGAAATGTGCAGATGTCTATGCAACAGTAAGAATAACTTTAAATACCAATGCAATTTTTAATGTATATAATTTAAGAAATCAGTTCACCTAAATAAGTAATCCAGTAATACAGGATGTGATGAATATTATAATAATGAGAAGAGGTATGTTATACAAAGAAAGAGTTTACTTTTTAATTCAGTTTTTGAGAACATAAAACGTTTTAGATTAGAGTAGAAAGACTAATTCTGTTTCAAATTCGTTTTTCAGTCCAGCATCGAAATTTATATTATTTTTTTAAAGTTCTCTGTAAATTTCCCGAAAATATTTTATTTTCCTGCCTCAATCTCTCTTAAAACATATAATTTAGTATATTCTAACACAATTTTTAAAATTTTCCTTATAATTAAAAGGTGACTATTAAACAATACAGGCAATGATGGAGTGCTATCGAGAAGCTGCATGCATGAAAAAGTATATCTCAAAGTGGAATGCTGACAACATACAATAAAGAGTTAAATGATAGCCATATACATCGGGTGAATCCGCTGCCCCTACTTTTGCAGTTTTATGCAATGCTCAATTTATACTCTAACAGCATGAAAACACAGGTCCCAATGGTGTCTATGCAAATTCTGTAACATGGATATCTCTTGTTGCACACTTAAAGAAATAACTAATAACATGGTTGATGTTATAGTATCGTCCTGTAATAGACAGCTGACATCAGCGAAGTGTTTGCACAGAAAATGTATACTGTGACAAGCAAGTACTTCATATCATGTTAACTTGCCTGTTAAATCCTCATCCTCCTAAACAGCTAAGCTGGAACGAGTGCGTGGTTGGTAGAAAGTCCGTCTGTAGTAAATATGGTTCAAGCCACTTTTGCGCACCTATTTTTTGTGTGTTGTAATATTCATAAGTCATCATAGTTAATATAGTTTTAATTTGCAATTATTTTTCTTTTATTTTGTATTTAATATGCTATTATTTAGTCTTGTTTTGCTGATAAGCCACAGGCAAGTGTTTAAACGCAACATAGTACATTTGATGAAGATGGAATATCTTCATTTGATCGAGCCGTATGCTCATGCGCAATAGCTCAATGAATTGCACAGTGGAAGAACAACGAAGCATTATCTGTTTTGTTTAATCAGGAGTGAAATTACAGAAATGTGATTAGCTGAAATTTACAGGAGAATGACAGCTGTATGGCCTTGCAGAGTTTTCAGCACATTTCTGTACTACTGTTTAGTTACAGCTGTGTGCGCGGATACAACATGCTGGGGGTTTGTTAAGAGTTAATGGAGAGTACGCAATGGAAGGAAAAATTTAAAAACGGAAGACACAACGTCATGCGAGCAAGAGCAATTTGCGTTGCAACTATGACTGCAACAGGAGGGCTAGCAGCGAATACGGACTGTAAGGAATAAAAGTCACTAGCTGAAGCCTGCGGTATTATGAAACACAGGGAACTTCTATCAAAAGGAGTACTGTTGCTTCATGACAAAACCTTACACATGTGCTTAATATCTGAAATACGAGGGGCTAAAACATCCACCATACCGACCAATTTTGGCGCCATAGCACTTTAACATGTCTGGCTCCTCGGTTTCATTAACAGAGGTTAAAATGTAATTAAAATAGTTCGGCACAGACACTTTTTATTAGTATTATTGTGAGAAAATAATTATAAACTTTCTATTTCAGGCATTATCTTACAATTAAAAAAATCAAACATAAATAAAAAATAAATTCATATTTCCAAATAAAGTCATAACTTTGTTACGTCATTTATAATGTTTAACTTTCCAAGCAGAATTTCAAAACAAATTATTGTATTTTAGATTTGTGCAACTTTTTAAGTGCATATCTGCTTCCTATTAAAAAGGGGGGGGAGAGACTCAAGCGATTCTCTCACCATGTCCGTTTTCATATTATTAAATTGTCAACCACTGCATTTGCAGCAGTAGCAGACATGTATTGGCTCTACTCTCACAATCTATCGTTAAAGACGAAGGTAATTTTGCTGCCACGTTTGTTTGTGTCAGGTCAGCACTCCATCATCGCGTTATCTGATGATCTTCCATGATGGTGGCACAAGAAAAATATAAATAATGACCAGGAAACAACACCTTTTCTATTTGTTAAAATTACCAGCAGTTAAGTGACAAGAACAGCAACAGGTAGTGGGAAAAACATTCCCTTCAAGTAAATTTTGTGTGTGTATGTGTGAGAAAGCTATTTAAACATAACGCTGTAGTTTCATTCAATATTTACAAACAAACATACCTGTCATCAAAGTTGTACCTTGGGCATAATTCTTTAGATGTTGACATCTTCAATTTCCGCAACTGTTTTATAGCTATGTAGGCAAACACAAAGTTATGATTACATTAATTTTTTTAGCCTACACTTTCGAGAGAGTTATTAAAGAAAGAACCCATCTCCACACTTTCCTGAAACACATTTACTATATTTGCAGCTTGAGTAGGCAAGGCTTTCCCAAAAGCTGCGAAGACTTCACATGCGCATTCAGAACACTAAACTATAGGTACAGAAAGCTTTATTTTTGGCCTGCATTCCAACTGAAAGCACGCATGGGGGTCGAGGTCGTGCCAGTTGCCGGCTACCTTAATGCATAAATTCTCCTCGCATCACTTAACACTGTGTTATAGCAGATGTTTGAAGTGGTGCCCATCTGCAGTTACGCATTTCTCAAATATTTAATAATGTTCTCACTGATCCTGCCCCCTTTATATTTTCTTCAAGTTTCTCTACAACATGACATTTTTGCGAAAGTTTTTTCCCCTTCCTGTTTCAATACTTCAGTACACTAAAGTAAATACTTCCATGTAGCCATCAGCATGGAAACGTTCTGATCATTGGCGTGACCTTGACCCAGCGCGCGCTTCGCTCATCTTCGAACGCAGGCCTAAATAACACTAGGCACTAATTGGTTTTATTCCGTTTTTTTTTTTTTTACTAATATTTAACACCCGTTTTTACTTCTCAGGCACCACACGTGGTAGACGCTGATAATACATGAAATGACACATTGGGAAAATATTGTCTTAGTTTTTAGGGTACCGCCCCGGCATTTGTCCTTAATGAGCACTGAGGAAAATCTGGAAAAGAACCTCAGCCAGAAAGGTCGGTACTGATGGGAATCGAACCCCATAACTCCCGCTCACGAGTTCGCGCCTCAACAACCCCGGCCACTCATGGCGGTTTATTTCGGTATGAAAAATGAATATTGTCAAATGCCTGTTGCAAGGATAACTTTCATATTTTTGGAGGAAAACATTGGAAACTGGTTTGCTTTAACAATAAACAAATGCGAATTTTAACTGTTATGAACGTGTACTTTACAAAACTTAAATGTGTATATTTTGTGCCTAATGTGGATGCAGTTTAGTGCTCTAGTGCAATGGAGGTGAGTCCATTGTACAGAGAAACGGGGAATGGAGCATAGTTGGAAAGAGTTGCATAAAATACTGAATATGTTTTGTAAAACTATGTTAGGTATTCCATTAAATGCAGTCAATGCTGGTGCCCCGTTAGAAATGGGAAAGATAAATAAGTGTAAGAGCACAGGTGATGGAAAGAGTGTTAAAATATTGCTTCAGAGTACAACAAATGTCAAATGATCATATTTTGAAAGAAAATTGAAAATTTCAGGAATCTACTTGAAGCGATAGGTAGGGAAAGTAGGATATGAATTGACAGGGGAAGGGACATGGGAGTTTTGGTTAGGAAGGGATAGTTTCCGGGTGAATTTTGGAAGATGATTAGAATCAGATTCGAGGATATAGACAGACAAATTTTGCATGCGAATATAAGAGAGAAAAGTTCCTTACTGCTATTTCGAGAATTTAAAGAGAACTGTATGAATGAGGGTTATGTTGATAAATTAATAAGAGAGGGAGGGGCTAGCATGCTTTAGATAAGGAAAAAAAAAATGGAGCAGAGTGTATGTCCATTGGGTAAGAGTACTTTCTTTTAAATTTCCAGAAACAAGAGAGCGGAAGAGTAGGTTGATCAAAGTAAAAGGGTTTGGTACAAGCTCTGAGATAGCAGCAAGGAAAAATTTGGGAAACAAATCTCAATTAAAGAATTTAGGAGAATATTTGTATTGAGTTAAAAATAATTGGGTATGGATGATTAATAAGTAACTGATCTTTGGTTTTAGTGATTTAGATTTATGGCATCGGGCTGCTTGAATTAGATAATAATCCGGAGCATTGTAAGTGTACTATTTTAAGATGCTGATCATTGTTATGTCAGATTTTCACGGCTTGGAAGAGAACCAGGGCTGAAACCAAGCCGAAGATTGTAATATTGTAAGCACTTGGTACTTTAATAAATAATACCAATACAAGAAGTTCATTCAGCTTTTCTACCAAATGCTATAAAATGGCCTTGACCATTGGAGATTACTGTCACTCCAATAATGCATATTATGGCAATTTACAGTCCCTTTGTTGTGGAATCTCGAATCACCAGAAAATAGAATATCATTTGTCACTTGGCCTAGCACACACACATATGCGCTCTACAGGCCGTAGTTTTTATTTTTTCTCAACGAAACCTGGCATATAAGCATCAATTAACAAACGATTTATCGAGTAAGTTAATCAGCAAAAGCAAAATTGGGGATGGGGTTAACCTAAAGCGAAAACTTAAAAATCGTTCTAGCAGTCGCAATTTTTTTTTGTCATTGAAATCCGGCATAGACATCAATATAAATTGATAAACAGTAGTTACCGAAAATTAGCAAAATCGAACTATTCCGAGTGGGGGTTTACCTAAATGCCAAAATTTAAAAATCGCTCTAGCGGCATACCTTATTTTTTTTTTTGTAGTGAAATTCTGTATACACTATTTAAATAAAATAAAATAAGAAAAATAATTTCTGCAAATCAAGGAAATAGGGCCGTTTATGAGAGGGGGTATATCTGAAAACCGAAATATAAATATCGTTCTAGCTGCCGCAATTTTTGTTTGTTTGTTTGTTTGTTTTTTTTTTTTTCATTGACGAAACTAGGTATATGCCATTGGAATAAAATAGGAAAAATATCCCATGAAAATCAGTGAAATTAGATTATTAGCAGCTAGCAGAATTTAAAAATCGCTCTATGCACATAATATTTGCTTTTTCGCAACGGAACTCCTTAAATACCATTAAGAAAAATAGTTTCTGAAAATTAGGGAAATTGGAATATTAGGAGTAGGGGATATGAAAACCGAAATTTAAGAGGGCTCTTATTTTTAATTTTCTCTCAACTGTTTGAAAATAAAAGGACACATTAATTTAGCACATAAACTGTATTTATAATAATGCATATGTTTTATATTTAACAGCAGCATTGTCATAGAGATGTGACTGTGAAATATTAATATAATATATGTGTGAGAAGTATATGTGTATGTAAGAGCGCTCTGTAATAACCTTTAGAAAACGTTTGTGTTTACATTTTTATTACAATAACACTCAAATTAAATTTCAAAGCCAATGAAAATCGAAAGAACTTTCCATTGATTATTTTAGAACATTGTAATTGCCTTTAAACAGCATCATGTTTTTGTTTTATTGAACCATATGAACATCTTATATACATATATAACTCGAAACTTACTGTTATTTTTCTCTATTTTAGTGATGTAATGATGATACCAAGGTCTCACAGTTCATGAACATGGTTACATTTAAAAATGCTTAAAAATACCCATACAGTATAACTTTGTGTATCTGAGGTCATATATTTAATTTAATTAATAGTATACCATTAATTTTTGTGGTTTAATCTCAATGATGATGATAATAATAATAATAATAATAATAATAATAATAAGAAGAAGAAGAAGAAGAAGAAGAAGAAGAAGAAGAAGAATTGTAAAACTGTGTTTTCTCTTCAGTAATACTTATATGTTGTAAAAATTCTAATTTTGTTCCTTTTACTTTTGAAAATTAGAGCAATTTCACCACATACCTAGTTAAATAATTATAGTTTTTGTTTGTTTTTTTTTTTTTTGTTAGTTAGCTTTAGACTTTGTCATACTAATTAACACAAGGTAATGCCGTAACTTATTTCATTAATTAATATGGCCATAATTTGGATTTTAAATTTTTTTTTACAGTTGTTCTACTTCCTAAGGAATTTGTTTAGTTTACGCAGCTCCTGCGTGACAAACTTTGTTAATGATTTCATACATGCAGAAATAATAGAAGGAAAAAATATTAGGTTTTCTGAGAAAGCTCTACTGCCTTATTGGTCTATAAGGTTGATGTTTACATTTTATAATGAATTTGAGGCTTTCCAAGTTTTAAATCTTTTTCTTTCGAATGGAGATAGAGAATACATTTATCACAACGAAAAGTTGCTTTACTGATTTTAAGAAAATGGTAATACAAGTCAAGCCTAAAAATTAATGTGTATTAAAGTGTTTTAAGTTGTGAAAGAAATTAGAAGACAACTTGGCAATTTATTCCCGCATTGGACCAAGGATTAAAGGTCGTCGAATACAGACGAAACGAAGTACACCATTGAGTATATTTTATAGCCTAAAATGTGGCGTTCCAAAAGTTGTTATGAATGCTATTAAACACTCTCAATGGCTCCCAAACTACACACAGAATCCCAACAAGAGCCTCAGCAGTTTAACATGGACGCGACGGTTTAAAACCAGCTTTGCTTCTCTAATAGTAGCGAAAATTGCTACTTCTGGTCTTGCAGTAGCATGTAATGATGGGAATGTAGGTAGACGGGCTATTTCGGATGAGTTAGGATTTCTCCCTATAGCCCGCAGATTCCAAAGAGAACGAAAACAGCACTTCAGCGAACTTCTATCTCGTTGTTATAAAACTTAATGATTTTCTAAATTTTTATTTTTAAAATTGCATACCAATATCTCAGAAATTGATACCTTTTCTTAAAATCTGGTGCAGTAATTAAATTGTATACCAGCTTTATTTCTATGGAAGGATCTGCATTAGGGCAATCACAATATTATTATTTACTTTCATTGCCTAAAAATATAGGCAAGTGCTGTCAAAGTAAAATACCTTAAAACAAAGAAAATACGATACAATAGTAGTTTTGTTTGCCACCTTCCTGTCTCGTAGACCTAAAGTAGCGGGTTTGGACTTTTTTTGAGTGTAAAACTTCTAAGCACGGCTTTCTTCGGAAGGAAAGGGAAGTGGGTCGCGTGTCGTAAGATTTACGGCAGTTAAAGGTACCTCAAGTCTGAAAGAAGAGGCCTTTGAGCAAAATTTATTGGCCGTTTTACGCCCTGAATTGAATGGGACGCTGTGCAAAGTTAGTTCAATGTCTTTAAAACTGCCTTGCGAGCATAGAAATGTCGATTTTCCGCAGCCCCGTTATCAGCGTTTTTAAGATTTAGTGTCATGAAAATTCCTTAAATCTCGAACTAATCATTTGAGAGTGCGGCACTGAACATCGATTAACAAATGCTCATCTCCTACTCGCAAGCTAATGTTATAACCATGGCGCCAGTGTGATACGTTCAGAAACATCCATTCGTTATCGTTTGTTATGGTTTCGGGGGTTATCATCACTCAGTGGCGTACTGGCGCTTTAGAAACTTATAGCCATAGCTTCGAAATTTGAACAGGTCATGTGTTTACTAACCTAAATTGCTTATATACATCTCTACATTCTGAAATTATTTCGGTGCAGTTCATTAACACTCTGTATATAATTGTATCGAATTCCATAGAATTAAATTAAAAATTAAACTTTAAATATTCTTTTGGAAAATTTCTTGAAAACAAACATAAGCGTTTACTTTGTATATTTCTGTCTATCCGTTTACAAAACGGGTTTGACTATGTGAATTATAGTTTACTTTTTGTAATTCTGAAATTATACAACTAATCTCTGCCTATTTTTTCTGCGTATTGCATTAATCTATTCTACTAACATTTAAGGATTATAATACTGCTATGGCCTGTCCATTATTATTTATAGTGCATATAAACAAAAGCACATGGGGGAAATAAATTTGATTGACTCACTAGCCTCTTTAGATTGAGTAGTACCGCTTACTAAATGAACATACTCGATTATTTGTACAAGTTTCTTCTTCTTTTTTTTGCTTATAGCGTGAAGGAGGCATGATTTTTGATTGGCACTTCTTCCAAAAACGAAAATGCTTTTAGCAAGAGATGTAACAAACAATTCAGTATGTAAACGTTTTATTTTACTGATAATTCTAGTTATGTAAGAGTGTATGTATTGCTTACCAGTCCAATATCGTTATGTACTGTACAAACTAATGTAAGGACTTTAAAAAATAGTAACATACGTGAACAACAGACGATGAAGTAGTAAAAGTTTACAGACTTTTCTGCATGGCGATTAATTCCAGACCCAACAGCAACAAATGGGAGGAAATGCACAGTGATATTTTATTATAAAGTTACGATGAACAGATAATAGCAACATTTGTTGCGCTTATGTAGCAAGGTGATGAATTTGTTTTCCTTACATGAGCCTCGTTTTTATCTGATTATATGCAGCAGCTTGCTTTCTCCCTTGGTATTGAGGAGGGGGGTGCGTGTGTGTCGTCGACGTTCACTACTACCACCACGATATGCACTGTTAGCCCACAGTTTATTATTATAGCTGGATTTTTCAGATTGATACTTCTGGGGTGAAAGCAGTGTAAATTTAAGTATATCAAAATCACCCTAAATAGTAATCTACGAAGTCTATTAACATAACTGTACACTTTTCTGATAAAATGAGCTCTGAGGATATTATTAGATGTAGACTGAATACGAGGCAGACGTGCTGAAATTTTATTTCTCTTCCAACAAATTACTTTAGAGGCAATGTTCCTATCGTGGTTGCTAATACCGCCAGTAATCTATTGGTTTTATTCGTTACAAGGAATCTTCTCATTTTATTACTAATAGATACTTAATACGCCTTATTTCATCTTTGTCCTGGTATAAATATACAATATATTTTACTAATTCGAACTCGTGGCTCTTATTATTCACCACGACTGGTAGTTTGTAACTTCTTTTCACACGAAATATAAATTGCAACTTCTCTTTCCGGAGTATGAACCACGATTTCTCCCCACGGAACACAAAACACAATTAACTAAATTTTTTTAAATATAAACCGCCACTTTTACAATGGATTATAATAATACTATTCATTACAATGAATTATTTTCAACGTAAGTGTAACTAAACGAATAAAATTCGTTAATTTCTATTCAGTCTCAGCAAAGCTGTCACTCTTGTGTTTCATTCTTGTGGTACATATTATTAATGTTGTTACGTTTGCCATTGGTTGATTTTCTTTGTAGTTAGTCTATTCATATTCTTGGCTTTGTGTGTGGTTCTTTGAACTGTCACGTTTATATTATTGAGTATTGTCACATTAAGACATACAATGTAATAGCCCTTATCTGATACACGAAATCTATACAAATGAACTTACTAGATTTATACGATTTAAAACATATTACAAACGAATATTTATTTGAATTGAAAATTTAAGTCTTTATCTAATATGAAAACACTGTAAATGAACTTATTAAATTTATGTGATTAAAACATATTATCATTGATTGTTTGGAGCTTTATATCGAATATTATAGCCTTTATCTAACGTAATAACATACGGAAATGAACTTCTTAAACTAACATAGCTAAATAATTATTATTATTACGTTTGGGGCTTTATGTTGAACAGTATAGCCTAATATAAAAACATGACAATGAACTTATTATATTAATATAATAAAACAACTGACATCCATGAGTGTTTAGGGCCATAAATCGGATATTTTGCGCTTCATCCCTCCTTTCCCCTCCATATCAGATGTTTTGGGAAAGGTTAGAGAAAAAGTTTATACCAAATGGTCTGTATCAGCATTAAGAAAGTTATCAAGATGCTATGTCTAAATGTCCTTGACTCCCTCAAATACACCGCCACGGGTGGCCGAGGTCGTTAAGGCACGAGGTCTGGGTTCGAATACCACCAGGACCGTCCTCCCTGACGGAGTTTTTTTCCAGGTTTTCCTCAGTCCTCACAAATGGCAAATGCAAATTTAGATCTGGAACTTTTCCTTCCTTTAAAAAATCCTTTCCCAAATTTATCATTTCACCTCATATATCATCAGTGTCCATCGCCTGTGGTGCCTGTGTAGCAAAAACGGGCGTTAAACACCATTCATTCATTCCCTCAAACACTCAATGTAAATTAAATCGACCAGTAACCAAAAAAAAATGCACCTTTTGAAATACAACACCAAATAATTCACCCAATATTGAAACCGTATGCTCAGCAAGTTCTAATGATATCAGATGATACTATGACAGAACATTCACCATTAACTCAAAACAAACCACACAAAGAAAATCTAAGACGTATAGTGCAATGTATCGCGCTGATTTAATACTCGTTCAGACAGCAATAAAGATTTTGACATTTGAACTGCAACTGTGAGAAATTTATTCAAAAAGACCACGTATTCAACGTTAATATGGTACTTAATATTATGAAATTTGAAGTTTTAAAAACATGTTCTGAAAATAATAAAAACTGAACAATATGCGCGATTCATTAAGAAAGTACTCTCTGTTTGGTACAAAGTTTGGTAAGCTAACAAGAAACCAACTAGTAAGGTTTATAAAAACCTTGATTACAATTTTACATTTCACTATATCCAACAATAGATAATATAGACATAATATAATATGTCTTCCTGCAAACATAAACAATGATGTTTTAGAGCTATAGAGTAAGTTATATTGAGCTGGTATTTACAGGAATGCTTTAAAAGTAAGAGTACTTTGCTCGATTTCAAGAACGAAGAAAAAATATCAAAAGTACATATTTGAAGCTATTTTTACCTTATGGACTTTGCGGGAAAAGGGCTCAAATTAGAGATAACAAATATGAGTGTAAGTTACAAAGTTATAGAATTTAAATAAGAGTGATGATTTGTAAAATAATTTTATTTCGGGAAAATATTCACCGGAAAGATGACGTTTAAGAAAGCCGAACAAATGAAAGGTTGCTTGGAACAAGATCCGGGGCTATATGGATGATGCGCAAGAACATCCCAACTGAAATTTCACATCATCTCATTTGTATTGTTGACAGTATGCGGACGCGCGTTATCATACAAGAGCAACACGCCTTTAGTGAGGAGTTTTGGTTACTTCCATTGAATGGCCTTACGAAGTTTCCCGAGGCTGTCAGATCTCCCCCCCCCCCCTTCTTTTTCCTTCCTGTGGGGTTAGCATGCGTAGCTCCTATCATGCACAGATTTGTGAAAGCCTAACATATCATTCAATTATGAGGTAGGCTAATGCATTTGAACAACAATAGCTGCGGCTATAGTGTCTATAGTTACCCTTCTGTTTGCTCGAACTAAGTATTCACCTCTTTGGCAATCTCCGTTGGTCGGCCGATGCTGTGTTCGTCTTCGATACGGTCCACCTTTCAGAGAATTTCTGCATCCTATTTGGCGTGACAGGCTCTTTTCACCGTAGATGGCAAGCATTTCTTTATATTATTTGATTCTGTATTTTTCCCACGAATATCGGACAATGGAGTGCTGCTCGAAGGTACACTCACTCAGAGGAGGGGCGCTGTCATATTACAACTGCCTTTTCTTTTCGCTATTGTAAACATAGATTGTCTGGTTTGGCATTTAGTGGCAATAGTTCCAGGTGCCTCATTCAAACATGTAGTACCCCACCTCAATTTGTAACGTACTTAATGACTAATCATCGTATTATTTAAAGTACTGTGCCCGATAATGCCATAATGACATAAAATTTGGTACAAAGGAACTAAAGACATAAGCGAATATTTTGTTTCTTCTGTAAAATGAAGTCCCCTTTGATTGAGGTTTCTATTCCATTCAGCTGTTGGTTTTAAATTTGCACTAATATTAATGGGTCAGGATCTCAGGTCTAGATAATTTCTATAGGAGAATTTTAACGTGGGTTGAGAATCGCACCTGCTACATTCTGGCACTGTGGTTTCCTTGCTCAAGCGTAGAAACGCACAGGATATTGGTTTTCTTGTGAAACCCTGGCTATAAATATTCCGCGATTATATTCAGCGCCTTGCTACAGAATGTACAACACTGTCGGACAGAGATTAATGGAGTAAAAGCAAGCGCCCTCTTTAACAATCACCAGCCTACGCCCGCCACGTCCAAACCAATGAACATGGCAAAGTTTAAGGTCAACAACAACTCAACCGTCCTGCGTCCATTCTTATTTTTAGAGCATTTCCCCGAATGTTGCTTTTGAATATATTTTACGTTGCCTTTAAGGTGAATGAGAATAAAAGGCCCGAGAATAGGAATTGCTCCCTAAACTACATGGTGGAAACAAAGAACTCACCAAATCTCCGCAGCCCATTCACGGCCATTCATTTGTTTACCAGCAAGAAGTAATGTATAAGACTAGGCATATCATATCTGAACGAAAGTTCAGTCAATTTAATTTCAATGACACCTCATTAAGCCAACTGAATCATTGTTGGGAAATGAAGAATTGGACTTCGGGCAAGGGATACGAACAATGGATCTTCATTCTACCTGGGTCATAAGTACTTGTAGCATTAAGAATAAATCTTAAGAAATTTCTCATAGTAGAGAATCCTTAGAGAAGTCCCCAGGGTACATAGAATCAGATGAGAGGTTTGTGGTTTCGAGCTTGGAGGAAGACACGGTAGCTCATTAGCAGAGTATCAGCCCAGAAGATTGAAGACCCGTGGTTCGAATTTCGGCCGTGACCCGAATTTTTAAAGTCTGGTTCTTATGTCCTACACTTGGCTAGTTTGAAAGAACAATCTTCATATATGGATCATTATTTGTTACAAGAACGTTTAGTCACCTTTTCGTTAAAAGTGCTTTAATCACAGATGCAAAAGTGGTCGGACATAACCTGACCAATGACATAATTAATTTATTCTTTGATTATTATTAAGCCTTCTAACAGATCAAATTCAAATTTAGGAAAGTAAAAAAACAATTCCCTAAAGAGTATTCACTCACTAAAGATGCCTCCGCAAACATAAATGATTAGCAGCAGAGCATGGTAAGCATACCTGCATTCCATCATTACACGTGATGAGACTTGGCTTCACTATTACGACCCCCAAAGCAAACAGGCGAATTCAGTCTGGAATTTACCCGGTTCTCCGACACCAAAGAAGGCCAAGGTTGTTCGATCGGCAGGAATTGTTATGGTGATTTCGTTCGATAGTCGTGGAACGGTTATGAACGCAATACCCCCCTCCAAACAATGGTTAATTGAAGTATTACAAGGCTGTTTACGAGCTCCTGGTCGAAATACATTAAACGGAAATGCCCTGGTTGTCGTCTTCACTATGACAATACACACCCTCACGTTTGCAACGTCTATGCTCAACATTTGGCCAGGAAGAAACATTAAATGTGTGCCACACCCTCCATTTAGCCCCAACCTACCTCCTTTATAGTTTTTTTCTGTTCCCTGACCTCAAAAACGAGCTGCGGAGACAGCGTTTTGGTTCATCAACGGCTGTCGTGAAGGAGGCTGAGAGAGTTCTGAAGACGACGTCATAAAGCGGCTTCCAGTACATATCCTAGGACTGGCAGACACGTTGGGCCAAGTGCATATAACTCAATGAGGACCACTTCTCGAGAGACCATACCAACCTTGACCCTGCCTGATGTACCACGTAAGTTAAAAAATAATTGTCAGTCTTTACTTTGATTTTTTTCCCTCTTTTATTACATAGGCCTTAGTAAATATAAATATGTGTGTGTGTGTGTGTGTGTAATTAAAAAACAAATGTAATTTGAAGTAACAATATAATAAAGTTCTGCTTTTTTCTCAATTATTTTGTAAATAATATTTCTGTTCATATCAAAGTGTTTTTGGATATCCGTTCTTTTAGCAAACATCGGGCCAATCTTTGCTTTGCGCATTCTGTGCGGACCATAAATAAATCTCTTATTACGGAGGACTATTTGGTTTAATAGCAATTTTTAGATACCGGATCGATGTGTTCCGTCCAGCTACAGTTCAAAGAGTGAATCCGTGCTTGTTAACACTTTAACATAGCGATCAATCTGATGCAAAAAGACAACGTTTCAGAAAAGCTTGAGTTATGATCGTGTATTTTTAACACATAACCACAAAGAGAGAAACGTAGCAAAAGTATCTGGTGTTTATAAGTCTTTGCCTTAAGTAGATCTGCGCAACCAACAGAGCCTGTCTTCCTCAAGGCTACACTTGTACTGTTCACACTTCACGATTTTGCAATCAACCGTTACAAAAAACACCTTTCCTCATTCGCCCGTGTACATTTTTATTGCTATTCAAAAGCCATTAACTGCAACTCGAACATTTTCCATGAATTTTAACGACAAGCGTTCGTCCAATCCTTCTGTTACTTTGACAACCAAGTCGTGGACACTTCACGGAATGAGAAAACTTTCGCTACATTTTCACTTCAAGTAGCATAAAAATAGAGAGATTTGAGACAAATCTGTAGATTTTTCACATTTTGGGGGGGGGGAATTTTTTCCAGAAATAAAGCTTCTTAGATTGCTGGTAAGCATACTATAAAACTGATTGATTTGTTTTATTTACGGAAGCTCTTTAATATCTCATCCCATTCAATTCAGGACGTGAAACGGCCGAGAAATTTTACTCAGAGGCCTCTTCTTTCAGGCTTGAAGTTCTTTCACATGCCATAAATGTACGACACGGGACCCACGGCTTTACTTTCCTTCCGAAGGAAGCCACACTTAGGATTTTTACGCCCCGAAAAAATCCATCGACTCTGGCCGGGTTTGAACCACGATCTTGGTTTAGAAGGCAAGTATGGTTACCACTACACCACTAGGACCGACTCTCTATAAAACTGGAAAACCTCAGGAAACACTTTGGACATAATCAGAAGAATTCTATAAACTTTACAATTTAACTCGAGGACAAATATTGGTACTTTTTTTTTTAGCATTTTTTAAGCATTTTTTCAGCATTTTTTTAAGCATTCTAAACGTCAGCACACCAGAAACGGAATTAGGAATAATTTCTACAAAAGTCTGCTAGATGCACTATTGGTGTCGAATTAATCCAATGATAGCCAATTCAGATCATCAAACATTTTCACTATGCCCTTGGTCAACATAATCTGTTGAAGAACGGGAGATGAATAGAAAATGTCTGCTTTTATGCTACTTGAAGTAAAAATGGAGCCAAAATTTTGTCATTCCTTGAAGTGCCCAGGATTCTCTCGTCAAAGTAACAGTGGGGAAAAGCTTGCCATGTTACTTTGTACCGCCAAGGGTGGCCGAGTTCGTTAAGGTGCGGACTCGTGAGCGGGAGATCTGGGGTTCGAATCCCGCCAGGATCGTTCTCCCTGACGGTTTTTTTTCTTTTTTTTTTTTTTTTCTTTTCCCCACGTTTTCCTCAGTCCTCATAAATAGCAAATTACGGGGAAGTACTCTAAACTTCCTGGAACGTTTCCTTTCTTAAAAAATATTTTCCTAATATATCATTTCGTTTCATATATCGCCTGTGGTGTCTCAGTTGTAAAAACGGGCGTTAAACACTATTAAAAATGTTACTTTGTCTGAGACATGAAACGCTTTTGAGTGGGAATGAAAGTATAGGAAGATTCCTGAGACAAATCTGTAGCCTTTACATTTATTTATTGCAGCTACAATTTTGTCGTCATTTCTTGAAGTTACTTCAGTGATATAGTCCCTTTCAAATACGAGAACGTACGCAATGTCATTGTCATATGCGTGATAAGGAATGAGGGAAGAATTGAAGCCTGTATACCGTATATGTACACAGGTGCCTAGTTTCAGGAACATTCTGATAATGTACTTAACTGCCCAAAATGTTCATTTCTTTCTTTCCACGTTTTCAACTTAGGAATAGAACTCTGTCTAATAATGACAGCTTACATATTTGCAGTTATTTATTTTTGTATGTAAGAAGAATGGAAAAAACAGCAAGGATTGAAACGTTAATTAATAATCATTAATCGATTAATTATACATTTCCTAATTATAAAATCTCTTCCATATTAGCACAATACTGTGGTATTTGTAAATCATTTGCAGTAAATTATATGAATATAAATATATACTATTTCAATGATAGATGGTGTTTTCGTCCAAATTTTCGGATTATTCATTAAAGTTTTTTAGGTAATTACAGATTTTAAGTCATCAAAATCCGTGCCCTAATGAACATAAATTTTGGCAAGTTAAGTCTTAAACTGCCACTGATTTCTTGACAAACTAAAAGTATAATCGTAATATGGAACGTAATGCAAACAAAAGACTTGTACCACCTTTTCTAGATGACTTCCAGGTTCATTACGAGATACAAAAGACGAGCTACCGGCAATCACCATGACAGCACGCTTCTTATTTATCCAGGGAGGAAATTGCTTCGACCTTGATTAATACAATTATACAGAAGCATCGACAACAATCTAGTGAAACAAGGCGAGGCGACGTCGCAACTTTGCACTTCCGAAATAGGGTTATGTTTTGTATGACGTCATAACGGCCATGGCCTCGATTCCAGCTATGTTGAGTGCTGCCGTGCAGAAACCGGAGATGTGTGTTCTTGCCCACGCACTCTCCTCCTACACTCTCATCTCTTGCTGACGGCCCGGTGAATCCGTCAGGTTATGACCTGGAGTCGTAAACCATTAGCATTGCAAATGTATGTGGGATCTATAGAGGTTCCTGCTTTGTGATAATATAGGGCATCTTTGTGTGTAAAGAAGTTTACATGTTGCAAATGTCTTCAGAAGCCTCATAAACTAAAGCAGTTCTCCTTTGAAGACACTTTAGAAAGACAAAATGACTTTGCAATTCAAAGTTGTTTGATCTGGTTACTAATGGCTCTGTCGCGATGATATTGTTTGCAAAGTCTGGATATCGATTCCTTAGAGCAGTAGTTCCTAAAAGTGTGCGTTGCCATCCTCTTAGAAAATTTAAACATATTTTGTGTTCAGGTCCAAGGTCCATAAACATGCTAAACATAAATGGCTATTTTTTCCCTCAAAAATTGGATTCTAAAATCTGCATCGTGTATTCGATATGCGCACAAACGATAACATTGGGTGGGCCAGATATCAATAACTCATTTGGAATTCCAAAATTGCTATGACGCTCTAAAACAAAATGGTAACCTCAGAAGTCAAACTGAATAATACGCAAAAATGAAATCATGATACTGTTTATGACACACCTTCATAAGGTGTACTGGAGTCATCGAGCTTTTCTACCAGCGAATCTATGACTGGGTCGGTCCTTCAGCAAGATCAACACTTACCTCACATGAGGATTTTTCGCAAGAATGCTTGCTTGCTTCATTCCTCTATGGCTCCAATAATGGCAGAGGTTAGAATAATTGATTGTGTAAATCTGTTATTGGTAATTATGTAGGAAATCAGTATTATAGGGGCAATTTTTTTGTACAGAAAGTAGAATGAAGCAATTTATTCAAGATAATGCTTCTATTATCTTGAATAAATTGCTTCAAAGTTTCCGGCCTGTTATTCATTGTTGCGATGTTCATAATACCTATTTCAGGAGCGTAAATACTGCATTTTCTTGCCGGAAACGTCATTCATTTTCTTGGAGAAGCTCGTTTATATCCGAGGTGTTGCATAATACAGTACGGTGTTCAAAACTGAATGAATTACCAACTAAAGATGTACTTTCACCCAGTGATATTAAGCAACATCTTGACTGTGTTCTTCATATGTGGTCAAAACTATTTCATTTAGGCAAGTGGCTGATATTGGCACCAGAAAACATTTTTACTTGTACAGGATGAAGTTCTCAGTAACTGGTGTCTGAAGACAAAAGAAATATCTCCAAGGTTGGAACTTTCTAAAAACAACTGCCTTCGCATTCTTCAATAATACTTACATGTGATTAAAGTTAGTATAAGACGGGTGTTCCGAATTCTTTCAGCAGTTCTTGGGACTGCACAAGAATTGTGATAAAAGACTTCAAAATCACAACTTTGACTGAGAAGTACTGCATCAATTACGCAGTGTTATTAAGAAAAGGGGGTGCTGAGGCGTTTGCCTGCTGCACAGTGAACCAGTATGTACGACTGCTATGAGCATATATAGCTGCCAGGAGCTGCGTCATCCTCCGTACAGCCTAGATCTTACCTCATAGGTACTATTAGTTGTTTTCAAGACTGAAATGTAACTACAGAGGGTGGAGGTTCACGAAGGTTGTTGTTTTCCAGCATTATGCAGACAGACAGCTCCGAACTATTTTGTTTTTATAGGGGGATTGAAATGTTAATGCAGAAATGCTAAGAAATGCATTGAAGGGAGGTTATACATAAAAAGTATACTTTTACATTTATTCTATCATCTATCTAATGTGGTCAAGCAGAAAACTTATGAATCGTAGTTCGCACGCACGCACTTTAATATAACTTTTGTATTTGCACAACTAATGAACACATTGCAATATAAGGGCATAAATGAGTATCTGGAGTGAAGAAACTACAATTGACAACATAAGAGAAATTTCTGATAAATTATTTCTAACAAAGACTAGGCTTTATTGATGCTGAATTCTTGGATTGTTTATTTATTTTTGTTTAACACAGCATACTTATCGATTACTCTAATGGGTGTTTACATTTGTTTTCTAAAAATTCTTAATAAAGTAAAAACACAATTTGTAATTTAATGGAATTGTCGCGAATTTCTGGGTGCGCTAGAATACGCTGGCTATGCCCCTGATTTCCTGCTTTTGTTTTAATGCAGGTTATAAATGAGACACTTATTTCGGTGAAATATGATTTTGCAGTTGATAAAAATATAATAGCTACATTTTCAAGTTAGGAATAGTCTTGTATCCTTTTGAATGTAGTCTAGGGTCAAAGGACAGGAAGAGAGAGTGGGGAAGAAAAAACTAACTCAAGCACGGTTTGATTTAATATTTCACTATATATGCCAGCGAGGTTTTCCTTTATTTTTGTTGAAAATTTTTCAGCCAAACGCAAGTGTCTAAATAGGTTCATCATTCATTTGTATGAGTGACGAACTTGATATATATTTTTCGAAAAAAGTATTCAAAAGGAAATTGCTTAAAATGGTACAAATTTGATAGCATCTCCCCCAAAATCAAACTCAAGACTTTTCCATATCACATGTATATGAGTTCAATAGAAACGATCCACCTGTGGTGCCTCAGTAGTTAAAACGGACGTTAAAACATTATTTAAATGATCTATTAAACTTCATTAATAGTAATTTGGCATAGAAAAATTAAAATTAACACTTAAATATTCAATTATTGAAACTATATTATATTCGGGTTCGTCATTGTGTAACTGCTAGAACGCCCAATACTTCAAAGAACCTTGAAGTGTCTAGAGCAATAACTTTTAAGTTATCTGGAACATCACCAAACGGGAAAAATGAATGCTAAAATATCTCGAAAGCTCGAAGTCATACAGAAGACTGTAAGCGTACTAATGAGAAAAATAGCTCGCCTAAAATAGAATTTATAGTCAGGCTGATCACGTACATGCTGACAGTTTTTAAGTCCAGAATACTAAGATTTTCAATAGATGATTTTGTTTATTTACGGATTCTTTAACATCTCAGGTCATCAGCGTCCCATTTAATTCAGGACGTTAAACGGTCGATCAATTTTGCTCAGAGGCCTCTTCTTTCAGGCTTGAGGTTCTTTTACGTGCCATAAATCTACCATATGGAATCTACGGCATTTACTTCCCTTATGAAGGAAGCCATGCTTAGAATTCTACGCCCGAAAAAATCCAATGACCCGGCTGGAATTGAACCCCGCGATCTTGGGTCTACGAAGAAAGTATAGTTATCACTAGACCCCAGGATGAGCTTTTTCAATAGATCCAAACAACAGAGATGTGTGAGCTATATCGCCACTAATAATCTATTGCAATATACCCTTTTTACTGCTGTGGGACAAACTGTCACGGTTATCTGAACTGCAGTTTACTGTCGCTATGCGTCATCAAAATTCACAGAATGTTATGGTTGGCGAAGGTATTACTGCGAACAGCAAAACTCCTTATGTGTGCATTCCACAAGAACTAGGAATCAACAGAAAAGTTTATCGCCACTGACTTCTAGAAACCGTGTTCTAAGACACTCCGGAAGCAACACAGGATGAGGCGTTGGCTCACAAAGCAAATATTACGCAGGACAGATGTCACGCAAATTTGCCAGAGTTCGTTTCTGTTGAAGAATGGCCATCTTACTCCCCAGACATGACTGTGAACATAGATAGTAAATCGAAAGATCGAAGAGAATCGAATAAGAATTTAGTTTCTTGAGGATTGGAGATGTTCTGCTATATTTTTCCTCGACGTGTTTTTAAAAGTTCGTTAGATTAATATCTAATCTAATCTTATCTTTAATAATAAACAAAAATATTGACCGCTTAGTTGTAGATAGCAATACTTAGAAATTTATTGAACAATTATGATTATCAAGCATTAAAAAGCGTAGTAAGTTCAACGATATCATAGCCAGAAAATAACTGTATTTAGAAAAGAAAAATTTGAAGTTGAATGTGAACTTGTAGATTCAAAACTTAGTATCTGTGAAATAAATTGTAAAATAATACTAAATTCACATTTCGTTTGTCATTTCTCTTTTGATAGTTTCATATTTAATATTCCTTGGCTTTCATAAGTAGGCTAACAGTAAAATCGTTATTTTTTTACAAATAAGATAGTAATTAAGTTACAAATGGATGTGGATTATTACATGTTTGAGGCTATTGCCACTAGATGGCAGCATTAATCCGGTGATAGCTGCTGACATTCGACGGGACACAATTTATGTTTACAATAGCGAAATAGCAGTTGCAAGATGGTGGGGCATTTGAATAAGTGCACTGCTATCGAGCAACGCTCCGTTGTTCAATTTTTGTGGGTAAAATCAAAGAATATTCATAAATAAATACGTGGCATCTACAGTGCGAAGTGTATGCTACATCTACAACCGGGTGTAGAGTTTACTGAGGGGCTGACAAATATCGAAGACTGTAACTGAGTCGGCAGGCCACAGAGATGAATTTGCAACATGTGGAAGACTTAATCCTAGAAGACAGAAGGGTAACTACAGACACTATAACCGCTGGTATTAGCTGTTCTCACGGCATGACCTACCTCATTATACATGATAAGTTAGGTTTTCACAAAGTCTGTGCACGATGATGCCACGCATGCCAACCTCACAACACAAAATGCAAAGAACGGCTCTGACATTACAGCATCTCAATCGCTACCACGATTAAGGATACGACAAAATAGTCCGAATTGTCAAAAAATGATGAGTTTTGGTTCACCATTATCATCCCAAGAAAGCATGCATCAATGCAATGGAAACATCCTGCGTCATCTACTGAAACAAAAGTTTAAAGTGACATTATTATCCGGGAAAGTGATGCTCACAGACTTCAGGGATCACGAAGGCACTTGTTCATCGCATTCCAGCCTCAAGGACAAATCGTAAGTGCTGACTCCTACTGTAACATCCTCAGGAAACTGCGTAAGGCTATTCAACGGAAGCGACCAGGACTGCTCACCAAAAGCGTGTTGCCCTCGCATGATAACGCGCGTCCTCATGCTGCCAACATGACAAATGCGAAATTTCAAGTGAGAAATGCTCAGGTATAGACCCGCATAGCTCTAAGCTACTTCCGTTTGTCCGGCCCTCTTAAACATCTTTCTTGACAAAAGGGAAGTCACTGCCTGGTTTCGACGGCAACCCAAAGAATTTTATGTTGTTGGTTTTCAGGGACTGTGAAATGATGGGATAAGAGCCTCAATGTATAGGGAAGTTATGTTGAGTATTAAAGTATTTTTAAATCATTATTCTAATTTGTTTAGTTCTATATTCATTTGTAACATGATATACTCTCGATTTCTGTTAAAGTAGATAGACATGCGTTTTAAGTATAATATAACCTTACACTTAAACGGAAAATCTGTGTCCTCTTTCCAATCAATGCCTCGTTTTTTAAGGTTTCATCTTTTTTTTCCCCCTCGATGTAAAAGAAGAGTAAAAGAAATAATAAACATATGCATTCTCCCATTTTCTTTTATATCAATCTCAAACATGGAGCATAAGCAAAAATCACACGACAACATTAAAGTATGCCAAAGAAAAGTGGAAAGAAAAATTCTAGGCAGTACACAAACGGACATTATACTGTCCTCATTTTAAACGGAAATTGGCGGGACATGTGACACGACCGGACCCCAATAAATGAACTTATAGAACCACAGCTTGGAACCTGGGAATCTGCAAAAGAAATCCACACGCTGGTCGAAAGAACCGTGAAAGATATTTGGCACAGATGAACTACGTCAGCAAAGTGTCAATAAACATGAATGGCTCTCTCCCGGAATAGCTAAACGGGACTGCTAAAACCCGCTTCCTTTCATCCAAGAAAATCCTTTGACCATAATGCTTGTGCTACTCCTGTCTCAAATAGAGTGAATACAAATTTACACATTTCTCATACTAGTAGTTTTTATGCAGCTTCTAACGTTTGTGCAAGATTTGAAATTTCTGCATCCTGCTTTTGTGATGCTTTTCTACATCCAGTTGACAATTACTAATGTATCCGTCCCCTAACTTACGTGGCTTGGAGACCAAAGACTAAATAGAGTTTGGCTACTTGCTTGTTTCTTTACTCTTTGGAATTCATTCCGTGTAGTTCTTTCACTTTTTATGCAACATACAGTGCATTCCACGGTTTAACACAATAAAATTTCCCTTCTTGCATGCTTCTGTAGTTTGTTTTGGAGAGAGGTGTGATGTAACCGTCCCATAATGGTTCCATTTCCTAGAAGCTGTTGCATTGGACTTGAGTCATGTTTTCGCATGTACGCTTAGTATAGATTGGTTTGTCCCTCACCTTGACACCTGTACTGTGTTTGCCATTATCAATGATACAAATCGATCGCAATGATTGCTAACAATGCTTGGCTATTTATATCCCTAGACGTTTCAAAATTGCAGGAAATATCTATCATATAATGCACATAGATTTTAAATGTTCGGAGGTAAAAACTGACTATTTGAAATGTTTTGCATATATATCCACTCTAGTGCCTCGTATGGGCAATTTTGTGTGAGATAAGGCACAAATTAACTTTTTTCAACATAACTACAACTTAATATTTAGAGCACTTTATTAAAATTGTCTTTTTTATGGAATAATTCTTAAATTTCGTAATTTACAAATCTAGACAACTGCTCATTTTAAAACTGAATAAATGAATATGTAAAATATACACATTCATTTACAAAATTCGAAGAAAGCCTATTTTTGTATACCAGAATTATAAGCAGTCTTTATTGCTGCATAAAATTACCACAGTAACAATCGTTAAATTGTTTTAGTTGCTAAAATGCTAACACTTTGACTGATTATAGTACATAATATTAAGGAAACAATTTATGGATTACTAAAAACAGAATCAATTATTAATATTCAATTAAGAATATATAATTGCAGACTTAATAAAATTAATAATTAATAGTATCTATCAAATGAATTAGAAGTTAACATTATTAAATTATTTTAAAAGTATGCAAACACCAAAGTTTCTAAAACATCCTTAATGAATCAGTTGTACTTCTCAGTGGTCTAGTGGTAGCGTTTGCGATTACTAACCTGAGTGGAACATTTTTATGGGATTCAAACAGAAAAGCATCGTGTTGCAGCAAAGTTTGTCCCTCGGCTGTTGACACAAGAGCATCTGGATTACATTGGCTATTTCACTTATGTGCCGTCACAAATCGAACAATGAAATGAAACAATTTTGACCAATTACTCATTCGAAGGTCCTGAGTTCGAATCTCCGACAGATCAAGTTGTCTGGGTAAGGTTCCCCCCCTTTTCTTTTTCCTTTCTAACCCGAGAAAGTAAATCCAAGCAGCTTTAAGGCAACAAGGACTTGCAGCGAATTTGCACCATCATTAATTCATTTCATTCATCCCTACAGACTTACACCTACAGTATTCAGTCTATAACCTAGTGACGCTGAAGAAAGACCAAGGCAGTCAAAGCGACAGTAAATAATAATAATAATAATAATAATAATAATAATAAAATGTAATTTTTCATCAGATTTTTTGGTATTAGTGACAAAATTCAGCTTTTTAAGCTGTAGTAAAATTTCTTGCGGTAAATTCACCTTCGCTAATAAAAATAAACAAATGGAATAAAGAATGTTCCTCTCTACAACGACATAAATAAAAAGGGCATTTTCCAGAGTAATTCATTAAAAAACGGATATAAATAATGCTATTTTCATGGTATAAGTTTTTATTTCAGTGCACAAAAATATAGCGCACGAAACTAATTTATATTGTTATAAAATTATTGCATTTGTAAAATATGCGAAATTTGTTTGCCTTTTTGCTTTGACTTCAGTGTAATATATCCGTTTATATAGTTACAGAATTATGTATTGCATTCGTAAACATTACGTTCAATGTAATTTATCCGAAAATCGGCTTAATATTAATTTATTTATCAGTTTATAATGTTATACAATAATTGCATTCATGAAAATTGCGAAAGTGATTTGATTTGTTTCTTAAACTTCGGCGTAATTCATTGGAAAATGAATATTAATTTAATTTTATTTATATCCGTTTGTAAATTGCAGCAACATATATCGTACACAGAAATAGAGTACTTATATTGCACTCCCGTAGTTATCAACTTACCACATAGCCAGCACTCTCAAGTTAAAGTAGCAAATCTCACTTCACGTTCTACCCCGTAAGATCATAAGTGGACATTACTAGCCAGACCCGTGTGTTCGAAATATAAAGTAACGAAATGATTTGTGTCAGACTGAAAGAGAACATCGGCGTATATTTTTGTTATTGCTGTTTTCCAAGGGGAAGTTAGTCAAATATGAATAAAACGATTTATGTTTCTGTTGATATTTTAAATGAAATATGACACTTATACTTTATAGTGTGTGTACTGTCAGCTGGAAACATTTTTGAAATGTCTTGTATTAATATTTTGCGGTTCCTGACTTTTAAAATTGATTTTCACAAGCATATGATAAATTAAAACTGTACAAGAAAACTAAAACACTTAGAAAAATGGCCTTCACATGATCATATATCTGTAAGGTGCCAGCCAGTCCGACTTCATATATAAACTGACTCGTATGTAAACAATTAATGATAACTTAGTGACGATGCATATGGGCATGCTAAGCTGGGGATATTTAAGACTAATGTTGCAATGCCACAACAACTATACGCCATCCCGGAAGAAGATTGGCTCTTGTTTCCATTGCTCTGGAAATTCTCCGAAATAAAACGGAACTATCGTTGCCACACCTTGCTGTGTGATGCTATAAAATGGCCTGACAAGCGTGTTGAGTTATGGTTGACGTAACCGTTTAATTTAGAACGTGTGTTCATGTTATGATCGTGGCAAGATTGCCACTTGCTATCGACCATCTACTGTACTTCATGCTTTTTAAGCAGCCTTGTGGAAATTTATTGCAACAATTATTTCCAAATACTGTGAAGGGCGAACACTATAATAGATAATTAATCCATGTAGATTCTGAAATGGTAATAAAACGTTTATATTTTTATGATCAAATATGATGCACTTTCAAAATAGTAAAATATTATTCCATTTTCTGCTGCTTTAAAATTATACGCAACTTTTCTACACTTACTCCACCCAAAATAATAACACTTGGCGTAAAATTTTGATGATATATATATATACACATTTGTATGTATTTATAAAGCGATTTATGCACACTTATTAATAAAAATGAAAATTATAGGAGTATTTCTCAATTTCCATACAGATCTTTAACCTTATTTTGAGCTATGCTTCTTAATTTCATAGCTTCTTCAAAATTAAACGTTTTAAGGAACTGGTTCGACTTTGGGGTTCATCATGCATTAGAGCAGTGTTAATAGCATTTATTCCTGAATGAGTATATATGGAAAAATTACGAGAACGAAAAATGATACAAATTTATATGTTTTTATTGATGTAAAGTAAAATGGAATAGGAAGATGGTAAATTGTTCCGGAGGGAACTTTTTAAAAAGTAAGCCAAAAGTGTGGATAAGGCAAAGCTGTCATAGTTTCCACGACAACAGTAAGCACCTTTCGTTAGGAAAATGCGGATTATCAAAAAATGACACGAACCTATTTATGTCTTTCGTAAAAACTATTTGTGTGAAGAAAAAAAAAAGTACAGAAACAATTGCTGAAAAGTACAAATTTCTCGCATTAAACTGTATTTATAATGACTTTTAAGCTACGAGGACTAGTCAATAAAAACTGAGAACTTAATAAGTATACTAGGTAGGGTCAAGGTTAGAATGGTCACATATTGTCTACGTACTTTTTCAATAAAGTTTGCCTCCAGTTTTACACGAGTTGTTGAGTTACAAACTTGAATAAAACAATTCAAAAGATTATTAAATAATCAGAGTAAAACAGTAAACTAATGATAAATCATACACAAAGCCTGTTTAAAAAAAATAACGTAATTGTATTATTTTTAAAAAGTTGGGTTTTCCTTTATCTTACCGACGATGACCTTCGTCCCCCTAGAAGTAACCGCCCCTCTATCGACACACCTCTCTCAATGGCTTTTTGAGCCTCTGAAAACAGTCCTAATACACGTTTTTCGAAATTGGGCAAAGATCTACCTAAGAAATTTATTTGCCTCCTTAACTTAGTCGGATCTTCGCATTTCAGCTTTGGAAAATAAAAATAAACTTTCCGCTGGTGCTAATCAAAATGATAGGAAGGGGGGTGGAGAATACTTATCTTTTTTCAGCACAAAAGTCGCGAACAAGCGATGATGAATGTGCCTTCGTAATTTTTTTCCAACTCGATGTGATGATTGGACTTTTGTTTCAGTACGTAACCACAGACCCTGGAGTGATATTTATTAGAACTATTTCACGAAGAAAATAAACATTTAAATATAACTGGCTTAAAAAATTGTAAACAATTGTATGTTTGTATTATGAATACTTTCAAGCCATCTTGCAACAGACGAATGTTGATTATCAGTAATGCCAATGGAGAAAAGTCAATATGGCTTTATGGCTATTTCAGGAATAGAATTTGAATAAATGTAATACATATTTGAAATTCGGGCACAGAATATTAACAATTGTATAAATTGGTATACTAACTATACTGATTAACTAACTACCTATTCAGAAACCGCGAAATTGAAATAGACGAAAGTCCACTGTTACAATCGCTGGATTTACTAATGCGAACTGAGAAAAAACAAGATAACATTTTACCATTCTGAATAAAGTGCTTATTAAAATTTATGGTTGCTTAAGCAGATATTGTTACATAATTAACAAAATGATTTCAGACTACTTTGCTGAATACCAAAAACTTGAATAAATACACATTAAATTAGTTTAATATACAATTACTGAAGACACAAGTTATCAAATTTGAATGAAGGGACTGCAATTTATTGGATACAAAGGACATTTGGGAACTAGTAGATGAAAATGTAGAAGTAAAATTTCGCACTTTATTTAATATTGTGAATGACTCATTGATTTGTATGATGCTCAAGAATTATAGTAGGAGTATAGTGTTGGCTGCACTGGCCAGAAGACAAATGCACTTCGCGTGGTAAAGGGATTTAATAAAACTTTACGCTAAGTTCACTGCAATGTCAGGCTATGATTGGTCAAAATTGTTTCGTTTCAATTGGCAGATTTTATGACGTCACGGAAGTGAAATAGTCAATGTAATCCAAGGGCTCTCGAGTCTTGACAGATCGCGACGGGGCGTCTTTCTGTTCTTGCGTCAACAGCCAAGAGACAAACTTTGCTGCAACACGGTGCTTTTCTGTTTGAATCCCATAAAAATGTTACACTCTTCGGCAATTTTTCGACGTCGAATTTCATGGATGGTCTCATTAATTCTGGCCTTAAGAGTTTCGTCAGTTGACGTCAATGAAAGTTCGGAAGGCGGGCCAGCATCTACAACTTCCCCCAACTTTTAAATCGCATGGTCATTCATTGCACTGACTAAGGGTTAAACAATTATTTCCAGGAGCTTATAAGTCTAGGTAAAAAGTTTGTTCATTTATTGTTAATGCGCAGATAACGATAGCGCACCTGTCAATAATTGCAGAACACTCACAACATTGCTGCAAAGAAAGTAGGGCGGAATTCGACAGAAATTAGGTAAAAATGAGCGGTAAACAGCGGGCATCTCGTCAAGGTCAGAGATAATCAGTGCCACCATCTTCTTAGGTGCAAAAATGATGAAAGTGTGGATATTTCTGAACACACCTCAAACATTAAACAAGGAATAACTTGCAGTTATTTCAATATCAAACGATGTTACATGCGAAGTAACTATGCTCTCATGCAGACTCTTCCCCAGCGACAATAATCAAATAATTTTGTTAGTAATGCTTCATTTCGTTTTATGTTCGTTGAGTGTAAAAGTGAATTCTATACACAGCTTGACTTCACAAAGTATTTTTCTCTGCGACCATTACAAGAGAAAATTACATTTAAAAACTGTACATCAACTCCAAGTATTAATTTGAGCCAAACTTTCATTTTTAAACTTCATTCTGTTGATTCCAGGCTTTAATCAAACGGTCATTGCCACGAAAACCAGCACAATTAATTTCGTTCTTTGTTTGTTTCGCGTTACTGTGATACTTTGTATCAACTTCTCTCTCTCTCGTGTGTATGTTCAGCCACGCACATATGACTCAATTCAAGTAATTAAGCTTCTCTAAGATTGCGATCTGTATGTATACTGCAATAGCACTTGCAGTAGTAAAGTTGGACACCTCGGGTTTATCTACTGCGATCCTTCAAAGCAATTAAACAATCCAGTTATTGTTTATATTCCTATCGTAAAGATATGTCATAAAACATTCGGTATTGATTAAATGAATATACAATTTAAAATGTCGTTAGCGATTAGCTGTTTTTCAAACTTGTCACCATGTGTCTCGTGCCTTCTTCAGGGCGATTGACGCGCAGGTTCATACAACTTTTTCCCATCAGCCCAAGTATGAGTGCAGATAATACTATTACAATTTTAGCTAGTACGAGGAGTGTTAAATAAAGAAATATCATATATTTTTACAGACATAATTTCTTGAGCTCAATTTTAACTTTACAATATTTTAATACTTTAATGTGTAGTGTACACGCTTCATGGTTGTCAATTCAGACTCCCGCCTATGAGAGTTGTGCAAACTGATACATATATCAATTCCGCCTACAGCAAAATGAAGGTAACTTACGACGAACAACATGCTGCTCTGAAATTCTGCTTTTGTCTCAACAAATCTTCAGCTGAGTTGAATATCTGCAAAAAGCGATGTGTCCCTCACTCCGCCTATAGGTCCATATTTACTCCTCTTTCCCCAAATGAAGAAACGTGTCATTTGGAATCATTTTGCATCATCAGAAACAGTAAAGGTGCGGAAGCAGTTCAGAGGGGGAAGAAAAAAAAAAGTAGCATATCTTTGAAGACTGAAAGAAATTTTGGGAGAGGTGGAGGATTGCATTCAACGGGTACTTTGAGAAAGACAATCAAAATCATGAGGATGAGTAAAAGTGTGGTTATTTTGTATTGAACAGCCCTAGCATATGTACTATCCTAAACAGGGGGAAGGAAAGGGTGTGTTGGGAATTGAAACAAGGGAACTTGTGGCACATATCAGTACGATTTCTGTACATTTCTCATCAAGACAGAGCATGCAGCATGTTCCTACTTTACACGAGTATCTATCTAATCTCGCGCAGTCCCACATGTGAGTCAAGGATGCATTTACACATCCCGGATTTCCTTCACTTCCGGGCCCGCATCGCTTCGAGCAGTTGACCGCACTCATTCTGGGTCAGGAAACACTGCAACGGCAGTTAAAATAGAGCATTCCCATGTAACTTTGTGTACGCCTATAGGGTGCATTCATATCATTTCTTCATCACGGCAACCTGTGAACTGCAGATACGCGGGGAACAATCTCGCCTTTTTCACCCAGATAATAACGTGTTGGTGGTGATTTTGGTACAGCATTGTCTACTTTGACCTAAAATAGCATTAAATGTTTCAATTGATTGGGTTGAGCCATTCCCTAAAACAGATATTATAAACTGTTACAATTAATTCCATTCAATCCCAGTTTTAACATAACTGGCGCTATATCTAAGTTTCTTAAAACTTAAAAATGTTGTAATTTCGTTTATTAGCAAATACTTGCGGGCTGGATTTCTATGACCCAAAAAATTAAGATATATGCACGCAATTATGACCTAAGAACATTACAAATATATCCATGCTCCACATATTAAATGTTTTTATTTTGAGGTATAATTGCAGCAGATTAGTTTCTCGTTTATGAATGCTCGCTGTTTAAAGCATCTGATTTAAAAATAAATTTCACAAAAAATAAAATACGAATCACGGATTTTCAGCTTTCGGTGCTGACGCTCTAAAAACTGCTGTGTCTTGCTCCGAGCGTGGGACCTCTCTTATCTGATTCTAATACCTGGAGACTTCCCTAAGTTTCTCTACTATGAGAGATTTATTATTCTTTAAGAAGCGACTCTAATGCTACGAGTACTTATAGAGGTTAATATGAAGATATTTATTTGTAGCAAGGAAGAGAAAAATTCGGCTTACAGCCTCGATTTGAACAGATCAGCTCTGTGCTCACGCTCTAGCTACTAAGTAGAAAAATCTTAGGGAGGTTTCGGAATATGTAGACTCAGATGAGAGAGGCTTCAGGTTTCATGCTTGGAGGACACGGTAGCTTAGTCGGTTAGAGCGTCAGAACGGAAGGTTGAAGGTCGGCAGGTAGCTCGGATTCGGTTGTGACCTTAATTTGTCAAGTCTGATTCTATCTATTCCAACTTGTGTCCTACACATAGCTACTGTGAAAGAACAATCCATATATAAATAAAAGTATGGAGTTAATTTGATGGAAGATCTTCACTTGGCAGTCTCGAAGCACAAACCATCGTTAAGGATCATTTAGGCCTCGCGAAGATATACCTTTGGCTACCACATGCCCTGACGGAGTTGGAAAAGTCACAAGGGTAGATTCGTGCCGTTTTATGATTGAGGAGTTTGATGACCAGGAACATACAATACCATCGTTATGATCCCGAAACGAAGAGGCAGTCTCCAGTATTGTGCTTTCTTGCAGGGGAAAGAAAAAAAAAAAAAAAGAAAAGAAAAAAGAAAAAAAAAAACACACACACACACGAAGAAGTTGGGCTCCAGAAAGAAAATGGCGACACGTTTCTTCTTTAAGATGGGTCATCCCACGTTAGTGACCTTGGACAAGGCCGCACAGTTACCGCTGAGCAGCATGTAAATGAATGCCTTCCAAAAGTCGCAGCCTGGCAGTCACATTATCCAAAAATCGAGCAATGCTGCATCACAAAAACACCTCTGCAAACAGACCTTTCACAAACATGAGTACTTCTGCAGGCTGACCTCCCGAAGAATAGCATAAATTTGTGGGCAGCATAGAGAGGCCTACAAGAATACACTGGTGAATGCTTGGACTGGCACTTTCTGGGTGGTTTCAGAGTACAAATGGAGAGTATTTTGAAAAATTTAATATTTGTTTGAAAAATAAAATTATTTTCTGAGAAGCCGCTACAACATCCAGCACGACCCTCGTAAAAATATTTTTTGTTATTTTTCAAGTGCACGTGCCCTTAAGGAAGTAGCTCTCACCAAATGTTTTTAGCTGCGGTGGCGACATCACGTAAGCCATGCATGGCCTGCTGTTCACATACAACCATGTCACTTCATAAGTAAATAACTGTTATGTCGTGACTTCTAAACACTCTTGACGTCCTCAGTTAAGTGAAAAAAGTGAAAGTTACCTGAGAATGAATCACACCAAGTGGTCACAATGGCACATTTCCATAAACAAGTGAAATAGCTAAGATAAAAACCTTCCATATTTGGGCACCGTTTCCAGGAAAATGATTTTTACGTTCCCACGGCCCGACATCTACCTAGACAGATATATGTACATGCTTCTTAGTTATAATAGATGAGAATACAGTTTATTATTTATGCTAGCAATATACATTTAAAATACTATATACTATACTCCCAAAATAACGTAATTTTCTACAGGTCTACTGTTTTTCATTTATTTATTGTTTTGTGGTTTACACCAAATGACATTTTTGAAAGCGTTACTTGAACACAGAAACTACTCCAACTATTTCGAAGTCTCTTCAAAGAAAACATTTAATCATAAAAAACACTCCAAGACAAATAGCTGATTATTCACTATTAACGAGAATGAGATAATGTTTAGAAAGTTTTAAATTTTGAAACGCCATGCTTCTTATAATAAAATAATGCAATAATCATTCTTATTTTCCTGTATTTATCCTACGCAAAACGAACAGAAAAAAAATTGTGAGCGAGCACTCGCCTAGTTCAATGGTTTCTCCGTGAGATGACACTCTCTCTGCTAGAGCATGAGAATATAAGGGATTTTAATCCATTCCGGCTTAGTTTACGGCTGATGAACTTAGCTTCTAAGTGCCTCATCATCACAACCAATATTAGAAAATTAAACGGTCTGGACAGACAATTTCGAAAGACCTATAGGTTTCCTGTTTAAATTAAGAAGTTCCGCAGCAAAGTAAGTGAGACTGCTTATATAGAATGTATTTATATTTCTGTTGACTGATTGCCACGTTCATCGTGCAAAACCAAATCCAATTCTCAGACAATGCGGGTATCGATAGTGCAAAAAAAAGACAGCGATCTAAGGCTCAAGCATGTTGCTGCTATTAAGCACATGATTTGTTAATTTGGTTCGCTGCAGTTACGTGGTTCATTACAGTGGTTTACAGTTCGAAATAAATCAACAGTAGCTCGTTAGTTCTTTTGATTTTTGTTAAGTTAATATTAAATTAGTGAAATTACACCAGTAACTTGTATAACAGAAAGTCTTTAGTACAACATGGGTCGGTCATGTTATGTGCCCGGTTGTGCTTATAATTATGGCAGTGCACCGAATACTGTCATATTTAAATTTCCTAAAGAGCTGTCATTAAAGAAAAAGCGGATAAAGAGTACATACAAATTTTGAAGTTAATCATAAAACTGTAGAGTGTACTAAAATTTTGTACGATTAGGAAGGACATTTTCCCTGTGCGTTTTTCTAATCTACCGTCATACGTGACAGGCTTAGCAATGAGAAGAGAGATCCGGAAGAAAGTATGAAACGGGTTTTGGAGCGAGAAGAAGAGAGTTTTAATGAATGTTGTGAGCAGGATATTATAACGTGTTTCGAATGAGGTTAGGAAACGACAGATACACCCATTTATAACTATTGACATTAAAATAGATGATAAATATGGTCCTGTCCCATTTATGTCGATTTAGTTTAATGTGTCTAATAATTTGGAAATTAGTGTATTTTGTAAAGACTTGTGCTTGCCTGTGAAGAAATTCAGTTTGATTTTTGAGTGAAGTAGAAGTAAGGAGTTAAAATGTAAAATATGGAGAAAAAATGGATAATTTGTGAGTTGCCTTGCTAATTATAATTATAATTACATCTCGCTCATTGAAAGAGTGACTCCATTAATAAAGTTGTTAGCACTGGTTCATGATTTGGATATAGAGAAATATGGTAAAATAAATTTTATTTTAGAACAATAGAAGCTTTCTTGTGCAAATCAAATTACATATTCAGCAGAGCTCTTGATATGAGCTGCATTTTTTTTGCACCCATATAAGTTAAACTGTATTTTGCATTCCATTTTCTTTTTCAGCATTTTGTCAAATTGTTTGTTCTACTTATACAGAACAAATTAGATATAAATGGCTAAACATTTTATATTTGTATGTTTTTTCAAAAGTCAAATTTGTATATAGATGCTTATGCGTTTAAATAATCTAGTAATTTTGCACTGCAGTAAATGTGCTTAAAATATTTTTATGCATGTTACACTAATGAAAAATACTTAATTAAGCTATTCTTTTTTATGCATGTTGTTTGTTGATGTTATACAATTATTGTTCTTATTATATCATTATTTATTGCACTGCAGTAAATGATATTATCTGTGAATTAACTGTGAGGGAAGGTATATTTTCGAATTTCCATCAGGACTATGCAACGGTACATACAGCCCATGCGATTCATGAAATATTCGACAACAGCCATCACTAACAAAATATGACTCCCCGATTTAAAGTCTGGCGATTTTTATTTCTGGGGTGCATTAAAGGAAAAATTGTACAAGACAAATCCACACACATTAGATGACTGAAAAATAACATTTGTGAAAGAAGTTCTTCCATTTCTCAAAGAGAACTGCAGAGGGAAATGGTTAATTTCATAAGCCAATGCCAGAAATGTATGGGAAATGAAAGGAGCAGTTTCAGCATCTTTTGCTTGATAATGGTGAGTGAATGTATCTTTTAAATGTTAGTAATAATTTTCATAACAATCATATCTGCGTACTTTCCGACTTCCCTTCACCGCGGCACCAACTTGAACCCACCGATATAAGGGTCCAGCAGTAGTCTCATAAACTTAATAGGTGGGTCCTGCTGCTGCAGTTCCGAACGGCAGCGGAGAAAACCGAATTCCTCAGTCCCAATAAAATACGTGAGTAATGCGAAATGCTGGGCTAAATGTCACAGGTTACAGGTTGTACAAAAATGCATATAAAACGAAAGCATCACACGCGTTCAAGTTCTCTTGTTGGAAATTCCCTTAATGGTATCCAAAAATTCGCTAGCAATTTTTACTTTTTTTTCTGATAGGAGCACAGAATAGTTGGAACTTTGTTTGCTTACTTGGGCTAGTATTTCCTCCTTTTCATCTTCAGTGTCTATTATAAAGTCATTAATATTTTCCACATATCTTCTCGGCGTGTTCATAGCAGACCTGAAATTTACATATGCTGTGTATGTGTTTATACCCATTCCATTTATACCAGAATCAACCCACGTGCAAGAATAGCTGTGAATGCATGTGTTAAAGTCACTGCAGATTAATTTGCATTTACAGCGCATATTATCATGCTATGCACAAAATATATCTGGACCACTTTTGATGGGAATGAGATCTTTCAACCACAAGTTTATTAATCAAAAATGAAGCCGCAAGAAGCCTCTATCTGCACGGGCAAATGCTAGAGCAGACGCTAACTAGATCCTCATGCCAAGAGTGATGGAATGAGTAACTTGTTGGACATGGATTTCGACATGGAAGGCTAAACATTAGAGCCTATATTGTATTAGTGGGACATGTTCTCACTCTGCCCGAGAAGTTACCCCAAAGGAATTATTACATTTGAGCAAGAAAACTTCGGCCCATATGCCGGTCAATGTTCAAAAATGTTTTTCGGTGCACACAAGACATCTTGGAACAGATTTACTCGACATTACCAGATTTGAATATAATACAAAATGTTTGGGCGAAAATCAAGCGGAGGTTTTCTCGAGATTATTTTGGAAAGTTTATGGATTCCATGCCTCGAAGATTGAGGGCAGTGGTAGAAAATAACGGGAAACACAACAAAAAGTGGATTTTTGTTTTCTTCTTTCTTTATTTATGTGCATTTTTACTAAAAGGGGCATTAATTCAAATCTCTGTGTATGCACATATAAAGGGCCATCGTGTAGCCGAGATTTCATTTGGGAAGCGAATTACGGTGGCAGCACTGATCGCGTGCCAAGCATATATAGTTATTTCGTTCACTTAATCACCAAGGCAAGCACACATTTGTCCAAACCTTAGCAACGGATTACCTGCTAAAACCGGTTTCGAAAAAAGGAATTTCATAAATGTAGGAGAACCAACCTTCTCCTGTGCGGTGCACATCATCCGAGTGCGGAGAAATTTGTTCATTACCGGTATCTCTCTCTCTCTCTCTCTCTCCCACACCCACTATTTTTCATTTATATATATATATATATGTATTACATATTAGTTATATTGACAATATAACTAAATTAACAATAATTAGAAAAGAATAAAAAGGACAAAACACTAACTATACACACACACACACACATTTAAAAAAAACAGCGGATAAATAGCTTACACACATCATACAGTAGGCATTGTATCAAAATTTCATGAATATACAGAGGGGTTATATCATTAATAATGGGTAAGTGAATTGCCGAACTGGAACTTTATCTCTGTTACACGCTAAATCTCTAATCTAGCACCCTGGCACTGAGTCATTTCTATAACGAAAGTACTTCCTCTGCTTATACACTAATATATCTAATCTTTCAAGACGAAAGGTTTCCCGATGTGATAAGAGTATATACGTATTTTTCTGAATAATCATTCTTTGAGCTAATCCTTGATATTCACTATACATTATAACGTAATGTATTGTTTCTTACCTGGATATACGAATATATAAATCTTGATTTATAACGTAATGTATGTTCATAAGCGAACCGATCTATGCACTTCGTGCGTTTGCGTGAGGCCGAAATAATACTTAGTTTTATTTTCTAACATTGCATGTGACAGGGCCAATTATGTTGGCATATTTGAAATCCATACATTGGTATTATTTTTACAGGAAGGAAAATGATGCCCACCAGTATTATTAGAACTCGTAAAGAAACATTGTTTATGTTTTATAAAGTAATGCCAGTCCCATTATTCATGCTGAATGAACGTGAAACGAGAAACATTAACACACTGACAAAAAGAGACTGTCAAACAAATCGAGCGGCAAACGTTAGATTTTTGAGTTGTGGACGGCTATAAATGTTTGATAAAATCAGTGAATACAATGCGATAATCATAGAATAATATAGCAAAACAGACTAAATTATACAGCAAAGAGAAACGCAGTAAAGGAAGACCAAGTATCGAATGACAGTGCAAGGCCAGAACAAATATTATAGAAGTGCCTAATCGGTGTGCAAAAGAAGATGAATAAGTATATCAGTTTAATATTATGTTATTGGCAAAAAATGCACGATTCACGATCTGCTCCTGGAAAAAGTTGTTTTTTAAACTATGCACATACCTATATAACCGAACTACAACCACTTTCAGTACATAGCCATCGGAGACGAGATATTAATTATTCACTTGCCATTAACGTCCTATGCCGAATGCTTAGCTACATAGAACGATGGATTGATTATTCTGAATAATGAATATGTTTGTGTTGTATTAGCCTGGGTACCAAAAGAACATAACTGAGAACCAGCCTCGGGTAAACAGCTTGATCCGATATGACTGGAATTTGCACACGTGGCGCTCGCGGAATATATGACTTTATCCATCAGTGTTTAAAACAAAACTTTGGAGTGCAAAATTACAAACTTTTTACAAAAATAGAGAGATGCAAACGATTTTTCTATGGAAATAAAATGAGTATTTTATTTACGGATATTTAGACCCGAAAAATGAGGCCCATTAAGGCTACGTAATAATTTGTCAAATTGATCAACTTATAAAAATTGTTTAAAAAAAATAGCTCTTGTTTTAGGAAGAAACTCTGAGGTACAATTGCAGGCTTTAATGCTTGTAGTGTGTGAAGGTGCTTTCTGAATACACGTTTATTGTAATGTCCACTCAAATTGAAATCTAGAATTATGAGAGGTAACAAAGATTGTCCCTGAAGCGATAGCTCAGTTGATTTAATTAATTACGAACCACTTTTATTTTGCTGGAAGTACAAATCGTTTGGATAGACTTGAAATGCTTCCGAAGGGAAAAAAAGTAGGTTTAGAAGCATAGATACACCCTTAAAAACGACACACCGCCAGCTACGTGTCGATCGAGGAACTTCGGGGGTACTCGTAAGCACTATATTCACAAAGCGCATGCAGCGGGATTTACACATACAGCAAGATAGCTCCGAGACTGCTGGTGTGGTATGAGCTGCAGTTCCGAGCGACAGCGGAGAGTCTAACGAGAGATAGCGGACTCTGCATGATGCTTATAAAAGCATAAATGTTGCACATATTATTTTTTGCTAAAAGTAATGTAATCTATGCGCTATTCTCCCGTAACTTTCTGGGTGCAATATGTTGTTCCTTAACACAAAACTCAGTATTCATTTTTACCAAGCGTTGTCTTATTGGAATTCGCTGTTAATTCATATATACACACGCACTAACCTTAAAGCTAACCTCGAGTAAATCCTAGAATCCACTGCACCAGTGGTTTGCTATGGCCTGACGGTCTACGCTTGCTTCCTTTGCTTAAATACAAATTGATAGGGGCGGGTGAATCACTGTAATGGGGGGCATTATTAAGAGGGTGAAATATTGTAACGCTGGCAAATCTCCTCTTATTGGAATTCGCAATTAATTCTCTTAAACACACACACGCACACACTAACCTAACGCTAAACTCTTGTAAATCTTACAAACTGGTGGGCCCAGGGTTTTTGCTGCGGCTCGCTACGACCTGACGGCCTACGCTTGCCTCCTTTTCATAAATATAAATTTTATATGGGCGGTAAATCACTGTAATGGGGGTATTGTTAAGCGGGTGAAATATTGTAACGGTGGCATATCTCTTATTGGAATTCCCTATTATTTCATTTACACACACACTAACATAATATTTAACTAGGATAAATTCTAGAAACAGTGGACCCAGTGGTTTACTATGGCCTGACTCGCCTCCTTTTGATAGGGGCGGGAAAATCACTGTAATGGTGGCAAATCTCCTTTGATTGCAGCACAAAAAAAAAAACCCCGTAAATATCAATTTATAGCGCACTGCATGAGTGGTACTATGTTAGCAATTAAATTATTGTATAATGGTGGCAAATCTTAAGGGGAGAGAAAAAAAAGGGGGGGGACGCGAGAATTCTAAACCACTATCTAGCTATATCTGCAAGGCACACTACCTTCAGTTCTCTCCGCTAACGCTCGGGACTGCAACTCTTATCACACCAGCAGATTTGGAGCTTTCTTGTTGTATGGGGAAATTGCAGCGAGTGCACGCTGCAGTGGGTACTTTGCTGTAAACATAATGGTCACAATCATAAACACCTGGAAAGAGACCGTTTGGGTAGAGTAGCGGTGGCCAAACAGTTTACAAGACATTGCTATTCTGCATAAGCTCCTGGGTTTAAATCCCACACAACTTTGTTTTATTATTGTTTATTTTTTTTTTCTTCTAAAGTAAAATCACATAGAAATAAACACAAATTAATATCGGGTGTGTGAACCCTCATCATGTGTAACTGCCCTCAATCTTCGGGGCAAGTCAGTAAGATTGCTACAGTAGTGTGGAAGAGTGGCTACAAAATCCCAGCTTCTTGAATTTGGCAATGTGCAGGGAATGTGTGTGCAGCATACTGCAGTTAGATAGAACTAATATTAAAGGAAAGATTATAATATTTATTTTGTTATTATCAATGCATTATATATAATTTGTTAGCGTTAAAGCTTGCTGTGTATGGGACACAATATTACGAAGTTATTTGTCCTAATATAATGCAAAGGAACATTTAACAAAAAGTGCTTCACTCTGGGAGGCGAACCTGCGCTCTTAATCACATCACTGCACACACTGCCACAGAGCTAACAGAACACACTTATTGGAGAGCGTCTCTGGTGCATGTCATGTAATACAACTGCTGCAGTGGCTACACAGCCTTGCTGGTTACGAGTAGAGACTTAAAAGAAGTTCAAGAGATGATTTTGTGGGGGGGGGGGGGTCAAAGGGTGTACATATATGTGACTGGGAACTAGAAACAACTGCCAGGCCGGCACGTGAACTTGTTGATCAATTTATGGCAGTCTGGTTCAACTGATTTTCAGTCACGGATGTGCTGACTTCAAAATACAGTCTTAAAGTTATAATACACCTGAATTAATGGAAGCAAACATTCCGGCCGTTTTGCTCTATACCCGGAAACTTTTTCTGCACAGAATCGTAACCAGAGCACTCCTGCGAACATGGCGGAGAAAAAGCGCGAGGATTCGCCATTTAGGAACACTTTTCTGGGACGTTCATAGTCCATGCAGTTTCTGCCTAAGACAAAACATATTATCTGGCGAAAAAGACGTACGCAACAAATGACAAGACAACGTCCGTCCGCATATAGCTGCTTTGAGGAAATCTACTGGACAGCATTGGAACACTTTCCTTACAGTCCTTACAGATTTATTGCCTTGGATTACCACATGTTTGGACTGTTAAAAGAAGCACTGGGAGACGACAATAATGTGGAAGCATTCGTGCGCAACTAGCTCGAGACCTAGCCCAACTCTTTCTTACTTCCATAATGGGGTTAAGAAGCACTAGATCGTAAAGTAAATAGAAAAAATTACATGTTTAATGTGGTTTCAATAAACTTAATATATATATATATATATAAATGAAAAATAAAAATAAAGTAACACTAATAACAACGTAACAAATTAACAGTAATAATAAAAGTAGATAAGGATAAAACACTTGAAATTGCTAGACTAGCTTCTTGCCTTTGAAGAACTCGCAGTAGTTCGAAATATAGCAATTTCAAGTGTGACTTTTTCTCAGTGTTTTATCCTTATCTACTTTTATTATTACTGTTAATTTATATATAATTCACCCTTGTATAGGAACTACATGTTCACTTCGAAATGTGAAATAATGCTGGAGCTATTAATCCAGCTCAGGACTGAAGATCTAAGTGATAATGTTCGGCTTGTCAAAGTAAAATGACCCAGCAAATCCAATCGTAGCCACTTTACGCCAAAATGTTAATTCAGGGGAATGCAGTGGCTGTTCTTGTATCACTGGCAGGTAGTGTCGCGCACGTTTTGTTCATTTTCCAGAGCCCGTTAAGCGAAAATACACTTCATCAAACAAAATATTAGTTCATGGTGATCGTTGACGATTCTGTTACGCTTTTTACTTCCGTTATCTTGCGTCGAGGAAACTGCTTCTGTACAATATACATTTTATAAAGGACGAAATCGATATGCAAGATCATTCCCAAACTCTCCCTATACTGGGCTAGTTAAAAAGCTCGCACCATTTAATAACGTTTGAAGCACAGGTTCAGTGACGTGAAACTCTGTGTGTGTGTGTGAATAGCCGTATACTGACAACTCAAAAATGACATTATTGACTTTTTTCTACTCTCTTTTATCCGGAAGTATCTCCAACTCTACTTTTAATTAAATATCCAATATATTTTTACATTTTCGAATAATGGTAATTAACAGCTTTTCAAAAAGTGCCTACACCAGTACTTCTGTACAAATTTATTGTTACTAAATGAAGAAAACGATAAAGTGTAACGAATAATAACATGCTTCTTAAATTTTTGGGTTTTGTCAGTAATAATATACTGTTCTTTCTTTATATCTTTGCCCGGCCAGGGTCGATGTATTTTTTCGGGAGTAAAAATAGTAAATATGGCTTGCTTCGGAAGGGAAGTAAATCCGTGGGTCCCTGTTGCAGGCAAGTATGGCTACCACTACACCACCAGGACCGACTTCTTTAGAGAAACACTAATAAATAATTGCATTTTCTTCGAAATCACGTAGTACCAGCTATCGCAATTTTGTTTCTACATCTAGTCAAACATGAGATACCCAGAGAGGACATTTATTTCCAACAAACTGGAGCTCCAGCTCACTATGAACAAAATGTTCGTCAGATTTGGAGCAGGTTTTCCATAATGGTGGATTGGTAGGGGAGGTCACATAGAGTGGTCAGCAAGATTCCAAGATTTGTCGCCTTTGGACTTCTTTTTGAGGTCATTTGAAGTCAGTAGCATATAAGAAAGACCCAGCAACTTAGAAGATCTGAAGTATTGAATAATGGAAGCGGTGCAAGAAATTTCTAAAGCCTAGTTGTCATTCTTTAAATGGTTTCCATGATCGACTGGCACATTGTAAGACAGCTGAGGGTAACCAGTTTGAACACAGAGCTATATTTGTTTTGTGTTTTGTTAAGGAGTATTTTATTATTCGCTACACTATTTTATTTTCTTAATTTAGCAACAATTTATTTGTATAGAAGTATCTAGTATGGATACGTTTTGAAAAGCTGTTAATGAGCATTATTCGAAAATATAAAAATTAATGGATATTCCATTTAAAATAAGAAAGTTGCAGTTACTTCCGGTGAAACCTGAAGGAAAAATAAGCCGGAAATATCATTTTTGAGTTTTCAGTGTACGACTATCCCCTCACACAGTGTTTCATGTCATTGAACCAGATGCCTTAAAGTATTTATAAATAACCCTACATATGCTTGTTCATAGCCTTGCAGAAAAAAGCGGTTGTTTTGGATAGATTTCTGCATTGTTGGAGCACTTTACAGGAACGCCTTAATCTCATTTCATGTCAGTGATGGAACTGGTTTTATGAAGAGGGCGAACTGCTTTTGGGCCAGCTTGCATTAGTATGAAAACAACCAATTAAAACCGTTCCTAAATACATAACTCTTCCTCACTTTACCGCCGGTTGACTACGGGGCCGTGTATGGTCTGACGTCAACGAAGTGTCGTCCGGCTGATTCTGCAGTTTTCCAACAGCAGCTGAGCAATCTGTGAAACAATGATGCTATTGTTGTAGCAGCCATCATCACCTCAGCTGCACAGTGACTCAGTATTAGTTTACTTATTGCTATGTTAGGAGGTGAGTAAAATCAGTTCTTCTAAAAACTTACATATAAAATATGCTACATGTCAATGGTTGCTGTTCCCAATACAATCACATTTGATTTGGCACCGCTAAAATACATACAAAAAATAACTCTGTATTTACATTAAATTTTCTCACAAGCCGTCATTTCCACAATTTCCACAAGGTGACATCCATACGGATGAAACGGTAAGGCCTACAGTTTTATTTTTTTATGAACGAGATATTACACTAGTTATTATTATTATTATTATTATTATTATTGAATAGTTTTTTAAACACATTAGTTTCACTTTTTATAGCTTTTTAAAGGAAAATATACCGCTAACACTCTTGAAAACATAGAAAATTAAATTAATTCACATGTTGACACTATATTATTTTTAACTTTTATTTTTATACAGAGCGATTCTAAAAACATTTCATAACACTTAGAGGGGACCCATGTTCAGAATTGCAGGTTTGAGTGCTGTGGGGTGTCAAAGTTTGATAACGCTTCGGATATGGTGATGTGTGCGCGTTCCACATTTTGTTAAGAACACCTCCAACAACCCAACAAGAGCATCACACCGTATATTTAACTATAAAAGGGATTCGAATTGTCGGTTTCCTACGACGTGAGTACTCGGCGATGCAGAGATTGAGTACATGATCAAAGACTTTGCCAAGAGTCCCCCCCCCTCCAGCCTATACGTTAACACTAAACCATTGTTGATCCCTTTAAAGTTTTCGGATTTTCTTCCGCCCACACACGCATGTTGTGCAAGTTCACGATGCCGTCTCAAGACTGCTGTAACATCAGTGCACTTTATCGCACTGATTCATGTAGCTTGTCAAATACTTTGCACACAACCACATGTCAAAGAATGGCTAAACATCAACGAGCTAGTAGTATCTTTCGAGTCAGAATCGTGCATACAAGAATGCAACTTTGCTTGCAACTTTGGAAGCAGGTTTACAGACAATGTTATAATGAAATAAGTATCTAATGGGCATTCAGGACATTTGCAAGAAATATAACCTCACGCCCACAAAACAGGAACATTCTATTATTACCATACATCGTTGAAAGTAGTCTATCTTGCTCAATTTTTATTAAAATAAACGAAACCGCCGCTCATAAAAAGTACAGTGTCTTCTTTAATACTGCTGTCCATCAGTAATAACACAGCTAAACGATACAACCTAGTAATATGAAAGCATCACTAGATGTAACGAGTTCTTTTAGCTCCGAGTATTTACCTAGAAAACCCATTTACAATACATAGGCAACTTTCTCCCGCGATGAGTTTCTATGGCCCTCTAGTGACGAGATTCTCGGGATGACACGTCCTGTTGCCTCCGTGCAGTGAATTAAAGTTAATGTACCATGACACTTCCTTAGATTTGTTTATATATAAGCTTAATCTCCCGGTGTTGCAAATACACCATAGACTCCTGAAATAAATTCCTGACGTTCCAATGAAAAGTTCATAATTTCTTTTTCTACAATACTAAGCCGTTCCGCTGCAGTTTACAATTAAGTAGAATAGAGGGAAAACATTATAAGCGAAAATTTACCACCTACCCTACAGTTTGCAGTACCTACCTACGGTTCAGCTGTAAAATTAAGAGGCAATAGTAAATGGTATTTGCTGTTAAAATAAAATAATTACATTATCTCATATTACCACCGAAAATAGCAAATACAGCATTTTAAAATAATATTGCCTGCCTCTTAGGTTTCAGGTTCTAACCCCCTCCCCCCAGAAGAGGACAGACATAGGATCAAAATAAGACTAACCTACACCGCAATGAAACACTCAATGAAAGGCCTCCTTCACCTCTCCATGATAATGACTTAGAAAATCACTACTGCGTTTTGAAAGGCAGGCTGAGACTTGGACCGTAGTAATGATCAGTTATTACGTCACAAAGAGCGCACTAGTTCAAATAAGACAACATTCCAGTTCATTCAATAAAAATGAACCAATATCTGGCAACACGCTTATTTTGGGTAGGTTAAGCCTTACAGCTTTAATGAACACTTCGCCCCTGCTAATATCTTTATTAATATCCTCACAGTTGATCTAAATAATTCTTGCACAGCGTCCATTGGTCTGATGTTTCAGTCACAAGCTTCTAAAATTGAAATTCTGCACCAAGTTGCATGACATTAGTCGACACTTAGGCTTCACATAAACAAAGATTAAAGGTGTCCACTGTACTGATCGTCTAAGATGAGGAAATAAATTGTTAAACCTATCGTTTTTCTCTACTTACTTGAAAATTTCTCAATGCCAGCTGTGGAATCTTTGAGCTGAAGAAAAAAGTGTGACTTCTTATCATGGCTTACCTGTAAAGGAAACAAAATAATATTAATCATATAAAATTACTATTTTAAGAATTTAAATGTTAGGTAGTTGTATTTATGAAGGAATGCTTTCAAAAAGCTAATCATAAAAGCCACTATGACTACCTAGGTATACAAATTGTCATGTAAATTTACTCGCTTTAGACAGGCTTGACAGAAAATTACTCGTCCATCAACAGTAAAACTGGATTCTACGAGTACTTCAGTTAAATGCCGCATCAGTTTAATTTCTTAAGATTTTACTTTGGACGTTTCAAATATAGTTTAATGTACAACTGTTGCAGCAAAGAAGGCAATAAGCATCAGCAGTATTGTTTCTTCAACTTTTCAATTCCTATTATTAAGGATTGAAAAATAATCGACTATCTACAGTTTTTAACACTGCAGTCGACAGCAATTTTAATTTTTAAAGTATTAGCTTTATTGGCGAGGGGCTGTCAAGGAATGGCGGGTTGAAATCGCCATATGACATAAGCAGAGACAGGCAACAATGCACTATAACATGTTATCACTGCGTTCCCAGTTACTTCTATCCCGACGAAAACAAATATGAAACAGCTGATACAACTTGTTTAATTATTAACTCCGGTTACTGTTTACGAACTTCATTAATAATCGTGTCACCACTTTTCAACACTTGAACCTTCTAGCGGCTACAGTCCCGAATGGTAGCGAAGAAAGCCGAGTAGCTAGAATTTTAATATAGATTACTTTAGGCGAATAATTTTGCTGACACACATGATACATGAAGCCCTGTTAGTCTGTTTATTACAGTGGTAACCATACTTGACTTCTAAACCCAAGATCGCGGGTTCAAATCCGGCCAGGATCGATGGATTTTTTTCGGGCGTAAAAATCCTAAGTATGGCTTCCTTCGGAAGGGAAGTACAGCCGTGGGTCCCCATGTCGTACATTTACGGCAAGATAAAGAACCTCAAGGCTGAAAGAAGAGGCCTCTGAGCAAAATTTGTCGGCCGTTTCACGTCCTGATTTGAATAGGACGCTGATGACCTGAGATGTTAATGAGCGTCCGTAGATAAAAATCAACAAAAAATTATTACAGCGTCATGCTAATCGTGCGAAAGTCATAGGTTCCATTTCCCACGCGTAAGCCCCCTCCTTTTTTTCCCCCTTATTTGTATTTTTTTTTTTTTTACATTAAATATTGCTTCTTTTTTTATCTTCATAATTTTTCTACACTGTTCATAGAATAAATGTTATTTATTCATACATTAGGTTACGTTGGTTTAGTTTTAACAAAAAATAATAATAGAACATTAAAAAAATGAATAATATTACTCCATACTAACGCGTTCTCACTGCCATTCCGGTGGAATTCGGTTTTTTTCCGCTGCCTTTCGGCAGTTTAGCCGCAAGACGGTTCAGTTTGTAACAAGTCTTCAATATTGACAGGTTTCACAATATTAGCAGGATCAGTAAACGCTTCCGCCTTGGCGCCTCTAAACCGATTGCAAAGAGCAACATGTGTGCAACTACTAACTATTATTAGGTATTCATAAGGACTAGTAACTTCAAGATTATTACAGGATCCACTAATTAAAGTTTAAAAAATAACTTCGTTTAGAGACTACTTTGCGTAACATTCGCGTTGAAATCATCTGCAGTCAATGAGAAAAGAACTGCACCATATGATTTATATTTACGTTAAGATAGAAGTAATAGTATCAAACAGATAATAGTTGCCTGTTGAAACATCAAGAACACACTCAAGCCTCCCAAGACTTCAAAACACATTTATCGACTATGACATAATGACATCCTTATAAGACGAAAAGTCCCAAATACATTTTTATTTGCGCGAATTCGGGTAATTTTATTCCTATTTGAATGTAAATAAATAAAACAATTAAATTCCAAAAGGAAAGAACCGGAAAAGTTAGTTAAACAATTCAATGAATATGTAAGGAAAACAAAATGTAACATCTCTATCTCCGGGCCCTTGTAATTAAAATACACCCTCCTCCAAAGATTAAATTTCAATATTTCTATATAACCTACAAGGTTCCAGGTCAAAAATCTTTCTTTGTTTCTTCAATAGAAAATGGTTTCAAATGCTAACGTAAGAGGTGAATCCTTGTATACAAGCTCGAAAGGAAATATCAGAAAATGAAATTGGTACATACAGTGCGAACTGATATGCAAAGTGGGATAATAATAAAATATGAAATTGGGCATCAAGAAGATAAATAAAACAGACTAGAAAACCGCACAAATTAAGTCATATACGATTGAAAGTGAAGTGTATGGAATGTACTTTCGAATGTAGCCACCAGATGGTGTGAGCAGAACTGCGTTTCTCAGCACGCCTCGAAGTTCAGTTGATGAGCAAAAGTGGTAATGATGAAGGTAGCGAAGATCGTATCCAGAGACTTCCCCTCGCTGGCAACGAGCCGTCGATGTACTTGGAGACTACTCTGAAGGCTGCTAAACAACCGTGGATTACTTGGGAGACGCGTCCTTTGACGGATTTACAATCCTGTGCAAGTAGCCGTGTGTAACTTTTACTGACACCATCATCACTGTCAGGTTTCCTTGTGTTTCGTTTCTTTGTTTGAAGGACGTCTATATATGCAGCTTTCCGTTGGTAGCACCACTCGGCAGTAAATGCCATTTACTTTCAATGGTATATCATAGATTTTTTTGTGTTGCCCCTTGTTCAAGAGAAAAAAAAAAAATAATAGTGTCACGACTTAACCCTCTGATGTAGCATGTGTATTTATTTTCTTGCCCTCCCATTGTTGTCGTGAAATTGTGAGCATTCCCTCATGGCATGGAGCTATTGTAGCGGACCTACGAGGCCGGAACGCCCATAGAGCGCCGCTACGTTGTCCCAATGGTGAAGGTCAGCGGAGTCCTTAAAACTATGAATACTAAACGTAGTCTCTAGGGATGAAAGAAATGAACTGATGATGGCAAAATGAGCTATCTGGGGCATTCATCTTTTCACGGCAAGGAAAAACTCCTAAAAACCTTTACCCAGACAGCTTAACCTGACCGGAAATCGCGCCCAGTGCCTCCGGATTAGTCCCAAACGCTATCACTATACCATGGAGGAGGTCAAATAATATTAATGTGAGCTCTTACGAATATTTAACCTAAAAACTTGGGGTAAAAATACCGAACTTCCGCATCCAAGTGTTAAAAATAGAAGTAAATAGCATTAAAATAAAAATAATGATGTCGTCTGCACCCTTGTTCATTTATTGGGCTTCAGATTCTAAAAAATCTTAAAAGTCAGACACAATCAACTGGGATGAGACCCGGGATAGTCTACACAGTAACAAACAGTTTGTGAAATATCTCCTTTATCGCTACTGACCAGTGACTGGTAAAATCACTTCTACGCTTGCGCAAGATACGCTGAGCATTCAACCATATTATTGGTGATCGGACTCGGACAGCGCACTAGTTCAAGCCAGAAAATATTTCAACTCATCAATAAAAATTAACAAATACGAGTTAAATTAGTTAAACTAATTTTCGATAGGCTCGGCCTTACAGCCTTAATGGACGCTTCGCCCTTAAGTGTTATGGAGTAACTAAACTCCAATTGAACTGTAACAAATAGTAAAATAATTTTTGTGGGCTACATATAAACTATTTTTAAAACCTTGCATTATTTAGTTAAATTACAGCGAAACAGTATCGAATAGTTCGGTTTCAGGCAACTCTTCTTGCAAGGCAGCAATAAAACAACGGAAGACCACGTTATGAGGTGATGTTTTGTTCCCTTCTGTTTGCTTTTAACTTCCAGCTTCCAGAGACTTGCAAATCCCTTTCAAGTATCAGCAGTAGGGTGATAACCTATACTGTTACGCCTACCTATCCTGCATTATTCCAGAGCTTTATATATATAAATGAAAAATAAAAATAAAACAACACTATTAATAATGTAACAAATTAATAGTAATAATAAAAGTAGATAAGGATAAAACACTTAAAGTCACCCTTGAAATTGCTAAATTTCGAACTACTGGAGTCCTTCTATGGCAAGAAGACAAGTGAAGGTGATAAAAGTAAATATTGAGTATCGAAGGTAACGTTATGCATGAAAACAGATGAAACTAGAAATGAGAGTGTGGGCGCGAGGGAGGGGAAATTAATACGTAAGATTTAAACCATGTGGTATACGCGCTTTATGTAAAAATATAGCTGCCATTTCTCTATGGCATTTTGTTTGCAGAAAGTGGCATTTAGCCCTCGTTGACCAGCCGCCCCTGAACATATTTATGGTTTATGAATTTCCACAAAATGTATGTCACAGCTTGCATACTACCGGAGTATATAGCAAACGTTATATAAAGTTATTTATTATAATCTACTAACCAGGTACAGTTTAAAAAATCCCAGGCACCACTTTCTACTAAGAGATTATAAAACTATGCTGTTAAATTATTACGAATTCTTACGTCTCATGAAGGTAACCAGTTAAGTAAGTTATGTGTCATTTACATTTAAAGTATATGTATTTGGATATTTATTATATCATGACAATTAAGCACACATACAGGATGAGCATTTATACTGTCGCGGCTATTTTACTCCGAAACGAAGGGGAAAATCAAAAACTGCTTCAGACAAAATTTGAAGTGCTTTTAGAGGGACATAAGATAGCGGCCTTAATTCATCCATGAAATGCCTTTCTCAAGATCATTTCAAGGTCAAATTGGTTTTTTTTTTAAATGGAAATGGTGCATTTTTCCCGGGAATGGAACGAACGTTCAATTTTCAGTATAAAAGCTCTAGTACATCTATCAGCTAGGGTTAAAATTAATGAGATATTGGACAAATAAGACAGCAAAATTATTCACTTATTTTCACTTCTCTTTTATTTTGTTGTTGCTATAAAAGGAACTCGTCCGTTTATACAGAGATATTCATTTGTTGACATCAGTACACAAACAAGTGCAATTCAAACCTAAAAGAATATTATTCTCAGTCAGTTCCACTTTGTTTTCAATTATGGGTGTTCGATACACGATCAATGAGAGGATGGATATGGTTTATATTTATGGCGAAGCTCATAAGAAGCTAGAGCACCTTGCAATTTATATGGAGATTGATATTCTGAAAGGAGACAGTCATCTGTTAGAAATTTTCAACGATTTGCAAACTTATTCTCCGAAATGGGAGGTGTCGCATCAAGAAAACACCATCGAATGAGAAATGCTACTGGAGAAAATTCCCAAGTCGCTGTATTAGCTGCAGTTGCCGCTAATTCACTGCAACATGATTCGGGAATCTCTCACTTCGAATACTTCGGCGTCACAAATGTCACCCATATCACATTAGGTTACACCAAGCCCTTCATGGGGATGATTTTCAGAAGCGTGTTGAATTTTGCCAATGGGTTCTACTAAAAATTCAAAACTATAACTTTTCCAACACTTTATTTTCTGATGAGGCGACATTCACCAATCATGTTCAAGTGAACCGACATAACATACATTATTGGCAGTGAAAAATCCAAGATGGTTACGGGAAGTAGAGCATCAGCGGCAATGGAACGTGACGTTTGGTGTGGGGATTCCCTATAATTTGACCATAATTCATTGAAGATAAACTTAGTACGCAGAAATAAAGATTTTTTTTTTTTTTTTTTTTTTTTTTTTGACGCAGAACTTCCAGTGTTGCTTGAAGACGTGCCTTTTGTGAACCGGGCTGCAATATGGTATCAACACGATGGTTGTCCACCTAATTACTCAGCTGTAGCTCGATAAATAATAACCAGAGTAACCTGGTCGATGGATAGGACGCAGAGCATCTGTTCATTGACCTGCCCGTTCTCCTAATCTCACTTCATACTTTTTCTCATGGGGATACATTAAAGACGAAGTGAAGAAGTACCAACTACACCTGGTAAACTTCGTCAGCAAATTAAGAATGTCTGTGCAAGAATTAGCGAAGAAATGTTCAGACGATTTCATCGATCTTTTGAAGCACGTTTTCGGAAATGCACAGAAGTAAATGGTCATACTTTCGAGCATTTACTGAATTGAAATTGTTTGTAATGTGAATATGACATTGTTTCAATTATGGTTATTACCGTAACGTATGTAAATTGATGTCAGTAAATTGAAAGTTAGCGAAAAACATTTGCTGTTTTATTTGTCCAATATCACAACACCTATCACCCCTAGCTGGCGGATGTACTAGAACTTTTTTACTGAAATTTGAATGGTCTGTCCGTTTACGGGGAAAAAAATACCATTCCATTTGATAAAACAAATTTAGTCTTGAAATGACCTTGAAAATGGCATTTCAAGGACGAACTAAGATCGCTACCTTATGTTCTCCTAAGAGCACTGCAAATTTTGTCTGAAGTAACCCCCCTACGTTTCGGAGTAAAATGGCCGCGACACTATAAATGCCCCATCCAGTATAATACCGATTTTTTTTTATTAATCTGTATTATGTGCCTCTTTGCTTCAGTATTATAACTTTAACTGTATTTGTATAATAAAACATCGGCATTCTGCTACCAAAGTTATCTCTAAAGCCATTAGACTAGATTGACAACAAGCTCCAGGGTATTAAAGAGGATAACAAAATCAAAACACCAAAACAAGTGAAGAAAATAACATTTATCACTTCTATTTCTATTCTATTACGCTAGAAGGTGATTTAGTTTATTCTTGTGTTATATATATATATATATATATATATATTATCCCGTAACAAACAGCGCATGTTTCCATTAACGGTTTTCCATCTGATATCGCCCTCTCATGAACTTCAAAATATGGGCAAACAATTGTTTTAATTTCCATTACCTCAATCGCAGCTGCTAATATATCTTTTCCATTCTCTTACGCCTATCATAAGGAAATGCCCCGGTTGTACAGCTAATGCATTACAGTCATCCAATTCGCGGAAAACCATGAATCGAACGCTTCCGTTTTAGTTTAAACTCTCTGGGGTTTCCATGAAGCTGTACAAGTGTCTGGTCTTGCTTTTACTTTTCAGACAACAAACAAGTGAAAACAGGTGTTTTGACGAGTTCTTTCGTCAGGTCTCTTTAATCTTGAAAATAAACGCAAATGTTTTGTGTGGCTTTCCTCTTACCGAATTTCAGCATTAGAAAAGAAGAACTAGAACGTTTCAGCAATAAAACCAGAATTATCACTGAAATCACCATTAAAACACACTTTAAAATATATTTCCAGCTGATCAGTTCTTCTTCGAACAGGAAGGTGATGTAAATAGCGGATTGATAAGTCTGGTGCATTTCAACTAAATGACGCAAAATTTTATTAGGCGGCATCACTGTTGGTAAGCGTAATTCTTATAATTATTTTATAAAGTTTTTCAAACATATGTACGTGCAGTTCTATGTGGGCAGCTACCTTAAGTGATCGGTGTAACACGTTTGGTACACGTGGATAAAGACGAATGTCTTGCAGTGATAAAACGCTTTTATTTAAAAAAGTGGGCTCTCGCCAGTTCCAAACTGAGCTGAAGGAAGCTCATGGGGACCCTGCACCAGCACGCAAGACCATTTATTTCTGCATAAACAAATTTAAACGTGCCGTAAAACCACTGCAGCTGCTGAGCCTTCCAGACGTGCGATTGACCTATCTTCTGAAGAAACGGTCGATAAAATTGATGATACTGTAATAGAAGACCGTCTCGTATTAAGAGATGGCAGGCATCTCATATAAACGAGTGGTATGAAGTTCTGCATATGCGCGATGGGAAAGTTGCAGCATAATACGTCGTTATGTGACCATAGACTAAACTTGTATCCATCGCTCTACCCCGGAGACAAAACAGCAGTCGAAGGTGAAAAGTGCACGGAAAAAAAAAGAAGCTAAAACCGTTTTGTCGGTAGGAAAAGTGATGGCAACCATTTTTGAGATTCGCGGGTTATCATCATCATCATTGACTACCTGGAAAAGGGTAAAACAGTGAACAGTGGCTGGCTCTTTGACCGTTTGGGTTGAAGCAGAAACGACCAAGATTGGCGCGCAGTTTGTGCTCTTCCACAAGACACCGCGGTTGCTCACACGCCGGCCGTTGCGATGTCAAAAGACACGATACGAAATAGTTTCCCATCCACCGTAGATTTGACCCTGTGCGACTTTTTTCCTGTCTTAACCTCAAAAACTGGCTTGGGGGGAAGAAATTTTCTTCGAATGAAGAGGTTATCTAGCTGTATTATGCACAGTTCGAAAGGCATAATAAAATTCCATCTCACTGGACCAAATGGAGATTAATGTGAGAAATAATTTTTGACTTTTAAAAAAAATGAATTTGCTATGTTATTTACCATATTTATCAATCCACCCTCGTAATAGAGCAGATGTATGCCACATGGCTATAATAATATTTTATAACTAAACTTTACCACACCGGGTTGCTAATAATGTTACTTGTTCCCTACTCTTCAAGTCGGTCCTGGTGGTGTAGTGGTTACCATACTTGCCTCCTAAACCCAAGATCGCGGGTTCAAACCCGGCCAGGACCGATAGATTTTTTTGGGCGTAAAAATCCTAAGTATGGCTTCCTTCGGAAGGGAAGTGAAGCCGTGGGTCCCGTGTCGTACATTTACGGCACGAAAAAGAACCTCAAGCCTGAAAGAGAGGCCTCTGAGCAAAATTTGTCGGCCATTTCACGCTCTGAGTTGAATGGGACGCTGATGACCTGAGCTGTTAAAGAACGTCCATAAATAATTCAATCAAAAAAAAAAAAATCCTACTCTTCAAACAAGGGGATTATTATACTGAGGATCTAGACCATATCTTTCTCTACTTGACAAGAGAAAGGTGTTTTATATATAGTTCGTTAAAAAGTTGTAAAATCCTTAACAACAAATACACAATTCACACGATATTTCGAATAGCTAAATATCTTCTAGAATACATGACTAAACACTGCGTGATAATTCTATCAGTGTGCAAAGTAAATGTAAAGTTTACACTTCTAGGTGTATAAGAGTATTTTCCTATGCTTCATCTTGGAGCGCTAATCTAAAAACTATAAACTTGTTTTAATAAATTTGGCATAATTTATTTATTGTTGCCTTTGTGGTGAAATCGTTATAAATATCCATAAAACGATTTCTTCTAATATTGTAAATTAATTGCGAAGCTTTATAAATCAGTGTCTTCACGGCAAGACATGACCTTTAAAATGAGCTATTGCTCGGGGAAGGATGGGGGCGACTTCTAATAACATTAAGTGCTACGGATGTTAGCAGGTCCGTAAAACTGGCACCGTAATATCTTAAAGGGTCGGCAACCTCCCTTCCCATGCACAAATGAGGTACAATGTGTACGGAACGGCCTATAAAATGGCGGCATTGCGTAACTTGTTAATAGTGCAGAACTGCAATAAGTTAAAATGTTAATGTGGGTATAATTTTAGAACAAAATGAGACATTTATATTTCAAAAAGAAAATAAATAAATAAATAAAACTGTAGGAAAAAGAATTACATAATAAAATCAGAAATGATAAACGGAGTTTATTTAATTTACATTACTGTTATAAGAGTGTATTACATTACAGAATAAAATAGAATAAAAGCGTCAAAATTGAACAAATTATAAGTAACAGATATGAATTTCTCAAAGATTGTTATAAACAGCTTTGAAATCTTCATCATATCTACTTAATCTCATGAATATTTCTCCAATTAGGAAAGCAGAACCGGCTCTAAGTGTACTGCCCTCTAACTGATTGGTCATTGATTAATTTAATTTTTGGGCTGTGAAATATATACTTTTTTGTCAAATTATGAAGGATTTTCAACCCGATCTCAAGTAATAAAAATTGGTTACAAAAATGTCCGCCAGCAATTGGAAGTGTAATAGTAACTGAAGTTTATAATTTTCCTAGTATATCTTCTTAGCTTATTTAAAATGATGCTTACTATTGTGTTTTAATGTTGTATATCGTCTGTGAATCCAGACAAAATCCTAACAAAATAAATAAATAAAAATGAAAGTGCTTACATCTTTTGAAGACGGTGTTTGTGATATAGTAGTTGATGGGGAAGGCAAGCCATTGTGACCTTTGTCGGTAACAGTTGTTTTGCAGTGATGGAAAGAAAAAGAAAGTCTTTGTTTTGATTGAAGGGCAATTTTATACCGTTTGCCTTGTAGAATTCCTTTTCAATGTGATGGGCTTTGTCAACAAGCTTAAGAAAAATTACTTGTTTCATATCAGAGTTGCACAAAAATGAATTCAACACGCACAGTCATCAGTAGATATTCATAATATTACCCCTCAGAAGCAATTTACGTATTAAATTTCATTTGCTGAACATTTTTAGAGGACGCGAAAACATTTAACTTAATCATAGGATTTCTGCGAAGGAACGGAGTGTTTTCTTGTACAAGATTGTCAAAGAAACACTCCAGTCTTGAAATGTGTTTGTCAGTATTTTTATAGGCGGGCTATTCAAAAAGAATTATAATTTTTACGGGCATAATTTCCGGTGCTAAACTTTACCTTCATAATAGTTTGTTAGTATACTAATTTCACTGTTATCACTTCAGGTTCGCGCTTGTGAGAAGTTTGAAGTAGAGACTAGTTCAGTGTAGAACAGAAAAGTGGAGGTGACGCATGACGAACAATATAACTCTGCTGAAGGCTATGCATTATACATGGTCTGTGGATAGTTTCTTCTGCCATATATCACAGCTCAGAGAAGACTTAAAATGTTTAAAGGTAATTTCAAAGGAAAGAGGAGGAAGAAAAAATTAACACCGCTACTATCATTGTGAGAGACGATCGCTGAATACATTACGAATACTTTCAGAAATTCTGAACATTTCACTGGGTGCCAAGCAGACGTTGATAATTGAAAAGTTGCACGTGTGCACGGTGGGTTTCAAGACCGCTGATTCTCGAACTAACGGACGTTTGCGTGCAGGTTTGCATGCATTTGAAAATGACGTTACAGGAAGATATGGAGTTTGTTTCAAATATAACCACTGTTGATGAAACTTGACTATATCATTTCCACCCTGAGAGCAAACAACAAAGCTCTGCATTTTTGACATTCAACTAGCATGTTGTACCTACATAACAGCGTAACTGGGCAATACTGAAGAGATGTCCTGAAAAAACTCTGGAAGACCCATTTCCGTGCGACAAGCTGGATGCTGCACCACGCACTCGCAAATGTTCTTGCTGAATATCTCAACCAAAATCAATGTGAAGTGTGTCCCTACAGTCCACACTTAGTCATGTATGACTTTTTCCATCGTCAGAAGCAGTGGGGAAGGCTGTTGAGACGATTCTCAAGTACCTATCAATTAATGGTTTTCAGCATGTCTTTGAAGACATCAAAAGGGGACCTCTGATTTGATTTGATTTGATTTGATTTGATTCATTTAAGGAGGCTCTTTAACATCTCTGGTCATCAGCGTCCCATTCAATTCAGGGCGTGAAACGGGCGACAAATTTTGCTCAGAGGCCTCTTCTTTCAGGCTTGAGGTTCTTTTTCGTGCCGTAAATGTACGACACGGGACCCACGGCTTTACTTCCCTTCCGAAGGAAACCATACTTTCGATTTTTACGCCCGAAAAAATCTATCGATCCTGGCCGGGTTTGAACTCGCGATCTTGGGTTTAGGAGACAAGTATGGTAACCACTACACCACCAGAACCGACTAGGACCACTTTAAAAGATCATCATGAGGATGAATAAAGATACGCTGTGTAAAAAAAAAAGTATAGTTCTTTATTCAACAGCTGTCTAATACAAAGCATTGCAATAAATCGTCTGAAAAAGAAGATACATAAGTAAAAATGAATGAAACTTTTGTTAATAGGAGATATTAGTAAACAAACCAGCACAATGGCCTAAAAGTCGAGCTCCAAAAGTCCTTGGGTCTAGGGTTCGACTCGCGGATATGCGGGGGATTTTTTTCCTTTCAGATAATGATCCCTTTGATGACTATGGTTTGGTTCGTGTTGATTTCCATATGTTTAAGGACCCCCCTGATCATCCTCAATATGGCAACTTTGCGGCCCCTATGGGCGTCCCGACTTGAGAAGTTCGTTATCATTTCACCACGCCAAGAAAAAATGCCCACGAGTTTGAGAGAACAATGGGCTGACATCAGAATAAATCACGTCTCTAATTAATTATACCACTTTCTCTGTAATTAATGATACCAAAAAGTTTGTGCATTTTGTTTCATGAATTGCTATTCTAAAGAAGTTTTCATATCTGCAATATATCATTTTCCTTCATGCCGTGCACGTTAAGAATTAAATTCTACATAATCTACGAAGCCATTATCATTTTCCTTTATTTTCTGAACAGCAGCTAAACGTTTCAGAAATTATGAGAGAAAAACAAACGAGTACCACTTAAGTAACTATCCCAGCTCGCTTAATCGATCACTCCATTTATGAGGGGCATATATGAATTGGAAAGGTATCACTTATTAATTGTTGACTATATACACAAACCAAAAGTCTTAAAAATATTCTGATACCCCTGATTTAGAAGTTCAGAGTTGATAAAACTAGATCACGTTTGACTGCTCTTCGTCGTGTGTGCGTCACACCGGCCTTCGCACTTCAACGATAATCAATATGAAGGTTTACACTGTACATCGTAAACGTGTATCCATTGAGTAGCCCCATTAACGTTATTGGTTAACAACCAAACACACCTAGCAGTTTACTTGTGACAAGTTTTAAAATGTCAAGTGAACAGCCTACACCTTTTTTTTCTGTCACAGGCAAAAGCGCTAGGTACAACTTTACTCTTTGGGCCAATACACAAGGTGAGCGATTTTATCTCCCTAAATATCTGTCGTCATAAAAAGCTTTGCCTATTAAGCTCTTTATTATCACCTTGCATTTTCTTTACCTCTGAAAAGTTTTCAAAATATTAAGTTATCGCTATTAGTCCACGCCAATAAATAAGAATTAATTCAATCACGTTTACCGAAAATACATTCATATATTCCTACTACAAACTCTTCTAACTTGCTTCCTTTATTTTTCAAAAGTTATCGGTATCGTAGAAACCATCAACAGTCATGAGGCACTATGTAATACGTGACGTAACTTCCCCCCACAGTAAGATCGTCTGGTTCCATACAAATTATCAATTAGGTTTCAGTACTGACAACATAGAAGCTACAAACCTGCCAGTTTGAAACTAGGGTAGTAAAAAGTAAATTTCTATAATATTTTTTACAGTAAGGGCCACCTGAACACGACTGCTCACTGGGGAAGCTGGCACCTACGTAGAAAACTCCTGTATTTCATCTAACTTTTCTTTCGTAAGAATACGGCGTTCGGAACACGATTTGTGTCATTGAGAGATCCTGTCCCTCGTAGCATTTTAAGTTTCTCTACCTGGAACACGATTACTAGAATCGGCTAAATTATATCTAGCAATGTTATTATCACAGACAGCCAAATTATGCTTATAATAGTGCACTTAAATCTCGTCAAGTCAACGCTGGACCTGTACGAGAATGCTGCTTAAGTTCTCAATAATCCTTCTACAAAGAATCGACTAGAATTTCGTTGGGTGCCTTTAGAAGATAATCAAGCTGCAGAGAAACAGGAAAGAAGCAACAAATGGATTTCACAAGACCAGCGGCGTTAACAAGAAAACTTCCAAAACCACAGTGTATCAACAGACCAAGAAAAAACGTCAGATAAGGCGGAAGAACTTTCGCGGTCAAAATGGGAACGGTTTTAGGCACCCTGGCTAAGAACCAGTGAGTACGGATAACGGACATTGACTTCTCCGGAAGCACCTACTGACGACGGGACTCTACCTTGGAAATTCCACATGTCGTCTCAATCTGAAGAGACTGCAAAACACTTCACTAGCTCTGGAAATGCAAACAACATCCATGTTAGAATTCAGTCCTTTAGAAGATCTAATTCCTAAGTTTGCAGGAAATATTTTGCATTCTAGGATCGATAAATGGGGTGCACAAACCGTCCTTGTGAGTTAAGAACCATATTACACACTCCAACGTCCATTAATTAATATAGGTATGTTTAATTAATCAAAAGAGACTAATTATACTCTACACTTACCCATTAAGAACCACATGAAACATTACAGTTACCTGAAGCAAATCAGATTGTGAAACAAATGAATACAGAGCGCTGACAGTTTTATCTTGTGCCTCAAGTGGCAATGAAGCAAATTCTACGTGATCTCACTTCATTTGAGCCTTTCAAATGAACCAATACATCATTTGTCACATTCCACATTCAAACAAAGCAGGGACATGGAAACCAGGGCATGCAATTAAGATTTTTAGATACGTCCAGCAAACAAGAGACGGCACTGGGAACAATACACAAAAAATGACCTTGAGTTAGCCTGATGAATCGACCGACAAAGTGCAAATGTAGCATACGTGTAAGAGGCCAACAAAATATTGTATTTGCAACGGAATCCATGGTATTCCAAAAACGCCTTAAAAGTTAGCACAGGAGCATTCGAACCATCAATAGCCTAATGCATCCGTAAATTTAATGGTTATTTTATTTGGTCACCTCTTGCTTATTTTAATTTGCGTTTTTATTACACCGTGTAAAATAGCCTAAGAATATACTCTAACCTTCAATCTAAATACGTTAGCATAAAGAATATTCCTATATTCACACGAATGCTAACTGTAAATAATAGCAGAACTAATGCATGACAGCATCATTGTAACTGAGGTATCAGAGTATGTTTTAGCTTTCTGCACGTGCTGTTTTTGCGGCACGCTAAGTAGTTATAATGCCAACAATTGAATAACGCGCCTGTGAAAAAGTTGTTCACCAAAGAAGCAGTTCTCCAAGTGCTATCGAACAGTAATCGGCAATGGCTGCTGTTTATGGGCAAGCTTCTGGTTCATATCGCATCGTGAAGCAATTGGTTTAAACGTTTCACCTAGGAAAGGAGCATAGAAGATGATCCTTATTATTTCAGAAATATCTTCCTGTACCAGCAATGTATACGCCTGAAGGCACTCTAGTGGCGATTTTTTACATTAGGCCGGCACCTAGAGTATAAACAAACTCTGCTTTAGGGGGTGGAAGCAAATACTCTGCTTATTCGCGCCTGATTCTCCTCTAGGCTACCAGTTGCACTGGTAGAGCGTCCTAATCCAGCATCAGCCTTCCAACTCTGCAGGTGAATAACCCGATCTCTTAAGGTGGATCACCACCGGTATGACGCAAGAGTACCACTACGCTGTAGCATACTTAACTATTCAACTATTCCACTAGGTCCAAACCTTCCGAACAACTCCCCTGGTGCTCGATGTCCGACCCGATATACTCCTAATAACGTTAGAAGTACCTTGGGTATTCTAAGTCCACAGAGCTCGCACCAGAGTATCTGAAGGTGTCAGATCCCAGCCCCTTTACGGTAAAAAAAAAAAAATTATCCTCGTTATGACTGAATAAAATATTTCGTAATGCAGGTGGTTGAAGCTCTAAAAATCTAAGCAAAGTTGGTGTTGTCTGTCACAACCTATTTCGTATTATCCTCGAGAAACTTCACATGATATGTCAGGCCAGTCGGTCCTGGTGGTGTAGTGGTAACCATACTTGCCTCCTAAACCCAAGATCGAGGATTCAATCCCGGTCAGGATCGATGTATTTTTTCGGGCGTAAAAATACTAAGTAGCTTCCTTCGGAAGGGAAGTAAAGCCGTGGGTCCCGTGTCGTACATTTACGACAGGTAAAACAACCTCAAGCTTGAAAGAAGAGGCCTCTGAGCAAAAGCTGTCGGCAGTTTCACGCCCTGAATTGAGTGGACGCTAATGACCCGAGATGTTAAAGAGCGTTCGTAAACAAAACAAATCGACAAAAGTCAGTGCAAAGTGGATGTCTCCATTTCTGCATTTCAGGAGAAGCATTGTGTTGTCCGTTCCCGCAAATGTTTGCCAAGGTAAACAGAATGAAGTATTGATACCCATTGTCATAGGGGATGAAACCATTGTTCTTTTTTCAAAAATGCAATCGAGGGCACAAACCAGCAAAGCACTGCCGAGAAATTTAAAGGTCATTTATTCCTCCAAGACATTATGAAAACAATCTTATGGATTGTCGAGAAATTCTATTAAATAACTTATAGGAAAGGAATGTACTTCATTCCTGTATAGACTGCGGGGAGTCATAAAGGAGAAAAGAAGAAGAATGCTGAGACAATGTATGCCTGCTTCAAGTCATATGCTATTGTTGCGAACTCTTGCAGTGAAGAACTGTGGCTTCCATGAGATAAAAATATCCACTGTAGAGCCCAGATCTAACATTCACTGAGTTTTCCAAGCTAAAGAAGTATACGAATAATATGTCGATTGTATTGAAAAATTACATATATTATTAATTTCCATAGCTTCAACAGTTTAATCAGGACAGAAACTTTCGGAAATTGTCTCTTACTGTACAACTACATACCGGAGTTGTAACCTTTCTTTGCATGACTATATTTTCATATCCCTTCTAGATGAACGTCATGCCACTTTACACGTTTTAAATTACTATCTAGTCATTTAATTGTCCCAAACACACAAAAGTTTACAAAACTATCATTTAACAACAATCGCAGTTGAAAGCGCAGCGCAAAACAATTTAGTTTTTACTCGTGATAACAATAGCTGCTCGGGTTCAAACATGCACAAGTACTCCTGACAAAGCTTCCCTCAAACGATCTAAAGCTGTTTCACGCAGATGCAGACTTTGATATGCAATCTGCCGGCCCATAACCCACACAACGTCATTTTTTTACTGCAATTGTGAAATAATTCTCACATTGATATATAAACAAACAGGCTAAATAAACAGAATATTTTTGCAAACTCAGAACTAAAAACGTATCAAAACAAGATTACTATTCTTGGTGATAGTGTAAATGCTGAAGAATTGTGATATGTTCCATTGCGAAACAGCCAAAATTCTGTAGTCATAACTAGTGAAACAAAACTTGTTAAAATGCTAAAGAATATGGCCCGCAATTGAACAATTTTAATGTCATTTTTGAAAAGATAAGCGTCTTAAAGGATGTCAATTTTTAAAATGTAAAAATATTTTAATTTAGCCCTGTCCTTTAGATCCCTTAATGCTACCATTTATCTCGCGTGCTCTTATTTAATAACAATATTCATATCTATTCTAGCTTTCATCGTTGTTGATTTGGTTTATTTATGGACGCACTCTTTAACATCTCAGGTCATCAGCGTTCCACTCTATTCAGGGCGTAAAATGGCCGTCAAATTTTGCTCAGAGGTCTCTTCTTTCAGGCTTGAGGTTCTTTATTGTGCCGTAAATCTACGACATGGGATTCACGGCTTTACTTCCCTTCCGAAGGGAATCCTAAAATTTTTACTCTCGAAAAAATCCATCATCCTGGCCGGGTTTTGAACCCGCGATTTTGGGTTTTGAAGGCAAGTATGCTTACCACCATACCACCAGGAGCAACAAACAGCTTTCATCGTGGATACGAAGGTCATTAGAGACAGTTGGGTTGGAAATTGTTGTACAACATGCTATTGCCGTAAAAGAAATATTTCCAATTACCACTGTTCGTACAGTTAAGACCTGAAGTTTGTAAGGCGCTAACACCATGAGTACAGCTAAGCCAATCAAACTTCAATCCATTGTTTCAGATGACAAGACTTACCGCTAGGTCTGGAGACACGGTGGGCTCCTCGAATGCTTACTGAGGGTCAAAAGACTGCACGTGTGAGAGTGTGTCAAAAAGTTTTTTGGCTTAATACCGGGAGAGAAATGTTTCTGTATGGAATCGTAACCTGCGATAAAACATGGGCACATCACTTGCACTCATGAGTGAAAGCAAGGATGCACGAGGAAAAGGGAATACGCTCTTGTCAAAGCAAAATCAGCTGGGAAGCTTCTTTTGGCAGTTTTCTGAGACTCCCAAAGCATGTTCATCGATTTTATTCATGAGCGTCGAAGAGTCATAAATACAGTCGGAAACTAGTTGAGGCAAACCCTGCTATCGGCGAAAATGATATCAACTATCTTAGAAGTTAGCATAAAGGTGCTAGGACCAGAGGAAAAATCGACAAAATCTATCGGACTGCATTGGAACATCCTCTTCATAGTTCAGACTTATCGCCTTACGATGACAATAAGTCTGGACAGTTGGAAGGTCGGTGATTCACAGAGAAGGTATGAAAGCATTCATGAGCAACTGGCTGGAAATCCAACCCCTCTTTCTTTGATGGGATTAAGACGTTTTCTATACGCCGAGGAAAGTGTGTTTGAAAATGGGAAAATTAGGCAGAAAAATGAGATGATTCCTTTAATATTTGATTTCATTGTCGTATTTTGCCTATATGAGGAGGGAGGACATGAAGGTATGATTAGGGTGTGGCCACTACATTAAATATTTAATTTTATCTTCTCCAATTTAACGGAGGGTAAATAGGAATTTCATCGCAGCCGACCCGAAAAATTAAAGAAAAAAAGGGGGGGGAGGAAAGCATATCTCCAGAACTTTTCAATAACTTCAGTGCACGTCACTTTCAATTGTCAACGAAGAATGGGATGGCAATAATTTTATCCTCCCCAGAAGCACAGCAACAGGCGCCTCTGTTATCATCAATCACCCACAAGCTCATGAAAAATGCCACGCAAAAACCTGCGAGGCACCAGCTGTGACAGCGATACACGACTAGAAACATTTACACAAAAAACAAATCAATATTGTCGTTCTTTAGGCCTTGGCTAAGCAGAGAATCGCGTGATCCCACATGGCCTACTGTGGTCATTTAGTAAAATTGTCAAGGTTAACACAAAGTACATCGAAAATCGCTTCGTACTGCCTTGCAACATTTTCAAAATTCTAACCTTTTAATGGAAATATGCTGGGAATTAAACTCCATATGTAGTTCGAATTCGCTTCCTGACAAATAACAAAAACTTGTTACACGATTTAATGAATTTCGTTGTGGGTTAAAGAATTAAAAACGCTTTTCAACATCTTTAGTCATTATGTCCCGTTCAATTCAGAGTGTGAAAAGGCCGATGCATTTTGCTCAGAGGGCTCTTTTTTCAAGCTTGAGGTTCTACGTTTTACGTTTAATAAATCTACAAACAGCTTTACTTTTCTACAGAAGAACGCCGTACTTTATACGCCCTAAAAATCTATCATTTCCGGGTTTGAAGCCGCGACTTTTCGTTTATGAGACAAACAAGGCTACCACTAAACTACCAGGACCCATTTCGCTGTTGTGTGGGACAAATTTATACTTAAAGTTGAAATTACTGTTAACTATGCAGCATTTAAATTACATTTACATGTGCTAGGCTGAAAATTCAAAAACATGTTGCTAAAATCAGCAGGTTATTATAATAATAATAATAATAATAATAATAATAATCATCATCATCCATGAACGACCTGGGCTTACAGCACGACCGCTGTGTCCTATAACTCCGTCTTGCAACATAACTGACAGAGTACAGATTGCAGGGGATGTGATCAGCATACCGAACCACGATGGCCGCTATTACCCGGTTATCTCTCCGCCTAGTAGCTTCTTAATTGTCATCACAAAGCTGGATGGATCCCGTTCCAGACTTCCCTAACTTAGAAAATTCCTAAGCAGTCACCAGGATTAAACATGTGACCTCCCGACCAGCAGTCAGCAACGCTAACCGCTAGACCAAGGAGGCGGTTTAAATTACAGATTTTGGAGATTTTAAAAGGTAAACACAGTTTAAAATAATGTTTTAAAAATGTTAAAGTTTAAATTAAATTAGCTGTCACATAGCTAAAAACATTTTGTTTTCTTTTCTGCTTTCAAACTCTACAGAGAGAAATATGAAATATTAATTACCACGAGAAAACCACAATATCGTCCTGATGACTGATTTCCCGTGACAAGTGTAAAGAGTAAGCCTACCAATGGGACAGGAACAAAATAGTGGCATTGTTGAGAAAGTGCAGGCTTACGCTTAATGCTGTTTCTGCATTAACGGTTTTTAATATATGTTCTTAAACTGGGGCACTCCTGCGCACGGGTAGGAATAGATGAACATTTCTTCCGTGAAATCACACCCAAATAAATCCGGTCGTTGCGAGAGGAAAATAAGAATGATGTTGGTTCTATTGCTGATGCGGGGATATTTGTAGCAGTTAATATTATTACTGAGAATAAAAGAAATCCCCGCAGTTCAGTGAAGAGATACACGTATCGGCCATTCACCTTTAACTAAATAATTACGTGACACATACCCAGACAACTTTAAAAACGGTTTAAAGATAGATAGCGAATCATTTGTAATTCTATTGGGTCTGTTTATGGATGAAATTTGCAAAGCAGACACATCGGTTAGTTAATGCTTGTCAATAATGTACACCTGTTTAATTAATTTTTTTTAAACGTCAATTTTCAGTATTCTCCTGTTTGAAAATCGTAAACTGTTACTTCAGTTATAAATATCCCTTACAGCGTCACTAGAGATGAGAATTTTATATATGAATATATTTTGGGCATATCCCAGTAGTGTGCACGTCGAGCAGATTCCGAGTTATATAGAGTGATTTAATACAGCTAACACATTTCTTTCTTTATTTATTCCAAAATGAATGATGTTAGTCAATAGTTAATTATACCTCAAATGTAGAGTATCTTTGGGAGATTGTTAGTTAACGTATAGAAAATGTCCTTCCTGCTGCTTAACTTAAGACGGCGTTCATTGTGCAAAACCCCAGCATATACTCATCACATGGTTCCATTTATGCGGCTATGGGAACTCAATAGAACTAACGCTTTTGAGTTGTCCAAAATGCACATGCCATTCATGAAGCACCTATGCACCCAGCAAAAGTGGGGGTTTAGTACGCAATATTCGCACAGATTTTTGACCAGAATGTGGACACTGCAGAGTACCGCTGGAGTTTGTTGAACGATTGGATGATGCACAGCTGGTACATGGACATTTTCAACAAGATGGCGCTATATCCATTCATCAAACCAATCCATGGAGCTAAGTGAAAGTTTCTTTGACGATCAAATAATCTCCAAGAACCAACTATGGCCAATGAGTTCTTCTGATTTGACAACACCTGATTTCTTCATTTGGGGTTCCTTAAAAAAGTTTTCGCCACATGCCCCAAGACGTTGGACTACCTGAAGCACATTATTACACAGGAGATTAATACTATTGATAACACAGCATTTCACTCAGCGGCCAGTAACATAGAACGACGTTATGAGTTATGCCTTACGCAAGAAGGAGGAGCTTTTCAACATTTGCTATAAAGGTTAATAATATCCCAAAGATGCTCTGCAACAAAGGTTTCAATATTTGTACCGTACATTTTGTATGTTACCATATTGTATATTTAAGATTACATACATAAAGGCTGCCAAAAATGTATACACATCTCAAACAAAGAAAAAACTGCATTAACATTACAAAGCTGAATTCGCACAAACAGAAAAATGATGGGTACTAATCATCTTAGACTTTCACAGTTACAACAGTTGCTCAAAATGCCCACCATCGGCGTCGATATACTTCTGAGTACGTTAAACTAATGAGTGAGCTAAGTTTGCGAAAGTGTCCTCTGCGATTGCAGCACGTGCCCTTTCAATTTCTTCCCGATGTGCTGCTAATGCAGCTGGTTTTCTACGGTATACAACATCCCTAAGAACTCCCCATAGGTAGAAGTCCAACGGAGCTAGAGCCGGAGAACGCGGTGGAAACTCAATCGAACTTCTTTGTCCTACCCAGTGCCTTGGAAGATTGTCATCAAGGTACGTACATACATCTCGGTGGTAATGCGGTGGTGTACCATCCTCTTGAAAGTAACATTCCTCATTTCCATAGAATGTATGAATGGCGGGTAAGACGGATATGCATATTATGTTCAGGTACACTGGGCCAGTTACTGTTCTTTCAAAAGGAATTAGTTTTCCAATACCACTTCAAAATTGCTTTCCGCTGTTTAAACGATTATCTTAACTCCATTTTGTTGTAGAGACGGCATAACGTCATGTTAGTCACATCTGTTTACAGAACATCATACTAAACATTAATGTTGTTTATCGATCCAACTTTGAAATATATTAAATAGATATCTACTGTGAAAGTGTGTATACATTTTTATTTTATTTATTTATTTTTTGGCATGATCAATATACACAATGCTCTATATTTTAAGGGAATATTTGGACAATTTTAAGGAAATATTTAGATGACTATTTCACATGGTTTTTAATTTAAATTTCTCATCCTTTATCATCACTAACACTGCAGTCGGTCCGGGTGGTGTAGTGGTAAACCATACTTGCCTTCTAAACCCAAGATCGCGGGTTTAAACCCGGCCAGGATCGATGGATTTTTTCGGGCGTAAAAAATCTCAAGTATGGCTTCCTTCGGAAGGGAAGTAAAGCCGTGGGTCCCGTGTCGTACATTTACGGCAGGAAAAAACATCAAGCCTGAAAGAAGTGGCCTCTAAGCCAAATTTATCGGCCGTTTCACGCTCTGAATAGAATGGGCCGCTGATGACCTGAGATGTTAAAGAGCGTCCGTAAATAAATCAAATAAAAAAAAAAAAAACACTGCAAGGGTAAAGTCTAAAGCTGGAACCAAATTCAATATAAATTAGATATAACATTAGACGAGTGAAAATGGCAGGACTCCATGGCAATGTATGCAGGTAGGCTGCCTTAACGCGGAAGGTTTGAGGTTCGATCCTAGTAGGACCGTCCTCCCTGAATGATGTTTTTTTTTTTCTTTTTCTTTCTTTTACCAAGTTTTCCAAGTCCTCATGAATGGCAAATGGTGGATACACCCTTTGAATAGAAAAAAAAAAAAAAAGTTGCCCCCAGATTTCACGTGTGGATCGGAGAACTTCGGGGAGGCCCATAAACGCTGTATGCATGCGACTGCACACTGCAGTGGGCGCTTTGCCTGTAAACGTAATGGTCAAATCATAAGCACCTGGAAAGAGTAGCAGTGACCAAGTAGTTTAGAACGCATTGTTGCTTTTCTGTGTAAACTCCAGGGTTCAAATGCCACACAAAAATTTTGTTTGACTTTTTATTATTAGTTGTATAAGTGCATATGTAGAACATCAGGTTACCTTAATTGACATTCGTTATGATATAGATGCTAATGTTAAAGCTTTCTGTATATGGGAAATAATATTACGGAACTGATTTGTCATATGTAACAAAGTATATAAAAATGTTTCATGCCGGAAGACGAACCTGCGCTCTTCCACGACATCACTGCACACTCTGCCGCAGAGCTAACGGAACACATACTAGTCAGCGTCTTTAGTACATGCCATATAACACAACTGTTGCAGTGGCTACAGCTTTGCTCGTTACCTTGTGAATAGCGCGTTGTAACGGGTAGGACGTACAAGAATTATGCGTTCAAGAGATGACTAATTTTTTTCTCAAAGGTGTACATGGGCCTGGAACGCTTCTTCATATAACATCAATGTCAACCGTCTGCGGTGTCTCAGCAGCTAAAACTGGATGTTACTCACTATTAACATACTGTTTAAACAGTTTAATCTATTTCAGAAAGTGAAAATTTAAAATGCTCATTCCAGTACCCTACTTTATACTTTCCAATGAACTGAATTTTCTATTCCACTCGAGGGCTAGTAGGTAAATGTGATGCACTTTGGTTCAGACAGTTTGTTTACCTAGTTTGTGACGGAAGAATTCAATCGTAAAGGTGGAAGGCCGTGACCTGCAGAGCTGGTGCTTTGGGGCGACGAAAATAAATGGCACCACATGGTACCAGACAAAACACCGCAGGATGGAACGGCCACATCGCCAATGCAGAGAGGGTCTTGCGTGATGCTGGGTTGCAGTGAATGTGCGACGGTTACAAACTGCAGTTTCCTCATCGATTTCCACTGCCTTTGAACAAACGTGACGAAACGTCAAGGACATTTATCTATAGCTCCAATTAGTTTTCTTTCAACGTGTATTAAGCTACTGGAATATGAACCCTACATCTTGTTATTCAAGATGTGAAAATATCAAATTATTTTAGAAACTATAGAATATTTCTGAGAAGTTGACGCCTCTGATACTGAACGTATTTTCAATAATAATTGAAATGGTACAAAATACGAAACCGACATTTGAAAGTCTAAATATTAGAATAAACAATTTCTTTCTCCGTTCGGGTCGAAAACAAACTCTGAAATACGCGAGGATGAGGCCTACAGATTTACCCCAAAACTAAGGTTTTTGCACGAATCCAATGCGCACTTTGTTGTCCAAATATAGTATTCAAAATTGTGGTGTGCATCAGATTCGAGTGCAAATCCGTTCTGTAGTTCGCCGGTAATTCCATTCGATTTTTTCGTGTATTACGTCATAATGCTTTGCTGCAATCCTCGACTTCGTTACTATTATTGCATAGAACGTTTGAATAGTAGGTAGTCATGAAATGGAAGACAAACAGAGAACATCTTATGATGCTACTTTCAAGAGTAAAGTAATTCTTTAGGCTAAAACAAATGGTAACAGAAAGGCAGGAAGAGAGTTCAATGTAACTGAGAGCAAGGTTTGCTTGTGGTAACAATTAGAGCTAGTAGGAAGAAATTCACTGGTTCACGCAAAGGAAGACATCTTGACATTGAAAATTTAGAATTCCTACTGAAAGGAGGACGAACAGGTACCCTGTGACTAGTAACACCATAAGAAATATCTTAACTTTTTCTGCTTTGACCCAACTGTCCTGGCAACAGCATGAAGTCGGTCCTGGTGGTGTAGTGGTAAACTATACCTGCCTCCTCAACCCAAAATCGCGGGTTCAATCCCGGTTAGGTTCGATGGTTTTTTCGGGCGTAAAATTTCTAAGTATGGCTTCCTTCGGTCGGGAGGAAAGTAAAACCGTGGGTCCCATGTGGTAGTTTTGCATATAAAAGAGCCTCAAGTATGAAAGAAGAGGCCTCTGAGCAAAATTTTCGGCGTTTCACGCCCTTAATAGAATGGGACGCTGATGACCTGAGGTATTTAACAGCGTCCGCATATAAACCAAATCAACAAATAAATTTCTTGTGACCACCACAGTGGCCGAGGTTGTTAAGGCGCGGAATCGTGATCGGGACGTCTGGGGGCCAAATTCCTCCAGGAGCGTCCTCCCTGACTTAGGTTTTTTCCAAGTTTTCCTCAGTCCTCATAATTGGCAAATGCCGGGGAGGTACCCTAAACTTAGGCCTGGAACGTTTTCTTCCTTTACCAGTATATTATCTCATGTATTATCAGTGTCCGCCGCCTGTAGTGCCTCAGTAGTAAAATCGGGCGTTTTAAATTAAACCATTTAAAAAAAAAATCTTGTGAAGTTAGATTAGCTCTAATTATGCTGTCTTTTGTTTTTTTAGTGATGGATTTTGTCCTTCGTGCTCCAAGAATTTATAAGTCCACTATTGTTACATGTTGTGATTGTTTTATGAAACGGACGGGCTTATCTCTAAGACGCCGTACAGCAATATGCCAAAATCTTCTTTTTTTTAAATAATTATTTTAAGTTTCAAATTTGAAGTGTGCATCACTTTCGTTGGTGTATTATATTTACGTAAATGAGGAAATTTCGAACTGCTATCATATATTTCTGCGATATCTGGTGTAAAATTACAAAGATTCATTTGTGTTTCATCGGAGTCGAACCATCTCATGTAGAGGTAAAGTTAAGCGATTCAAAAACCAGCTGCCGAGCTTGCAGAATTTTATCTAAGCACACTGAGGCAACTCGATGTTGAACATTTAATCAGTTGCCTGAAGCTACGTTATCAATAGGCACTATGTATTTCTCCAGAGAAATGAGATAACATCATAAAGCGTTCTTTGTCCATTGAATTTGTGCAAATCTTTTGACGCAAACGAAAATCCGCCCTAGGTAAGCTAATCCGCAATAGACATATCTTGTCTTATCTTATCCATATATCCCCAACAGCACGACAGTAGGATTTCTGTCAATCCTACCATCCGAAAATCAACAATTACTCTTATAGCTTGCCTCCAAGTGAGATTTTAAACTTCTACCATCACTGAACAGAGTCGTACATTCATTTATAACAGCTTTAAAACCTTATGCAATACCTACCTGCTACACTTCATAAAAAGCAAATTTCCTTAGCCCCCAGTGGTCAAGTGGATGACAATGTCTATATTTCCACAATTTTTATTTTCCAATGTTGTTATCAATGATGAACTTGTCAATACCTTATTTTTTATATTAAAATTAAGCCATGCCTTCACTCTTTTAAGAACACTGTTAGCTCTGGTCATGTGATATTTCATGTTTCCTGACCTGCATGACTATTCCCTAACTAGTTTTTGTTTTGGAAGTCGTTTTAGTGTGAGGTATTGTTGGAAATCTATTGGTTTAAGTGTAGTTTGTAGCTATTTTGCTGATATATCTTTATTTAATTTAGGTATTTCAGAAACAAAAAATTAACATAATGCATTTTTAATATTTGAGAGTATTGTTGATGCGTCTTATAGTTAATTTTGTTGACATGGTATATGTCAACAAAATGCTCTTTAACATCTTTTAACATCTTAGGTCATCAGCATCTCATTGCTATTCAAGGTGTAAAACCGCCAATAAATTTGCTTCAGAGGCTTCTTCTTTCAGGCTTGAGGTTGTTTTGTATGCCGTAAACCTACGACACAGCATACACTTAAATTTTTTACAGTCGAAAAAAATCGATCGACCCTTGCCGAGATTGAACCCGCGATCTTGGATCTAGGAGGCAAGTATGGTTACCACTAGACCACAAGTAGTACCATATATCCATTACTAAGTTATTGGTGATGGCATATATAACGGATCTTCATGAAAGGGAGGGGAAAAATGAACACTTTTGTGGTATTTACACAGTTTTCCATGGATAGTTTAAATTATTGAACCCCCTGTAGAAGAATGTTACAAGATGTGATGTAAAAACATGGTTTTCATTATAGTAAAATTACTATTGATAGCTTCTACAGAAAATAACTTCAAAGTGTTTCCTCGTGTAATTAGAATTCTTTATAAACCCCGTGTACAGCACACTATTATATTAAAGCAATGACTCTTTACCGCCATTTGCCCAATTATAGCCGCTATTTCGTAATGTCACTTTGCAATAAAATGTCACCTTTGAGTGAAATGAGAGCGTGACTAAGATGTAATCAATGGCGCGTTATGAACTACTCATTGTTGGCCAAAGTTATCACTTCCGGCACTTTGTTGCCAAAAATTGCGTAACTGTCGCAACGATTTTCGCGTATGTCACGCAGCTGCCTCATTATGTCACAACATATTTTCTATTACTGCCTGATATCAAGGTTGTAAAACAGTTACGCTGGATTCAAGTGACATCCGCACAGTTCCAGCAGTAGCATATCGCACTTTCCAGTCCTCAGAATTCAGACATCATACTGCATTATACGGGGATAAAAAAAAAAAAGGACGTTTCATTGTTCATAATTGTAGAGCTTATTTTCAAACTGAGGTATGTCTATATTGAATTTTTTAAAGAGTTTTTTTGGGGGGAGGGGTTATTTAGGGACGCTCTTTGACATCTCAAGTCATTAGTGTTCCATTCAATTCAGGGCGTGAAACTGTAGATACATTTTGCTCATAGGTGCCTTATTTCAAGTTTTAGGTTCTTTTTCGTGCCGTAAATTTACGGCTTTACTTCCCTTTCGAAGAAAGTCATTCTCAGGATTTTTACGCCTGAAAGTTCCATGGACCTGATCGGGATTGAACCCGCGATCTTGGGTCTACGAGCAAATGTTACACGTTTTTCCCCATCATAATGTTGATTATGAATTTCGAAATCGGCGCTTTCACAATTTTAAAGGGATCTAATGTTGGGCTAGTTCCAATGTAATGTTTCTCCATGTTGTGTTGACTTCCAATATGTCCTAAATCCATGTAGCCAAAAGTGAAACTGCTTTTGGTCACCTAATTTCCTCACAGTAAATTGGAGCTCCATCTTGTTAGAAATGATGTCATCCATGGGTAGCCCATGGTTGACTGGACTTGGAAACAAAATGTCGATAGTTGGTACTAGGTAGTTTCGAAGCAAATGCAAATATTTATTAGCGCTTAGAGTTTCTCTAAACAAGAAATGACAAATGATATGATCACCATCAATACCGGCCTAAACATTAAGTTTCTGAGGATACTGCGGTAGTTCTCCTCAATCCATTGTGGTTTTACGTATGATCAATATCGGCAGTTCGGGCAGAACGTGGCTTCATCTGAAAACACAATTTGTCTAAGAAAAACTGGATTGTTGTTAATGCGCCCCGTCATTAATTCACATAACTGCATTCTTCTGTCGTGATCGTCCTCTCAGAGTTTCTGCAAAAGTTGAATTTTATAAGGATGCTGCTTGGCACTATTAAGGATTTTCATCTCGGAGCTTTGCTTATATTTGATTCTAACGACAAAGTAGTAGAAACTTTTGGATTTTCTTGCACGCGGGGAACATACAATGAAGTATTCTCATCAACGGCAACTTGATCTTGGTACGTTGTTTACGCTTCCAGTTTGTGTAAATGTCTTTACGATACATGTCACTGTTGTACGTGGAATTGGATTGCGATCCGGATGCATATAAAAAAAGAAATTCGCCGTTTCTGGATGAGATCTCCAAAATCAACCATAATTAAAATTATTTTTCCTTCGCTCAACACAGAATAATTTAACACAACACGTGTGAGATTTAATCCCGTAATTAAGATGTTTCTGTATCAATAAACATGATTCAATGGATATACACAAAAGACAGTATGTTATTGACAAAACATAGGAAACAAACGAAGTGTTTTATTATTCGCTACCCCGTTTGTTTTCTTGATTTAGCAATACATTTGTACAGAAGATACTTTGTGTGGGTACATTCTGTAAAACTTTTAATGGATTTAAATTCTCAATATACGGCTATCCCTGCACACCGAGTTTCATGTTACAGAACCACATGCTTCTAAAGTTCATAAACAAATAAAATAAAATAAACATTAAAACTTTTTAAAAATAAAGTTCTTTCTAGGGAGTGGATAGTAATTTTACTCCATTTTTATTGCTGCACTAAACTCAAGCCTTACATTCAAAACAAAGCATTCCGTTTATCTTTGGACCTCTCCTAACCACTGCCGCAGGAAACCACTACGGGGAAACTGCAACCATGCTTATTCTGAGGAAAAAGTCTTATCATGAGCTCGCAGATAGTAAAACTACCATGCACAAAAAATGTTTTGTTTGCATCCGACTAGCAGGAATAAAGAATACAATTTCGTCTATAATGCTCCTAGTTGGCTTCAGAATGTGTTAATTACATAACATTTTTATAGACAGGTTAATAAGGCAAAATTGAATGCATTAAAATAAAATACATATATTTTTTACATTATTAGATCGCCTGACAATTTCAATCTGAAAAATCTCGTCATCCCGGAATATTACTCAAATTTCACTGTTTACATGTAAAGAATATATTATAGTCTGTCATTTTCTCGCAGAATTGTTACATAACAGGTTTTATTCTCCATTTTTCAAATTTATTTTAAATGAATATAAACAAACTATAGTTTAACACATACTTTCGTCGCTTTATTGCTATTTTTTTTAATACTGGCAATTGAGCATCCTGCAATTTTTTGATCTTCTTTACCTTTTGCTCAACTCTTACCTATAACACATTCCCACAAGTTTATGATCGGTCCTGGTGGTGTACTGTTAGCCATATTTGCCTCCTAGCCCCAAGATCGCGGGTTCGATCCCTGTCATGAGTGATGAATTTTTTGGGCGTAAAAATCTTAAGTATGGCTTCCTTTGGAAGCGAAGTACGTGGGTCCCGTGTCGTGCATTTTACGGCACGTAAAAAAACCTCAAGTCTGAAATAAGAGACTTCTGGGTAAAACTTGTCGGCCGTTTCTCGCCCTGAATTGAAAGGGACGCTAATGACCTGCAATGTTGAAGAGCGTCCGTAAATAAAACCAAATCCACCAGAGAATGTTTTCTGGAAATTGCTACATACCGCCCCATCCTGTACAATAATAGTAATATACAATCACAATAAAAAAACGAATATATATATATAGTCCCCAATTACCACCACTATATCTAATACTAAATATAATACAATATACCTAAATTACGACCAATCGAGGTCTGTCATCAGTAGGGAATGTGTATTTTGCCTGTAATGTGCAGTGGTCGCCGATAATCCTGCCCATCCGCCCCCTACTGTTTCCTTCCCAGAATCATCCGGTAGCTAGATTTGCATAAACATCAGCAGACCATATTATACATGCAAGATAGACCTTGGTGTCATGTCCGGAAAAATAATAAATAAAAGTTTTGAGTTATTGGTCTCTTAGAAAAAAAAAACCGTCATCGATGGCTTATGCGCCAATGCAGTTCCAGCTGACGCATCGGTTATTAGATAAATGATTGACGCAATATATCCGGTTTCCAGAATATGTTTTCGCTGCCCGCAAGGGGTATTGCGTCTCGGTCTATGCCTGACTGTCTGTCCTTGAACTTCCGAGCAATCACCAGTGTACATTCGTTCGCAAAGATGGCAAGACAGCTGACTGTAGAACAAAGTATTTGTGTGTATAAATATGAACCATCGTCGCGTTCGTGAGGAGTTTGTTCGGAAGTTCCCTGAGTAATTGCCTCCTTCCAGAACTGCAACTCGCGTCTTATGAATAAATAAGTTTTAACAGGTGATAACTTAGAAGAAATTGATGCAAATCTTGCGAACGTTCGCCAACTCATTAACGACATCAGCATAAGTTTGAGTTTCAGTGTCTTCTGCACATACAGCAACAAATTGTTAAAACTAAACCTTACAAATGTATGCTCAGCGGCATTAATGTCGTCAAACGGTAAGATACCGCTATGACCAAACGTGAGCTACCTGCTGTTTGTGTCTTGAGTTCTCAGGCAGAGCGACCTTGGCGGCATGAAAGCATTTCACAACTGTGTTCAAACAAAATCTGACAGCAGCCTTTACGCTGTATGGGGATTTTAGTTTACTTGCGTTACCTCATAGGGCAGGCATTGACAACGTATTGCTTCATTTACGGATATGTAACGTAAACGTGGTATGTGAGGGGATGTGAATCCAAGCTATATTGCGAGAGCAATGTGCATAGGTGGATGGATGCAGCTGGCAAATGGATAGGGAAGAAGTTCTTCGCGATCACCGAAAATGAAACCGGCGTTGGGGGGGGGGGGAGAAAAACACAGGTGTTTGCCGCATTTACTGCTGAGGTAAAGGTCGAATAGTTTCAACCTCTGAGAGATGTTACTGTTCAGGAAGAACTTTCCATTAGCAAAACAACAGCTGCCCTTAGGTCCAAGTCTGCAGGACTGTATTCTGATTTCTGATCGAGCCGATGTTATGAAATATCTCTTCCCTGGACATATACTGAGAAAGGGATTTGCATTACAATACGTTCCAAATTCACCTGCAGTTTGGGAGACAATACTATGATCAGACCAAAAGTCTTCAGCACAGATTCCCATTGCCAGTTACACTACTGGAGAAGTAATGGATCGAAGATACCAACAAGTGATAAGAGGGGAAGCATAGAGCTGGACCCGTAAAACTTATCAAGACCAGAACGCAAGGGAACATGTGATCATCCTGAGAGATTACCTTGTTCTCCTTAGCATGAGGCTTTTATATTCGGCCGAAGGCATGCCTGCATTCTCATGGTGATGGACAACAGCGATATGTATACCTCGCAGGTAACCAACTTATAGCTTGTGTTCTTTTCAGACGAGGCATGGTTCCATTAAAATGGCCATTTGAACACTCACATTATATGAAAATCCAAATTCTATAGAAGAAATTCCTCTTTAGGATAGAAAAATTGGAGTTTGTTGTGCGATTAGGCAAAATGCATAAGCCACAGCCGGCTGAGGCATGTTTAGCAGCCCTGACACAAAATACTCGGCGAACGGTAAGGATTTATTTTGAAGGCTCTGTATACCCATATTGAAAACCAATACTGGAGTTTAAACTCAAGTGAAGACATGTTAAATACCTCTACAGTGGTAGAGAAGTAGGGAGAGAGAGTAAATTGCGTCACTTGTAAATCTATAATTAATAGCTTTTGAACGACTGCACAAAATTCGTTGAATAGAAGGGAAATGACTTAGGCTATTTCAGCATTTGCATTTATTTACTTCCTCGTTAGAGGGTCGGTTCTGGTGGTCTAGTATTAGCCACAAGCGTGTTCCATCCGGCCAGAGTCGATGACTTTTTTCGGGCGTAAAATTTTCAAATATGGCTTCCTTCGGAAAGGAAGTGAAATCGCTGGCCCATGTAATATATTTACGGCACATTAAAAGAACCCTAAGCCTGATAGAAGAGGCCTCTGAGCAAAATTTATCGCTCGTTTCACGCCCTGAATAGAATGGGTACGCTAGTGACCAAATACGTTGAAGAGCATCCTTAAATAAAATAAACCCAATCCTTCAGAATAAGAGTCATACTCTTGTGATATTCCGCGGTTCTCCCGGCTATTCACCAGCTTTGTCTATTCCTGCGCACCGTTTTCACCGCGACCCTGCTTCTTCTTCTTGTTCACCCCACATCCAACTTCAGCCAAACCACCAGGTTTCATTTAGCTCACCATCCTGATGCTTTTTTGATTTGTTTATTTATGGACGCTCTTTAACATCTCAGGTCATCAGCATCCCATTCAATTCAGGGCGTGAAACAGTCAACTAATTTTGTTCAGAGGCCTCTTCTTTCAGGCTTGAGGTTCTTTTTCGTGCCTTAAATGTACGACACGGGACCCACGGCTTTACTTCCCTTCCGAAGGAAGATATACTTAGGATTTTTACGCCCCGAAAAAAATCCATCGATCCTGGCCGGGTTTGAGCCCGCGATCTTCGGTGTAGAAGACAAGCATGGCTACCACTACACCAGGACCGACCCATTCTGATGCGAGTTCAGAGAATATCCACATTGACACCGGTTTCATCTGCGTCATTGTTTTGTTTCACTTCATTCTTCAGTTGTCGACGTGTGAAATTAAACACCCTGCGCTTATTATGTGCCAGGGCAGCGTCGGAATGTTGAAATTGGCAACGGTCTATAAATTACTCGCCATTTGTCTTTCAAACCGGAACGCGAAACACCATGCGTAACAGCAGTGCAGAAAGTCATTACATCCCATGAAGTGTTAAAGACGTTGACAATAATCGTCCACAGTATCGTACTGCAACCTCTAAAACGCACTTTATGTTTCAAGGTCATTAATCAATGTAATATGATACAAGCCCTGTCTCTTTATGTCCTAAGATAAATACTGAGGAAATCAACATTCACTAATGAATGGACTGCGAATATTATAGTTGCTACTAAAGGTCAGAAAAATATAATCTAATCGAGACACTCGTTGCAGTGAACTGGGACATCATACTAAACAAGGGACTGGCTGCTACACACAGTGATAACTAGCGGTATCCATAGCTAGCGATGCATCTAGTTGAAGGTTAGGGGAGAGGAGTCTAAGGCTTTTGCAGTTCTAACTTCTAAGTGACTGTTGAGTTTGCTAACGGTGGTACGTCTTCCTAACTGTTAAAACTCGAATTAAATGTCATATTTGACCCTCTATAATTCGTCTCTCTCTTCTTAGCTCGATTTTCCTTTACGTGTACGGAAACCTAAATCATTCTTTATTTTCATAACTTTGTTACCAAATTTTTGACACACCAGTAGCTATGTTAGCTGAATCAGTAATATATAACAGTCCGTATATATTTTCATTATCTTTTAAATATTGTATAATTTTATACACAAGTTCATGAACCTGAGCACATTGAAGTAACTGGGCTTTACGGAGTCATTTCTGAAGATGTCGAGACAATGGCCACTGTAAACATTAAAATAATTGAAAAGTGCATTAAATGAATTACCAAATATTACTAATAACTTTGCCTTCACATGATTATACCGAGCTGATCACCGAACTCGAAACGTGTGGAAAAACTCTTGTAGGGATAGCATTGCTACGTCAGTAACCCACACACTGCAATGATCACAGTATGCGTAGGGATAGAAATTTTGGGGCTTCGTTCCTTCGAAACGGCGTAATGTTAAGGATGGTCATTGGGTGCTCTGTTTTTTGTCGGTAAGTCGAGAGTAGAAACAGTATACTCTCAGAATCCAAGACAGCAGGTCAGCTTACAAGGATAGACTGACATCCATAACTGCAGACGGAAGCAGCTAAAAAAGACAACGGTTACATGTCCCGGTATGCTCTGCCAGAAGAGTGCTATCACTCATTTATTAGTATTGATACATCAACTTGGCATATGATGTTCGAATCTCAAAATACCATAGGTTCCGTATGATTCTCCTGCTTTTGCAAACAAGATTCACTAACTCAAATTTCAGTTCAGTTATATTAATGTACACTGGCAGAAAAAAGTAATATTTAGAACTTTTCTGAAAATATAAAATTGATTATATATAATAAAAAATAAAAATAAAGTAACACTATTAACAATGTAACAAATTAACAGTATTATAATAGTAGAAAAGGATAAGCACTAAGAAAAAATCACACTTGAGATCGCTATATTTCGGACTCTCTCTCTCTCTCTTTTAATGGACGCTCTTTAACAGCTCAGGTCATCAGCGTCCCATTCAACTCAGGGCGTGAAACGGCCGACAAATTTTGCTCAGAGGCCTCTCTTTCAGGCTTGAGATTCTTTTTCGTGCCGTAAATGTACGACATGGGACCCACGGCTTCCCTTCCGAAGGAAGCCATACTTAGGATTTTTACGCCCCGAAAAAATCCATCGGTCCTGGCCGGGTTCGAACCCGCGATCTGGGGTTTAGGAGGCAAGTGTGGTAACCACTACACCACCAGGACCGACACTCGATCTCAAGTGTGACTTTTTCTTAGTGTTTTATCCTTTTCTACTATTATAATTACTTTTAATTTATATATAAACTGTGTGATTTATATTACGTAATGCATTCTATGCATATTTGTTATAAGAAACGAGCAATTTTCACATAAAGTTTAACACTGCATTAACAATTTATTTCTTCCATTATCACGAGGTAAATTTCAATGTCCAAGCCCCTAAACACTTATCTTTAAATCTTTGCATTTAAAGAGCAGAAAACTGTCATCAGAACAACACAACACATTCTAAACAATGTGCGGTCCAGAAGTCTACGGCAAAATACAGAAGACTATTAACTCAATGTTGCTGTGTTTATGCTATTTGATACGTTAAAGGAGCATAAACTTTGCATTTCCATTCCAGCCACCTTATTAATTTGCTTGGAGTAGCTCATTTAAGTCTGACGTGCTGCTAATAATTGAATACAGGTCAATAATTACATTTTCAAATAAAAAAAAAAAAAAAGACTTCACATAGTCATGATGGTAATGGCAAATCGATGTTACGTAATAATAATTTTAGATATTTTCGAGCAGTAGAGTTCCCTTGCCCAATGGTGCAGAGAAAGGATAAGCTACGATCTGTTACAACAACGTGTAAATACAGGTAGAGTTTCCGAATCTAGAGATGTATTCTCTGAAACCCCCCATGCGCAGACCGGGAGTCTTCGAGTGCTAAATCGAGGTCTAATCTCAACATCCGGATTCACTCGATAGGAAACAGATTCTTCACACTCAGCATGCGGCTTTTCCTCATTCACTCCCTAGAACTTGAACATCCCAACAAAGCCGCTTATCCACTTTCCACAAAGTAATAGAAGCGACAGAGAGCTCCATAAACATGGCAGGCTGCCACGTGTTCCTCACGTGAACGTGGTGATCAAGTTGATGTCTGCTCGAACACAAGACGGCTCTATTTACACCGGAATGTGTTGGCAATGGCCAACTGCCCAACTTAGCCAACTTTGTCAGCTGTTCACCTGACCTCTTCTGTTAGACTGCTGATTGGTAAGTCTTTCATTTGAATACAGAAACATTCCTATAAACATTGGCATAAATCAACTTACTTCACAAACACCAAAACATGCCCAAGTTCTGATGGAACAAATATAGCATTTATAAAATATGAATCAGAGCAAACAAGGTCACATATTTCATGTATGCTAAAAGATCTTTATTGAAAGAAAATGTATAGGGGAAATTTAAAGGTTCGAACCGCTCTTTATCATCCTTCCAGCTGATGCTTTTGCCAGTCTCGCATTGTAAAGAAACCTTAGGGAGGTCTCTGGGTCTATAACGAATGATTTTTCCTTCCCGGGACCGCTCCACGCGTAACGGCAGGACGGTCGGTTCAAGCTGGTACCGCGGTGAACCGGAGTCTGAAAGTGCCCAGCTATGCTTTCGAGTAAATTAACACTAACATTTAAACTTATCCAGCAAGAAGTTGCTGGAACTGCTTCCTTTCATTTTCCATATATTTCTGGCACTGATTTATGAAAGTAATCATTACTCTCTGCACTTCTGTCTGAGAAATGGAAGGTATTCTTCATGAATGTTATTTTTCAGTACACCTTTTCCTTTAATGTCCCCCCAGAGATAAAAATCGCAGAGCGTCAAATCGGGGATCATATGTTGTCAGGGATGAATTGATGACTCTGTCGCCGGATATTTCATGAATTGCAAGCACAAAGACATGGGTCGTATGTGTCGTTGTAGAGTGCTGTTGGAAAGACGCGATCTTACGTTCCCTCACAGTTAATTCGCAGAAAAAGTTTGCACAAAATATTTTGCACACTTATCATTATTGTTTCTTTAAATAAAATAAAAAAGCCATATTATTCTCTTGCCACTAATGATGAATGATTGTGTAAGGGGTTTCTCGTGAAGCAGGTTAGAGTTATTTTGTGAATCAACATACCTACTTAGATGCAACCAAGATTTGATTGATGTCAATTTCTCCGCCATGCATACTATTCAAAATCCATTCATAAAATCTACTTTTGGATGCACTGTCAGCCGGTTTAAGTTCTTGCACTACAGTAATTTTATAGCGGTTTAACTTCAGTAGCTTTGTAGCCGTTCGAACAGAGAAGTAGTGAATTTCTGTTCGCTGAGAAAGACGTCGAAGTAATTTTGAGGTGAACGTTTCAGAGCATATCAATGTTATCACGTTTCTTCTGTGAGTACTGTACATGGCTATGTACGCCTTTTATCAAGAACACTTCTCGTTACGTAAATTTATTTACCAATGTGTGAATCGAACTTAGACTAGGAAGTTTAATATCAAGGTATCTCTCTTGAAGCAATCTCCGTATATCACGAGCCGATTCTATTGCCTGAATTGAGTGATATTAACGTCACTGTATTACGCCGCCTAATGAATACTTAATGCACTGACACACAACACACAAGAACAAGTCCGCACGTTACCAGAGATAAATTCATACTGATCTCCCCTCCGGCTCCCCAGCGGCTTTCAAACGGAACGAGAACTACAGAGCTCGATCAACTACGGCCTACTGCACGTGAAGTGGTCCCGCGAAGGGAAATCACCCAGTAGAATCAGATGAGATGTTCGCAATTCCATGCTTGCTCAGTTGGTTAGAGCGTCAGCCAGCGCGAAAGGTTGAAGATTCGTGGCTTGAATCTAAGCCGTATTCCAATTTTTTCGTCTGATTCTTTATTTCCAAGGAGAGGGTACCTAAGAAGAAGAAGAAGAAGAAGAAGAAGAAGAAGAAGTGAGACCGATATTTTACTTTCTTTTTCTTTTTTTAAAGGTTACAACACTTTTTTCCTAGTGCTGTATCACACGGTCTCACTCGCACAAGCACATATATGCTGTACCCGCTGATATTCTGCAATTCTTTCAAATGGATTTTAATCCGTGAGAGGACGGCCTGCGTGACGGCTGGAAGCACATTGCTTGCCGCTGTCCGATATACATAACCCCTCAATTCAAACTCATATAGATCTCTCATGCAAATTACAATAGCAATCTGCCTTTGTCATAGAAAACGCACATAAGTCCTTGTGTGACCACACATCTCTCACACGTTTACATTCATACACATTAGTTCTGCTTGTGTGATTACTGCAATTGTTCTTCTAATATTATCCTTTATTTCTTCCAATGTATAATAGAAATTGAATGCTGTAAGATCTGGGGATCGCGTTGAACTTAATCCTTTCTAATGACACTATACTCAAAATTTTCCTCAATTAAAGCAAACGAGCAGCTGTATGTGCTGTTAGAAATGTATTTTTACATTCAATGTCCGTTAAGTCTTTGAAGAATGGTGTGATTATTCTGTCTATATCTGCGCATTCATGGTATTATGATAAAACACAAGTCCTATGATTCTGTAAGCATTTACTGCGCACCATATATCAATTTATTGGTCATGCAATGGCACTTCAAATGCAAGATCGGGTTTTTCTGCACATTAATACCTGTTGTTCTGTGTCACTACATCATTTAAATATAACCATACTTATATGTTCGTTAGAAAGTAAATTTGGGTTAATAGTGATTCCTAACATTATCCAAAAAGCAGCGCAGAAATTACTCAAACTCTCAAATTCACATGCTGCAATACCAAACAACAGTTATCTTGCGCGTATTAATAAGTTAGGTGCCATTCCTTCACGAGTTTGCGAAATTCGCTTCCTGTGGAAACCTTTGCATATATTACCCTACGTTTTAACTTTTCTCAAATTTAGTTAAGCACAGGGTTGTTTACTTTCGAATTCTTATCGAGAACTGATCACGTTTCCTTAACTCTATTCATAACAGTACATAGGGTGAGGTGTGGTACAAATTGCCGTTTCACTTTTCTCCAAGTGTTTGTTTTCATAAAAAACATTGCAAAATTAGTTTTAAGGGGTTCTGACTTTTGGTGATAATGCCATTAACATACAAATAGAGAAAACAACATTTCTTTTGACAACTTATCAATGAGATACGCACACGTGCCACTAGTTTCATTGTCCTGCCTGTCAGAGGTGTGCAAGTTCAGACATGTTCAGTTCTACTTACAGCAAAATGGACGTGACATGCAACGAATAATATGCTGCTCTGAAATTCTGCTTTCGTATCAAGAAATCTTCCTCTGGAACCTATGGAAATTTGTTCTTTCCTATATCACAGCTCGAAAATTGTTTAACGTTTGTAAAGAGGGCAGGCAATCAAAGGAAGGTGGCCCCTGGTTTGTGCTCTATCGGAAGAAGACATTTAACACCACCGTTGTCACTGAGAGGATGGTCTAATAAAATTTAAGAACACTTACAGAAATTTTTAAAATTTCACTAGGTATCCTCCATACCTTGATAACTGAAAATTTACACATGTGTCTGTGGGTTCTAAGACTCCTGATTTCCGGACGAAAGGACGTTTGTGTGCAGATCTGCATGCCGTTGAAGATAATGTTACAAAAGGACCAGGAATTTCTTTTAAAGGTAATCACTGCCGATGAAACTTGGTTACATCATTTCGACCTTTCTGTCAAAATCTCCGCCGTAAAACATAGGGGGGGGGGGGGCAGGTGCTTCTGCTGAGAAATTTTAGTCATTTCATTTTTCGATATTCAAGGAATAGTTTACCAGCATGTTGTATTTGCATACATTACTATAACTAGACAACACTATAGAGATTTCCTGAAAATTCTGCAATGCAATATCACACGCAAAAGGCCACATTTCCGTGCAACAAGCTGAATGCTGTACAACGACAATGCACGGCCGCACATGGCAAAAGTTGCGGAATATGCCACAAAAATAAATGTGAAGATGTTTCTTACTCTCCCTATAGTTCAATTTAGCCGCGTGTGACCTTTTCCTTTTCCAAATTGAACAAACACCTTCTTGGGAAGCATTTTCAATCACCAGAAGCAGTGATGCAAGCTGCGGAGGCAATTCTGAAGGACCTCTCAAAAGAAGGTTTCCAGTATGTGTTTGAAGTGGCAGAAACGCTGGGATAGATGCATTGCATCCAATAGGGACCACTTTGAGAGAGATCATCAAAATTATGAGTGTGATAAAGGTAAGGTAAGGCTTCTGTATTGAACAGTCCTCGTATTTCTCGTTCACTTGTTCAATGTAGTTCGTATTACATTTGATTAAAAACTATTTTGAATTGATTAAAAATATTTTTTAAAGAACGTAAACTACTCCTCCTATAGTCAAGGAAAAGAGGCGCGGGGACCCGATATGTCTCAGGACCACACTGCATTAGAGGATTTGCTTAGGCACGTCCTAGCTTCACCGCCACGGGTGGCCGAGATCGTTAAGGCGCGGACTCGAGAGTGGGAGGTCTGGGGTTCAATTCCCACCAGGACCGTCCTCTCTGACTGAAGTTTTTTTCCAGGTTTCCCTCAGTCCTCATAATTGGCAAATGCCGGGGAGGTATCCTAAACTTAGGCCTGGAACGTTTCCTTCTATAAAAAAGTCTTTCCAAATATTTCATTTCATACATAATCAGTGCCCACCGCCTGTGGTGTCTAAGTAGTAAAAACAGGCGTTAAATACTATTCAAAAAAAAAAGTACACGTTTTGCGAAAACATAGTTATTAAAGGGATACATAGGCAAGATTAGGGTTTTTAAATTTTTAAAAAATGTATGTAGTTTAAAGAACACAACTACCAATTTTTATGCCGTTATGCTCCTCGAATCACTAGTTGCATATTTTTGGCTGCAAGCTCTGGTTGGGCATTTAAATATCCACTTCTCTCTGAAAGCTGCAACCCGTTGCAAATTATACTGCACTTGGTATGCAGTCTCCTTAGATGCAAGCTGAGCCATTGTAGCCTCCCAGCATGATTTCTGATACTGTCCAACAGGCGTTACTATTAAACTGTACATAGTTTAAAAGCTAAGAGTTAAAAAACACGATGGGCAAGATATTATAAAAATGCTGTAATAAATAATCTTGGTGATATAAACAGAATGAAAACAGCAACCTATGTTACATTGTATCACAGCATTTCTACAGATCAAAAGCCACAGCACCAGAAATGTCTCCCTGGAACACCACGCTCTCTAAGCTCTAATATTCTCTTCCTGTTGTTTTGATTAACGTTATCTTGTACATTTTCTATTCTTGTTAAGTTATTTGTGTTATGGGATTGTCTTTGCATAAGTATGCGTTCTGTTCTTTTTACTTTTTCCTCAGCTTCTTCATTACTTCTTATCATCTGCTCTTGTGATATCATCTCTTCCCGTGCTAGATTACTTATTTTGAATGCAACCTGCTCAAGGTATTTATATAGGCCCTTATTTCTAAGTATGTGCGCCACCTGATGGCCACTTAAAATTTCTCTTCTCTGTTCTAAATAGCGTGTACATTCAAATAATATGTGCTATGGGTTATCCTGTGTTTTACAAAATCTACACATATCGTTCTGCGTTTTGTCATGTTTTTCCAGTAAGTTTTGTAAGGTCCGTGGCCTGTACGGTAATGTACCATGCCTATGGTAGGTTGTATAAATTTTAGTTTTAATCTCTCAAAAATGTTGTTAAATAAGTTGATAGTTCTCCTGTCTGCCTCGGTATCCCACTCGTGCTGCCATTGTACTTTCAATTTATGTTTTATTTCCTTTAAGTTGTTGCGTTGACTGCCGATTATTAAATTTACTTTCTCCAAGTTACCTACATCCAATGAACAGCGCCTGTTAATTTAATCAATAAGTAAACTGGCCATATTCCTGTAACTACTAAAAAGGGCCATAGTGGGTGAGGTGCTTAATGTCCCTGTAAATCTTAAGAGCACTTTCCTGTGATCTTCTTAGTAGTGTTATTATTTGTACATCCTTCATCCTCAAGAGCCCAGACCTCTGCTCTATAAGTGATTATTGAAACAAACGTGCGGTATGTTGTAATGGCGTTTAATGCAATTTTAAAATTTAACTGAGCTAATCTTGCAAATTTCATCATAATGTCTTCGGATTTTTTTCGTACGTATTCAGTATGTTTAATAAAGTTTAGTTTTTCATCTAAGTAAATTCCCAGATATTTTTCTTCTTTTTGGCGTCTCATATTTTGGTTGTACATATACATTGATCTCTTATTTATACATTTAACCACTGATCTCTTCAAGATTACTTTTCAGAAGCATATAGCCTCATTTAATTGAAACGACTTGGAGTTTAGTTTTACTGCACCAATTACTTAATTTATTTGCTCTTTTTTCTATATATGCTATATTGTTTCCTTCCATTAGAAATAAAACATGGTTTTTGTCACATTTTCATCGTTGTTTAGTTCGTCTAAAAGAGTCTCCAAAACTTTGTCACAAAAAATTGGTCCTAGGATCGAGCTTTGGGGACACCCCTTAGTTATATCTCTGTAAATTGTTTCTTCAGTACCTTTTACACGAACCCTTCTGTATTTGCGGTAATACACTAACATTGCGAATAGGCATTTAGGGAGATTTATTTCTCGTAACCTCTCAAATAGAACCGGCCACCATAAATTATCGGAAGCGCCAGAAATGTCAACTAAATTCCAATTAAGTATTTTGAATTTGTGTTATTGGCCATTTTCCAATAGGTGGTTTATTGCGTCTTGGGTCAATATTCCTTTTCTAAAACCGAATTGTTGTTCATACCTTTCGTGATCCTAAATTCTTTTAATCTTTTACAAACGAGTTCTTCTAAAAGTTTTCTTACAGTATTTAGGAGACATATAGGTCTATACGATTTTGGCTCCTTGGGATCCTTGTCGGCACTTTTCTTTACGATAATAACAACATTTGCTGCTTTCCATATACAGCCATTAAAAAACCGATATAGGAACGGTGCAATCTTATCTTCCAAATTTATCAGAATTTCATTCATTACTCCATCCACCCCTGCTGATTTTTCCCTTTTAGCTTATTTATAGCTAGCTTAATTTCCAACGTAGCAAAGGGGCAGATTAGCCTATTATTTCTTTACATGTAGCTCATATTTACTTTTTAGAATATGCTGAATAATATTCATGCTCTTATCATCCTGGGAAAGTAACTTGTTTAAAAGAGCATTTACAGAGCTTTTCCAATCTGTAGTCAATTTACCATTGTCTTTTTTATTGTATTCAGAATTTTCAGTTTCTTAATTTTTTTTTTTTTTCCCATAATGATTTTATAGGGCATTCGCATATGTCCTTGTTTCTTCTAAGGTGGTTTTATGTTTCTTTATAGATTCTCTATATTAGTTTAGGTTTCTCTCCCTTTTTCCCGCAATTACAGATCTTCGATAAATTCTTCTTAGTTTCCTTGCTTTGCTTCTTGCTTTTTCAGTCCAAATAGTGTCATAATATTTCTTGAGTGGGGACAAATTTGTCTATCGCCTTTCGTAATGTTTGGAAAAGATCATTGGCATCCTATCAACGGACTCTCCTTGTAATTTTTAAGTTTTCAAATTCCTGTCTCAGAAGATTCCAGTCTGCTTGTTTGTAATTGTGAATTTTTTCTCCTCTTCCTTATTTAAATTTTGGTTTTCGTGTACGGTAATCGAAATAGATTAATTTATGATCACTAGAGGCCATATCTTGACCCACTTTCCAATTTATTATTTTATTATTTGAGCTTAACTGATATAAAGTTATGTCAATGTTGGCAGTAGCACCAGCTCTATTTTCGAAAGTAGGAGGGCTGTTGGGTTGATTATTGACAAATAGATTTAGTTCAGAAAGAGTTTCTTCCAGTTTTTCTCCTGTTTCATCTTTGATGTTAACTTTACCACCAGTCAACTTTGGCATTGGCATTGTAAACATTTGCTCATATTTTTTAAAAGTGTTACAGACCTCTTTTGTTTATGTTATATATGGATCGCTTGGGTAGCTATATTGAAAATATTGATCTGTTAGAATAAATTTACAGTTTGCATGTGTGTCTCCTAATTGTGTTATATTGACTATTTGTAAATTTGCATTATATATTATAATTGATGCCATAGGATTTTGTTCGTGACTTATTATCCGTACTCTTACTTTGCCTTTAGGAGAATAAGGTTCCTGAATGCATATCAAGTCTAACCTCACTTTTTCTGCAATTTTCTTTAATTCCTACATCACTTGTTTACTTCTATGGGAGTTTATTTGTCCAATTTTTATTATTCTACCTCGTCGCAATCTGCCATGTTGTCTTTTAGATAACACCCATCCAGAGTTAGCAACGGAGTGATGCTTGGTAGCCGTCCTAAGTTCTTGATTAGTTACTTTCTTGGGTTTAGAACTAGGTTTATTATTACTTTCTAGTTGCTTTGTTTCTTGATAGGGTGTTTGATTTTGAAAGCAGTATTAGGAGGATGTCTGGGCATTGTTGGAGAAATAGGATTACTTTTATAATGAACGTAAACTATGAAGGTTCATCCCAATGGTTCCAGCAGCTACGTTAAATCCTTTCTCACGTGGAAACGGTGAGCATTCTCGATGCGACTTTAACTGACAAGTGACGAAAGACAAAGAAAGTGCAGCAGTTTGGCACCTTGTAAAACTGGGAAGGCTTCCAAAGGCTAATTGCATTGTTTGTTGCTGATTACAAATACAGGCTGGCAATGAACTTGAGATTGGCAAGAGAAAGTGCGGCAATGGATCGGAATGTTGGTGCACAGGCAGGGATCACTTTAGTAGCTGACAGACTCCGTAATCTTTATTATCACTACTTTTACGCATTCATTGTGCTAAACTAATTACATTACACATTAGTTATGATATTGTTGAAACGTCAAGAAATTTTTAATTAATTTATTGCTGGAAACATTTCTTGAAGGCAATTCTTGGGTGGAAAGTTTACAATGTCTAGCATACGACCTGGTGAGTACTCACTCATCTCTATATTCCTCCCCGTCTCATTCCCAGTTAATCTAAAACTTTTAGTTTTTACCGCACTTTTCAACATGCTTTGCTTGAAGACTGCATCTCTCCTATCGATGCTCTAACAATTCTACAATTGCCCAACTTCTACAAACCACTTTTATACTTTACTTCATAATCTGAAGAACCGCCGAGGTGGTTAAGGCGTGGATTTGTGAGCGGGGGGCCTGGGGTTCGATTCACACCAGGACTGACTGAAGTTTTTTCCAGGTTTTCCTACGTCTTCATAAATGACAAATGCCGGAGAGGTATCCTAAATGTAGGCCTGGAACGCTTCCTTCCTTTAAAAAAATCCTTTCTCAGTTAACATTTCATTTCCTATATCATACCGCCTGTGCTGCCTCAGCAGTTAAATTGCCTCATTGACGTTAAATACTATGGCAAATGCCGGGGAGGTACTCTAAATGTAAGCCTGGAAACCTTCCCTCCTTAAAAAATTCCTTTCCCAGTTTTCATTTCATTTCATATATTATTAGTGTCCGCCTTGGTGTCTAAGTAGTTAAAATGGGCGTTAAACATTAATAAAAAAATAAACTGAAAAATTTCCTCCCTCAAAGTTTTACTTCAGTTTTGGGAACACCTGAATTGTCTAACAGGATATGAAATGTTCCGGTAGTTCAAACTCTGTTTTATCAACTGCAGCCATTGCGCCAAGACTTGTGGCTTAAAGCATTGTTCTAATTGTCCGTCCCGGTGATATAGTAGTAACCATACTTGCCCCGTAAACCCAAAATCGCAGTTCAATCCCGGCCAGGATCGATGGAAATTTTCGGGCGTAAAAACCTTAAGTGTCTTCCTTCTGAAGGCACGTAAAGTTGTGAGTCCCGTGTCGTAGATTTACGGCACATAAAAGAAGAGCCCTCTGAGCAAAATTTACCGGCCGTTTCAAGGCCGGTAAATTGAACTGAATGGGACGCTGATGACTGAGATGAGCGTCCGTAAATAAAACAAATCAATAATTAATCTGATGAAAGATCTTATCTCGCTACAACTATCCGCAGCGTTTTTACTCATTTCCTAACTATTGAAATGAAATATGCATAATGATAACCGGTTATTGTGCATTAAAAAAAAAAACACACACCCAGACAATGATCTTGCCCAGCGATGCCTTCACTCTGAATTTTTTAGGGTGAAGGAGAATTTTGTTCTACAATTTTTGGTTTCAGGATCATAGTGATATTCTTAACTCAATCTCAGTCACAACGCTAGTTTCGTTTGTCCGCTCAAACCTTTCAACAGTCTTTGAGTAGGTGCCGACATATAATAAAATTAACCTATAATTTGTAATAAATAATATCGGGTCATCCAGGTATCTACTAACCGAGTGGCGGCGGGACTACATCGGCCGATAAACCATAGCTAACGCCAGCGGGCGGTGCCAGAAACATTAGAGTGACCATCTAATAAATTATAATGCAGTTAAAAAGTTATGAACTCATTCGTGCCTTTCAAGGAGACTTGGAATTGTTCTAATTACCCTTAAAGTATTTTTATAGGCAAGTAAATATATACAAAAATCCAGATATTTATCTTGTAGTTAATTTTTTCTTCTCTTATTCTTTAGTTAAAGGATTATATTATACACTGTAGTATGAAATGTCGTGTTTCTTTTCCTTATCTCCGCTAGCCGCTTGTGGATCTTGCAACATTAAATCATACATTTTGTTTTCATTACTACTTCCGTTTTTATTTCTGACAAGGTCTTGCAACTTATAGGGAGGATTATACCGGCGGTACAAAATCTACAGGTAAGGCCGCCCTTGCCGAAAAGGCTAAAGGCGAAGACCTAGATTAAGAAGTAACCCAGAAGGGAATGTCCACACTCTAAAGGCGGAAGAGGAGAAATCCCAACGAAGAAGCGGAGGAGAAACTTTAAGAGTACCTTGTGGCTAAGGAGTTAATTCTCTAAAGGCTACCCCCTCAACCCTAAACAAATCAGGCAGGCCTGGAGGCGGCAATCCCTCCAACCAGACTAGCGCAGCACAGGGCTTATAACCTACCTGGGCGAAATTACACAATTCGCCTAAGGGCATAAGCGATAGAGAAAGAGGATTTCCGTTACTCTTCCTATTAACTATTACCACAATCATCTTATCAGTTAATTTTCTACAATTTCTACATACCTTGCATAATGATTATTTCTCCTCTGTTAATATAAACGCCTTCAAATTATTAAATGCGCAATTGGGTCTGCATATTCCAATATTCCTTACCACGGCGGCTCTGTACATCACTTTTTTACGTTTTTTTTTTTTTTCAGAGTCGCCAACTGTTACATAACTTTACCATAAGGAGGAACAAGGTCAATCCGTTGCTCCAGCCTATTCATGCGAGTCTTGCGAATGAAACTTGCGAAATTTAACTAGTTAACTTAAACCTAACGTATGGGGTACATTTTTTTTTAAATATTGTTTAATGTAAATATAAATTTAAATATTGTTTAACGTTCTTACTTCGAGACATCACAAGCTGTGGACACTGATGATACATGAGATGAAATGTTAATTGAGAAAGGATTTCTTTTTAAGGAAGACAACGTTCAGGCCTAAGCTTAGGTTATCTCCCCGGGATTTGATATTTATGACTGAGGAAAATCTGGAAAAAATCACAGTCATAGAGGATAGTCCTGGCGGAATTCGAACTGGGTAAAGATCGCTTTTCCCAACCTAGGTTTAACTTTTACGAGGGTCGATGTATTTTCAGTATCTGCTTACGTTAGGTTAAAAGTTTGCTGTAACAAACTGACTTAAATCTATATATCAGAGGTAGCCAGATTTTTATTCTATTTCAACTGCGCTGCGATCTAGTGCAATTCTTGCTATTGCAACGACAGCGACTCACACATTCTCATCATTCTAACTCCATTTTTCCTTCCTGCTGCACAAATCCTCTATAATTTATTCGTTTTTGCGGCATCAGTATTTGGGCTTATAGTTTCAGAGTTCACATATTCATGTTTTCTTATTTTATAACAATTTTACAAGGACCACCGCCATGCTAATCTTCACGAGCGTTTAAATTTATCACACCATCTTCCTAATACACCATAAGATACCCCAAAGTTGCTGATATATATTAATGCATGCCAGCAGACATTCCCTTCATTTGCAGGTGTTTGAGCACAGCTCTTTTGTTGTTCTTTAAGGACGCTCTTTAACATCTCAAGGTCATTAGCGTCCCACTCATTTCAGAGCGTCAAACGACCGACAAATTTTGCTCAGAGGCCTCTTCTTTCAGGCTTGAGATTTTTTTTCATGCCGTAAATGTACGACACGGGACCCACGGCTTTACTTCCCTTCCGAAGGAAGCCATACTTAGGACATTTACGCCCCGAAAAAATCCATCGATCTTGGCCGAGTTTGAGCCCGCGATCCGACTCACAGCTCTTTTCTCGGTCTACCCCATTTACTAGTAAGTCAGCACTTCTATGAAATAAACATTCTAGACCATCTAGTAACTGATAAGGGATAGAGCAAAATAATCAACCCTCGTATGCAGATCATTTTGTCTGTTTAAAGGGCTGAGTTCATTACAACCCTTTCGACTACAGGTTTACCTTCTTCTTCTTCTTCTTCTTCTTCCTCCATTGCAGATTAGTCATACCTGTTCCGATCTCACATTTTTGTTTCTATCCATCTTTTATATCTCCTAATTTATATTCTTCCTCTAGGGTTGTATGTCAGCATATTTTTTGGTATTCTATCTTCTGTCATTCTTTTTAATTGTGATATTGCTTGCATTTCAAATTCTTTTCTGATATTCTCTGTCCTCATTTCTTATGTGAGCCTCTTTTGTGCAACCTTTGACATTACTGCTAATTATTTTTTGTATAATATTCTATCCATTCTAATTTTGAGATACATATTTTAACTTTATCTCGTTTTGTTGATTTAAAGTATCTCATTACTTTCCAAGCTATATTTTGTCTTCCATAAATATATTCTAAAGTTGTCAAAAACCTATTCCATGAATTTAAGCGACTCTCTTTTTATTTTTGCTTTTAGTATATTAATTTTTAATTTACAACATGCTCATTAAAGCAATTAAAGGTTACACTGGTCATTATTTCATAATTTTACTGCAAAAAATTGGAAATGAAAGGTGTCAATAATATTCTACATCTCGTGAAAGGACCAGGAAGTGTATGTGGGTTGATGATACGCTACGAAGTCCAACGACCATAATGGTAACATGCTGGTGGTTAATACGCTGAGCGACAAAGATAACGACAACAGCTGTATGCTATTTTTAACAATCTCTTGGAGACGTAATGATGGCAGTTCTCCGGGATATTTATTATATTTGCTCTTAGAGACACGATATGAATGACAGTTCTCTGCGCTCTTGATTATTATTTATGCATATATTTGCACATTAATCCGCATTTTTTTGTCGCTTTCCTGCAAGAGGATTTTACGTCTGACAAAGCATGGAGGAGGGCACTCAGTAGAATCCTAAAAAATTAAAAACTTACTCTCGCATTAATGGATATACAGGTTTCTTTTACATGAATAGTGCACATAATGGGGTTTTATGTACTTATGACATGTCAGAGCGTTTATATATTAATTATCCATATTGGCATAACTAAATCAAAAGTTTAACGTCCCGTTTATTGAGCGCTTTCTGCTTTTAGTTAGTGTCAGCTAGCTTCTGAATAATGTTTAATTATCTACTTTTCATTTCGTAACTGTTTAAAATTCAGGCTCACATTTATCTAAATCTTTATGGTATATTTTGGCTGTTTATACCAACTGGGTGTTATAAATCTCCCAATACAGGTTTACTATAAATTACTTACACAAAAATATGCCTCACTGCTGTTAAACCGAGGTTACTGGGCATCGCCGCCACGCTGGATGAGGTCGCTAAGGCGCGGAATCATGAGCAGGAGGTCTTCGGTTCGAATTCCACCAAGACCGCCCTCCCTGACTGAGTTTTTTATTCCCAGGTTTTCCTCAGTCCTTATAAATGGCAAATGTCGGCAAGGCGTTTTCAAATTAGGCCTGGGACGTTTCCTTCCTTTAAAAAATCCTTTCCCAATATATTATTTCATCTCATGTACGAGAGTAGGTCCATAAGTTTCGGGCCTACCATTTTCTAGGTATGATAAAGACAAAAATTATATTTCACAATTAAATATAAGACAACATATTTCTAAAGTACACCCGGAAAAGTTGGGCGTTATCGCGCCTAGCCTAAAAAGATAGCATGAAGCCCTGTAACACAGTAGGTTAGAGCATAGTGATAATGTGGTCATGAGTTGATTCCCCATGAGTAATTTTTTTCTCTTATAGAACAGGTTACTAGTTTATTTTTAATTTTTTTTATTTTGTATCTTCATAAATTTTCTTCACATTCCTTAATTGAATAAATGTTACTTTTATGTCTTAAAGGAATGTTTCTTTCTGCTTTAATATAACACCTAGAACTTTTCTTTTCATTTTTCTTTTCCTACTTGTCCTGTAATCGTAATCAGCCGGCTTTCCTCGCTACTATGCTACTAAGTAGGCGGGTAAATCATTCTAATGATGGCAAATCTCCTATGACTCCAGCAGAAAAAAGGAGGGGGGTCTTCGGCCGTGAGTATTTGAACCATTGTACCTAATTATCTACATATATGTGTGGAAAGCCTACGTTCACCTCCTTTTCATAAATATAAATTGATAGGGGATTATATGCTACTGTACGCAGGTAAATCATTGTAATGATAGCAAATCTCCTTTACTACAGCAGAAAATATAAGATTCGAAATATGTTAGCCAGTAAATCATCGTAATGGTCTCCTTTAACTCGTGAGCGGTAGGTCTCTGGTTCGAATTCCGCCAGGACCGCCCTCCGTGACTGAGGTTTTATCCAGGTTTTCCTCAGTCCTCATAATGGCAAATGCCGGGGAGGCACCGTAAATTTAGGCCTGGAACGTTCCCTTCCTTAAAAAATCCTTTCCCAATATATCATTTCATCCCACGTATCATCAGTGTCCATCGCCTGTGGTGCCTCTGTAGCAAAAATGGGCGTTAAACACCATTCATTTTTTTTCCCTTTAACTGCAGTAAGAGAAAGAGGGGGGAGAGAGTATTTGAATCAATTACCTTTGTATTACAGCTCGACGCTGCAACATCTGAGCTAACACGCAACACTTTGTATAGAAATACCTAATTATCTACCGAAGTCACTAGCGGGCGAGATCGGCATGAGAAGACGGCCTTACTTGAACGTCAAATGATGCGATAATCTCTCGTCACCATCAATCGCATGGCGACGCGTTCATTGCTGTCTGATGGCGATCAGTCACGTCTGTTCAAAGGAAATTCGGAACAAATATCATAAGGAACTGTCAGGGTAGAATTCGAATTGCGGATGAAGCAGCTCTTGAGACTTACAGCTTGGCCTCCAAGATTTCCTGATCTGAAGTCCTTGGTTCTGTGTTGGGGCTACATAGACAAAGTGTTTAATCCTCCTCTTCCTGCAAATCTGAACGAATTGCGAGTTTGGACAGAAGAAGCAGTAGCGACCATTGACCGTGATATGATCCATAGATTTTGGACGAAGGAACTTGCAGAAGTAAAACGAGTTTACCTTGTTACAAAAGAAAGTCATGTTGAAACATTTGTGATATTTGTACATGAAATCTTAAGTTGTACTGATGTTTTTGCTTCATAATTAATTAAATCTGGTTTATACTTTCTTCACAATTTAAGTTCCTCTTTCGTATAACTGATTTATAATGACCCTGTATATAATACATATCCATACATTACAAATACAGATCATGTTACATATTTGCTAGCATACTTTATTGTTTGTTTACTTTGAACTAAACCGAAATTTTTTTGTTTAACGTTTAGTTCCTTGTGTTTTAGTGCTTACTACTGTGCGCTACTGTTATTCTTATTGAATGTAATGTTAATCCTATTTTATGAAATAAGCACCTTTCCTGCATTTTGCATTCATTTGAGAATGCCCTTATTTCCTTCTTTTCCTTAATTTCTGGGCATTAATGGGATGGCAGCTCATTCAAATGACATAACATCTACCTCATGGGTGCAGGTATTCAGAAATGGTTAAATGTTTTTCTTAAAATTCCGATGCCTAATTGTTAGCTGCATTATTAAAATTAGACCCTGTTTTACGCTCACAAGTTTAAAACACTTAACTAATGACTATCTATTTCTTGCATGTTCCAAGAGTATATATATATATATATATATATATATATATACATAATAACTAAAAAAGCTAAAATAGAATGTAACTTAAATATTCACAGAATTGTCTTGTCTTCTTGCATTTAAAAAACATTAGTAGTTCGACATATAGCTAGCGATAATCCTGTAATTATATTTGAGTGTTTTATTCTATTTTTGCCTCTTTGGTTATTTTTTTTAGTTGCAATGTTCATAATGTTACTTTACTTTTCATTTATATTATATAGAAATACACATGTATACATACATGGCTACCTCCTTGGTCTAGTGGTTAGGGTTTCTGACCGGTTTCGATTCCCGAAACCTGCTTAGGAATTTACCTAAGTTACAGACGTCTGGAATAGGGCCCATCTAGTCCCGTGAGGTCAACTGGGAAGCTGCCTGACGGAGAGGTGCCGTTCTTCGATCACGAAAGCCGTGTGACTGGCGACCTGCGGGGTGCTCTGGTATGCTAATCATATACCCCCCCCCCCCTGCGATACTGCCCCCTATCAATGAAATCGTAAGAAGAAGATAGAGTAGGCAAAGGTCGCCGCGGCAGGCCAAGGCTCATCAGAGCTTAAGTGTCAAATGAGAATATATATAACTTCTATACGAACTGTATTTTCAACATTTCCTCCACAATTCCCTTTATATCATTATCACTACTACTTACAAAAGAGGTAACATTTCGTTTATTTTTTGGGGGTGGCCCACATTCGTTCAACTGAGTGTAAGTAATCTGGCGGGGTAACCTGAGTGCTCTGTAACTACAAACCCTGTAATTGCGTAAATAATAAACTCTTTTGTAGGATTCCTGCCCTAATGATTTCTAAAAGTATCGCTTTAACTGGAAGTGGAATCGCAATGTCCAAATTATAATCTTGCATGGAACGTTAACTTTTATGCTCGAGTAATCAGCTTGCATTATCTAGAACTAATGCACATTTGTTTGCGGGAGAGTTATCAACAAAGAATTAACAAACCAGCGTTCAAATATATCTGCTCATTCATCTAATCTAGCGGGTTCGCCATTAATTCACTGATGTTTTAGAGAAATAAGACACTCGAGAAACCTAGCCTCACTGCTACCTGCAGAAATATGTACAAGCTATTGGAACGCTGCTGTTTGGTTCAAGTGGAATATAGTGTATTTTCTCACTGGCTACGATACTCACGCTTTCGTACGTGATCGGTGCCGATGCACTGAAGGTGAGGTATAATTATACCCGAGCGATAAGCTCTCATATCAAAACACTGCCTGTCGTTAATGTAATGAGCGCGGCAGTAAAAAACTACGCCACGTACGAAAGAAGTGAATATATGTATGAAAAATAGTAACTAAATTAACAATAACTAGAAAAGCAGAAAAGGATAAACACTAAAGAAAAAAATCAAAATCACAGATTAGTGTTTTATTCTTTTCTGCTTGTTTTATATACATAATAAAAAAAAAAAAACTGAATGCAGCGCTCATAATACTTCGCGAGTGTTGTTGCCTGCTGACTGCCTGGTGCCAAAACCACTGAGGGTCATTTGTATAAAGTTAAAACTTGAGTTTAGGGCATAAAATTAAATCACTAGTTACGCTTAACTTGGAAATGTTGGTTGTATAAACACTAATCTAAGATTATTTCCTCTTAACTTCAAATTAAATCTAACTCGTGAAATTCCACAAGGTAAAGCTCTGTTACATAAAACATTTCTAGAAGTATACCCACTTTATTTATTTATAAATAAAAAGTTACGTTTATTTTAATTTCGTGTAGATAAACTTACATTTTGCTTGCCGCTTGGTTAAATTTTGCCGAACAATATGAAAACGAGTTCCTAATTTCCGACCAAAGCAGATCTAAATTCGTAAGCGTCCAAATGTATATACATCATGTCTTCCATAATGTATAAAGAACACCAGAGCTTGCCTTGAAAAACACACGAACAGCAAATTCATTTTACTTACGTAACACAATGGTATTATTACGCGACTCCAAACTTCCATACTTCGCTTACCTGAAACACACAGAAAAACACACACATAAATAAACAAGGCCACACAAAAACACAATATGTAAAGGGTATCTACTGAGGGAAAAAACCGACTATAAATTATGTTTGTTAAAGAGATCATAAACGATGAAAACTGAAAAATATTTTTTTCTTAGTATTTTATAATGTTATTAAACAGACACTGTAAATTTTCATATTTACTGAGAGCTCCTTGAAAAATAAATCTGAAAAATACCTCGTTTCAAAGCTCATACTTTCTTAACTAAATATTTAACCATTAATTTACAAGAGCCGAATAAAATATGTTTTATGTATATGTATTTGAACTATTTCCCTACAAAAAAAAATAAATAAATAAAACTATTGCAAAAGCAAAATGCTAAGTCAAATATAGTTTTTCAAATTTGTGCTTCAAGGTAAACAATCATAGAATAATTGCGTAACTAGAATAAGAGTTCTTATACGCCGATATACAGTCCTTAGCCATACTGTTAGACGAACTTCAATTTTAAATATAGTATGAGATTGTGGGGGCAAAAATAGCACTATTTTATTTTTATTAACCTACAAGGAAGAATGACACAATTTTAAACACTTATAAATAATTCAAAATACAATATATACACTTACGGTGATAATAAGGACGTATTTATTAATTTTTGCCAAGTACACGCAATTTAGTACACCATTTAGTAATTAGTCAATCGGCCTTTGGCAGCTTTTAAGGCCTTGACATGTGTTAATGTGTGACTGTATTCTCACTTGCACTTGTGGATGATATGAGACTTTGATTATGGCCTCAATAATCCGAGTTTTCGTGGTAATCACTTCCTTCTTCACCAGCAGTCAAACATTCTCAATCAGATTCACCTCTAGTGAATTTCCCGGCCAGGGCCACAAAGAACACTTTTTTCTTGCACAAAAGCTATCATCGACTTAACAGTATGGCATTTGGCTCTATCTTGAATAAAAATAAACCGCTCTCGGCTCTCCATTTTGGGAGCCATTCTCTTAGCTGAGGCAGCAGCCTGGTTCTCAACACCTCCTTGCACTGGTCCTTGAACAACATGTAAATGTCCCACAAACTGAGCTCTGTTTTCTCTCATCACTGAAACTTGAAATAATGGAAAACCAATGATAATTTGGTTTAAAGGTATATTTTAGCTCATACAAAATTTAAAATTAAAATTTACACAATTTACCAATCGTCAGAAGTCCAAATCTTTGTCCTGGTGATCCTTTGCCCAAATGCAGTCATAGCAGTTGTTAATTAGGACCTGCAAGGAAGTCTGCGTATTTTTAAATTCATTTTTGAAGGTCTATGACTCATAGTTCTTTCAAGTACTGTGATGCTACCGTCTTCAAGATCAAATTTAATTTGTTTTGCGCTAGAAAAGCTGTTTCTTTCACAAATAATTTTAAGCAGCGTTATGCCTCTGGGGAGAACAATTGGTTTTTGGAAACATTTATTACTCCTTCGAGGGCCAAATTCTAACCCAATTCAATTTTCTTCTTAATTCGCCTTATAGATGCTTCAGATAGCTCCAATTTTCGAGAAGAAATTCCGTTTTGTAATAATATTGTTAAGTTTACATTTCAAAGGATAAAAGAACTGACATATTAAATAGCATACACCTAAAATAGGTCTGCTCTAGTGCTAGTATTATTACAATAATTTATGTTTGTTTAGCAACAAAGTGGACTCTTACAAGAATGAAAATAACGATAGATAAGCAATATGATAAACATAATAAATGAATTTAAAAATATTAGAATGCGTCTAATAATATGGTCAGGGTATAAATAATACAACTAACTTTTCGCTGGACTTCATACATGGACCCTGCTAACAAAAACCCCAAGTTTCAAACATTATTTAACAATATTACTTTCTATAGAAGTGTTTAATGGAACATCAGAATAATATTGACACAGGTTTATATAGGGAAAGAAAGAGAGAGCAATAAGTTAATAGTTTGTTTTCTACTGTTTTCCATAGGACAGTTAGTCAAATATGATATACCTATGTCCTCGTTGAAATTTTATATTAAATAAAGCACATATACATTTATAGAATGTATACCATAAGCTATAGGTTTCTGCACGGAAATTTTCAATGAACTGTTGCCATTTGTTTCCAAAAGATTCATTTTTGACAAATGTGATATAAATACTGGGAATTTTTACGTTTCTTCTAAAAATTTACTTTGAAAGTCTAAAAATTAACATAAATTATTCAATACACAACCAGGGACGAAGCTGAGCGTAGCCTAAAATCGTTTTTTGTCTCGTGTTTGTTAAATTTTTATTGAACTGAAATGTTTCATTGTTTGAACTAGTGCGTTGTGTGACGTAGATAGCTAAAAAATACGGCCCAAGACTCAGGGAGAGGTGAAGGGGATCTTTTATGATGTTTTCGTTACTTCATCTCCATTCAAGTGATTTTGTCTGCCAGCTTCTGGGAATTTGTTTAACCTAAAGCACAACAGAAGGATCTAAAGTTTAAATTTTAAGAGTAAATGAAATTTACCAATGCTTATTAAGTTTAAAGCCCCATTCTTAAACTGCCTTAATTGTATTTTAGTTTCGGGGATCACAGCCATGTGATAGGTTGGTAACTCCTAATGCATAATTGTTTTCCCTCTATTTCTACGTAATTGTTCACTGTAGCAGAACGCGTGGTGTCTTAAAATGATTATAGGGAAAGGGGCGATAAAATATTAAGTAAAATGCCAACGTTTCATTTTTATGCATTTGCACAGAAAAAATACCGGGGAAAGAACTTATATGCAAACAGATTTAAGAGTACAACATGAAACCTGAACTTTTTGTAATATTAAATGTAATTACTCATTACATTATTAAGTCATATGCTATACTTTTGAACATGAAAACAAATATATTAACATTATACAACCATTTTCTGGTTACACTTAACATAAAATAGTTTTTCCATTAATTTTGACATCTCATGTTTCAGTCTATCTTTACAAAAACCAGGCTTTGCCAATGTATGCAGCTCATGTTTCTAAGGCCATAAAGTTAAAGCAACAGCCAAAAGTACACCGCTTTTAATTCCTACACTCAACAGATTTGATTGTGAAAAACACAATTAAAACATATATCTAAATTTTTAATGTAGAGCAGCGAAACATCTCTAGTGCACCTTGAAGGAGGGGAAAGAGAGAGAGAGAGAGAGAGAGAGAGAGAGAGAGAGAGAGAAGAAAAGAAAAGAAAAAATACCAGATTTTAAAACTGTGACTTTTGAGCGGCCAGGAGTGCGTGTCGGCAAACATCGAGTGGAAATTATTGAGGTGCATACTTGACCTTCCGCAGGTAACAATGGAGAACATCCCATGAGATCGTTGTGTCGATATGTGCACAGAAGGCGCGAAGGCCATGACTGGAAAGAACGTCTGGTTTTACGTCAAAAATTAAACAAAAAATGGAGTGCAGCAGTAGCCACTGTACCCTCCATTGCCATGCCCTTGCAGTGAAGAAGTCATCTTCCTTGAAAGAATCCTGGACGAAAGCGTGAACTTTTATTAAATCACGACCTAAGAATACCAGGCTATTGAGTGTTGTGTGATAACACGGGGCGTTTACATACATCTTTACTTCTTCACACAGAAATAAGGAGGCTCTCTCGAGACAAAAGTTTACTCCAATCTTTGAAATGAGGGCTGAAGTGACTGACAATGACTTCGCTTTGGGAGACAGGTTATGTGACGAACGCTGGCTAATAAAATTCACATATTAAGGTGATATTTTTCAGAAAGTTAATTTAAGCTTCTCGTTTCAAAGAAAAGTAACAACAGTGTGTGACAACAGATATAGTGCAAGGGTTCAAAAAGAAAATTAAAGTTTTGGGTAGAATCAGCGACCAATGGCAATCTTGACAGTTTTCCAATGGTAAAAGAATTTAGAGAACTGGATTCAGATGTGCCCGAGGGTATTTTAACAAGTTTCAAAGTTCATCTACAAATTTTTCTTGATAGTTTCAACAGTTATTTGATAAGAAAACTTTTGGGTTGAAAACCCATTCCCTACTGTGTCAGATGAGCCAGCCTCTCTGACAACGCAACTTTCTGAATGCTTGATTGCTTCTAAGATAAAATATAATTTTTCAAATTCAGAAAAAAACTATGTCAATTTAGAGACAAGTTTAATATTTTGTCTGATAAAACTAAAACTATCCTTTTGCCTTTTCTACCACTTATTAATGTGAATCAGAATTTTCTGTTTATGCAAGTACTAAAACAAAACACAGACCTCATCTCAATGGGAATTCGGCTTTAGTTGTCCCAAATTCAACCAGATATAGCTAAGTAATGTAATTCAATTCAGTATCGTCCCTCTTATTACACGGTTCCAAGTAGCATTTTTGGCTTTGCAATATTAAAAAATAGTTTATGTACCAGATCTTTGATATACCACGGATTTACAATACTTGCTTTTAGTTCGTTTTACACGTAGCCTTAAGTTTTTGGTTTTGTAATGTGTGCAGTGAATTAAAGTTGAAAATATTTTTGTAATGAAATAAACTAATAACGCTTTTGAATTTCTAAAGTTCTAAATTCTGAATGCTTACCTTCTAATCCTTAAATACCATGGTCGTATAAATGCTAGGTGAAAATTAGTGCTCCGTGATGAACTTTTCCCATCAAAAGTGTCCCACAACCCAAAACGTTTGGGAAACGCTAATTTAGAGAATTGTCAAAATTCAAAATATGAGGTCTATCCTGGATTTTTAATGTCTGGAGAAAGTGTTGATGTAACCCGGCAGAGTCCTCTGGTGTATGCGCAAACAGTCACTTTTCCTATAGAGCTACCCAGTCGGCGAAAAAGTTAAATTGCGAACTTGTGATGGCCTATAGTTTATTTATACTTCTTAAATTCTGACAAATATAGCTCATCGCCAAAGTTGTTCAATCCTAGCTCAATACACTCACCATACTTGACATGAACGTAAACAGTGCTTAAGGGTAGCACACTCCACTATGTCGTTCGTGTGCGCGAGTCAACCTGTATAAACAATTTGTGATATATTTTTCTGGGAGGTTATGTCAGGAATTAAGTCCTAGCTTCTACGTTTCCTCTGCTTGCAGCTATTCTGTAGGGGCGTATCACAGCTACTTTCTAAAATCACCTCTTGAAATTGTGTGGGGAAAAAAACTTTCCTATAGATATCTGCAAAGTGGAGAAGAAGAAAAAAGTGACAGTTTTGCCGCACAAGAAAACAAAATACATGTTCCTATTTCAGTTGTACTTTGTGCAGTGATTTTTTGAAATCCCCATAATTCTGAAATATCCTTTTTTGATTTGCTTTATTTATGGACGCTCTTTAACATTTCAGGTCATCAGCGTCCCATTCAATTCAGGGCGTGAAACGGCAGAAAAATTTTGCTCAGAGGTTTCTTTTTTCTGGCTTGAGGTTCTTTATTGTGCCGTAAATGTACGACACGGAACCCGTGGCTTTACTTCCATTCCGAAGAAAGCCATGCTTAGGATTTTTACGCCCAAAAATCGATCGATCCTGGCCGGGATTGACCTTGCGATCTTGGGTTTAGAAGGCAAGTATAGTTACCACTACACCACTAGGGCCGATGAAATACCCTTTAGACGAAGTTGTTTGTATGAGCATTTTGATAAAGTTTGAACTTAATCCCTTTGTACATTAACAGCATTGACTGTCTTTCCCGAACAGCACGAGAGAAGATTGATGGTTCGGCAATTTACAAAGATGTGTGAATGTGTTTTCTACATTGATGTCAAAACCAAACCATATGTGTGCTTAACTTCAATACTTGGCATGGTAGGCACCTGCCGGCATTGATCCAGGAGAATCAATATTTAATGAAAGTAATTTCTGTGCCGTGACAGCTTGTCAGATTCCCTTTATTAAGAGGGAAGAAAGAAGCGTTTTATAATATTTTTCATGGCCACATAATATGCATGGACGTAGTTATGGCTCAAAAGTTAGATGATATATGCCAGTAGAATACCACGCTACTGTATGAGGGCCAAAGAAGCTGAGCGCCAAGCTTCTTTGGATAAAGTACAAATAAATACATTCTTCGTATGCGTCACTGCTGCTTTAGGGGATTCAAGTCGTTGTCCACGATTTTTTTTCTTCTATTTTGGGGAAGAAAAATAAGGGGCATGGGCCAGATGGACTGTAGGGACAATGGGACAAACATTTGACTGCTGACCCCTGCAGAAATTGAGTCGTTTTCAGTGTGAAGTGTGGTCAGAGGCGTCGTGTTACAAAAGGCTTTTGCGCAGACAGGTCTTAAGACGCTTCGTTCTCAGCACAATGAAGACTTGAGGCAGGCATCTTGTGACCTACCATCTGCAAATGACAGTCCCCTCAAGTGGGACTGGCACATGTGGCCACTAGCTGAGAAGAAAGAACAGATCTACTTGCCAATAATTTTGGCCGTTTGGTCGGGGGACCCTCTTCTAGGAAAACCGAGCTTCGACGATTGCTGCTTAATTTCTGAATCACAATAGTATATCCAGCTTTCGACTCCCGTTACGTTAAATGGTGTTTGACCTGTTTTCATCAAATTCTCTGGCATAAATCAGTACATGTCTTTTTTCAGCTCATCATGAGATGGTTGAAGATCCAATAACTGAAGAGCTTCCTGGCATGAATTTTCCTTCGAAGATTGTTTCCAGGGCTTCTTGAATATGATAAGCGATTATCTTCTCGCAACATAAGCTCCGCTTTCATTACATTTTCACCCGCAGTTGGCCCTCCTACGCGGTCTGCTACGAGGGAGTCCCTTTTCTAAAATCTGTGTTTGTAAATACATAGCAGTCTGAACTTATAGCAGCAAGCAATACGCCTTGCACATTTACATGTTGCGATTGGTTGGGACGACAAAGCGCGTGCACCAGTTAGAAACAACTCCACACAATAGCACGCAACTCAGCTGACAGCATTAAGACTCACAGGACTCACAGAGATCTACATGACACCGCCACGAGTGGCCGAGGTCGTTAAGGCACGGACTCGTGAGCGGGAGGTCTGCGGTTCGAATCCCGCCAGGACCGTCCTCCCTGACTGGGGTTTTTTCCAGGTTTTCCTTAGTCTTCATAATTGGCAAATGCCGGGGAGGTACCTAAACTTAGGCCTGGAACGCTTCCTTCCTTAAAAAAAGAAAAAAAAATCCTTTCCCAATTTATCATTTCATCTCATGTATCATCAGTGTCCACCGCCTGTGGTGCCTCAGTAGTAAAAACGGGCGTTAAACACTACTCAAAAAAAAAAAAAAAAAACCTACATGACATCGCAAACATCCTCTACTCCAACCACTATCCTGAGATGATAGGTACTCACCAGAACTTCTGACTAATTCAACAGGCAGCACCAACTTGGAAGAATGAACACCTAGCTAGAGGCAGAACCACAGACCTTTTAAGGCCTTCCCAACTATCTACACCACAAGGAGCCACACTAAAAATCACAAAACCGTCAAACCAGGGGTAAGAAATTTTCACAATATTAAAATTAATGATTAAAAGACAAACAACCTTCCCAAACTCTCCAATTAACCAACTCACCTGGCACTTAACGTCTAGCTCTCTCAGTGACTGGCTGATAGCTTTTTCAACTAACAGCTAATTACGGGAGTGTGCAAGCGTGATCACAAGCATATTTTCTCCTGCCCTATCCATTTATGCTTTCTACCTTCCACTTACACTACATTACATCCCATATATATATATATATTCTGTTCACAGAATAAAAATATTCTACTGTTCACAGAATAAAACACTTCTAAAAAGCATAAAACTCATAAAAAGCACTTAGCATGCAATACAAAAAATTCACATTAACAGTTCACACTAAAAACCGTAATGTACAAGCCATTTATATTGGACTAAGGTTCATTGTGGTTTCTATCAGAATGAACAATCACAGAGGTTCGGTTAAAACCTGTTCCCCATTGCCGGTAGCACAACACGCCAATTTTCACCAATGGCTATTCGATGACTATTTTTCCCCTACTCTCATAGATGCCACCCCTCCAACAAAACATACTTCACTTAGATATCTGGAGATGTCAGCTATAGTTTTGCATAAGGCCCGTATTCCATCAGGTCTCAATTTTTCTTTGTCACACTGTCAGGTTCGCCAAACCATTTAGCTCACCTATAGCTGGCACCTTTGCCGCCACTTCGTAACTCTTATGCCTCATTAAGAGAGACACCGCCCGCCACAATTCAATTTACTCTCAGCACGTGTTGAAGAGCCAATGCTCGAAATATCGTGGTTTTAGTGTTTAGTTTTATTACGATTTTTAGTGTGAACGTTTAATGTGAACTCTTTATATTGCATTCTAAGTGCTTTATACATATATATTATAAACAGCCTCTCAGTGTCCAAACGTAGAGCATCTGTCATACGTAGTTTATGTTCTAAATTGCACCTCTATTGTCAACGAACTACTTTTCCAAATTTGAAATACCAATTTAAAATACTGTTGCGTTCCTCAAACAAAAATCGTGCCTCTGCCACTTGTTTGATTGTCCTGCCGATTACTTAAGTCATGCTAGCATTCTTGTAACGACATCTGAGAGAACATCTTAATATACATTCCTACTGTAATTATTCGATTTAACTTCGAAAGTCCATAGTTACAAAAATCAGTTTAGATACTAATATTGGAAAATTGGTACTTTTAACAACGATATATATTTACCTAACAATAAAAGAACAAAGTAATAAAAATTTACTCTGACGATGAAAACTCGTCTTCACGATAGCCACGTGCATTGCAACATATGAAGATCGAGGAGCACTTCTCAGTTTAAACTTCTTTCAAAATCTAGAAATTACAACTTGCATCTCTAAGAGATATGTTCTAAATGTACTACCTCAAAAATTAAAAGTGAACATTCTACGACAATGAAAGTGTGTTTCTAAAGTGCTGAGTTGAACAAGCAGAACTAGGTGCTGACCCAATTTCCACTGTCACACCCGACGTAATGTGCGATACCATCACAGGTCCCCACGGAGGAAGTGCGTGACTGAGGGAGAACATACTACTCCACTTTGTTCCATATAAGTGACATTCTTTGATTTGCACTTTGTGCCGTTAAGTCATGAACATTCCATGTATAGTTGTAATAACAAACACCGAGAAATATTACTAAGATAAACTCATTCAAAGGGATTTTTTTTAAATTAGTGATTATTTATTTAATGCAACAACCACAGCATTTACATTCTTGAAAGTTCAAAGTAATGATGCAATAAAAAACACAGCTGCAAGTTCTCTTTACCAATGACACTACGTAATAGTTTCGCAAAAACATTTGAATTACCTGCTCAAATGTAGTGTGACTGGTTTAAAGCTGACAAAAGATCATTACATATTGACAAAACAATAGCTTATAACATTTATAATAATTAACACGCAAATCCCAGTTGCCATATTTTGGCGTACCTAAAAAAATGAATATGATTATTTTGGGCCATATTTTGTCTCCGGAATGTCTCTCTTCATGACCCAGCATATCGGGACTTCATTTGTCTTGGTATCTCTTTTCCATAGTAGAAAAAATGCTGATGAAAACGCTCGCCGTGCTCATCAGAGACAGTCTCAAGACTTTCTAGGAAGAAGTCTCGGTGGGAGTTCAAGAAGCGAATTTTTAAAGAGAAGTTGCATCCCATAGTTCTGTATGAATTCACAAAATCATTTACGATTGGTTTTCTTGCTTATTATTGCCAAGAAAACCGTAACAGATATTTTTGAATGATTTCCACGCTGCTTTTCCCCAGTTCCTCAAAACTTTCATCATCCATTAGTGATTTTATCTGTATAAGATTAAGATCTTCTTGAGTTAAAACTCGTGTGGTTTCTGATGAACAACTTGCCTCAAATGTATGATCACTTCTCGCTTCTTTGGTCTCCAGTATGCGTTGGGTCGGAGTTGTCACTTTAGATTACCAAATCTGGATACTTTGGTACAGGATGCTCTTCACCTTGTGGTACAGGTTTCATTGCATACCGAATTTGGTATAATTAACTGTAGATTTTGTTTTGGATGCGATTCCTTTAATGTCAGTTGAACAGAAATAACAATCAGCTGAACGACCCTTCTGTTCCATCCAAATCATAGGAACTGCAAATATATACGATGTGTATCATTTTTCCATCCAGTGAGAAGCCTAACACACAATATTTTTGAGGCCCACTCTTTATCAAGAAAAAGTTCTAACATCTTTTCACAAGAAGAGGATGATTTAAACATGTTATTGGCATATTAAGACATTTGTAAAACTAATAAAACTTAATAACAATAATATAGAAGAAAACACTACATATATTGACGGGCTTACTACAATTTCAAGATTGACTACTGGCTGTTTGCTTACTATAACAATGCAATATTTAAACGCACATGTTTGAACATGCATTACCCTGCAAACAGATAGAACAAGTTTCAACATGAATCAATATGCAGTGTTGCCAACTTATTCTGAATTAAATTATCACTTCCGTGATTTACAAAAAGCATAACAATATACAGAAGCATATTATACAACAATGGCTTACAGAAAACTATGACTGATGGAAAATTCTGATTACATATGTGAATTCAGAATAGAAAACTACACTCGATTCAGTACTCAATTTTCTTGTAAAAGAAAGTATGCTGACCAGTGTAATCAACAATTAGAACAGCCCACGGATGTTAAGTTTCTAAGTCTTCAAGTTGATAAATATTTAAATTGGAAAATACATGTCGAATATACTATGCAAAAAAGAAGAAGAAGAAGATATGCTATCTAAGACCATTATCACATTTCAGCCCCACATCTACGCTATAAATAGCTTATTATAATAATTTTTATTACATATGAAGTATGGATAACATTTTAGGATAATTCGGTTGAAAGCAAGATAGCTTTTATACTATAAAAAAGAGCAATTGGATTAATTTGTGATACTAATAACAATGAACGTTAATGAACGCAGGTGTCTATGAAAACATTTTAGACAATAGCATTGCTTCCTATAATTAGTGCTGCTAAGGGAGAAGTTGAGGACAAAGTAAGGTGCATTGAAAACAAATCTTGGATATGCTGCAGTGGTCAGTGTGGTAAATGTTTTGGTTGAGGAAGATGAAAAAATTCAGGAAGTGAACACGAAAAAAGTAACAAAATATAACTTCGCAAGGTCACTCGTGTGGACGAGTCTTTACCGTTAATGTTTTATATTAAATGGCATAACTCTTTCTGGGTATTTTAACTTTTAAAGGCTTTTACATGTATTTTTTCGACCATCGGTATAAATACGTATTTGATAAATAAGGTACTAATATGTTATAAAATGCAAATTTAAGGTAAAAGACAATAATCTAACAATAGCACAGTTTGCTGATAATATAGATATTCTAAGTAAAGGCACATGGAAATCATCAACTGACAACCTTCAGACATACGTCAATCTGTTGGGCATATGGTGCAAACAATGGAAAATCAAAATGAACCCTTGTAAGTCTAAAGTAGTTTAAGTCACTTGTAAAACAAAAACAAAAGGGGGGGGGGGAATAAAATGATTTCTCTTGAAGGAGAACGAATATCCACAGTACAATCCATATCGTATCTCGGAATTACACTGGATAACAAACTAAATTGGAAACAACACATAAATAGCTTAATACCAAGTTTACGACACACAATTATTCAACTAAAATATCTGCTTCAAGGATCAACACCTTTACCACTATTTCAAAACACTAATATGGTTCTCAATGTTAATACCTATCTGGCTATATGGCTTCGCTATATGGAGTTTGGCTTCTGATTCACAACTGAAAAGGATGCAAACCTTTCAGAACCGGGTTCTTCGCCTGGTCGCAGATGCAGATGGTACATCCGCAATGAAATTCTACATAAACATTTATACATTCAAACACCGAACATTCCTTCACTCCTCCTACAACCCAACCACACGATGAACTTTTGAGCAACATTCTTACCTCACTTACCACCACAATTTCGAAGACTAAAACGAAAACGACATTCATATTTATTGCTAGATGAACGTTTTGCTCATTGTAATGAGGACAGTCGCTGGGCTGCAACCTCAACTCGTGTGTCGTGTATATATTTATAATGTGTTGCATCATTTTTGCAGAACTGTTTTACACATATTGTATAATAAAGTTTACAATTTATTAAAAAAAGCATAAGTTATACGGTTAGTAGTGATGGATTGGATTAAAGAGCCGCAGAAGAAGCTTACAGACAAGTAGGATTTTTTAAAATGTTTTTGCTGCTCATATTAACGGTAACGAATATTCATAATTTCTTCGCTTTTCAATATATCGCTTATCGCTCAGAGCCTTTCTAACTTGAAAAGCAGCCACGCAACCAGCTTATCTTATCCACAGCCTGAACGTGATAAGAGAATCGACAGCTGGTCTGGTCTTCGAGCACCTAGCGAAAAATTGAATTCCGCAGATCATTACGCTAAACTCTGCTTACATTTAGTGTCTCTTATATAGGCACAAAATTATTTTGATACCATAATAAAATAGAGAAATGTACCTACATGTTTCAAAATATGCAAAAATATTTAAGTGATGTACAATATTAAGGTATCAGGATAACACGATTGCTAAAATGGTTTATCACAGGCTTACAGAAAACGAAGCACCAACATCTTTCCAGATTTTTTTAAAAAAAAGCGACAAACTATGAAACAATATCCTATATTAGCTGGACAAAACACACGGGCATCACAAAATACAAATGCAGAAGCATTAAAAGATTTTGTTAAAAATACCGGAAATACTGCTAAGAACAAATGAGATGGTGTACAGGGCGATGGCGTACGTGACCAAAATTTGGGGATGGAGAAAACAAGGAGGGGCTTACTCGCGCACAATTGCAGTTTCTAAAACGGATGTTACAAGTAGGAAGGGTACAGTATATTGCGGGGTTCTTAAAAAGTTTGGTAACTTTAAAGAAGGTGTAAATTTAAAAATCATAACAATTAAGTACTGGTTAAGAATAATACGGGGGGATCATACACTTCTTCCAGCAGTACTTTACTCTTCAAATATGACATGAAAACAGTTTGTTTGAGGGGGCAAATAAGGGAAGAGCGGGATATATGCTGGACATCAAAAATAAGGAAAGGCTTAGATAATATTGGACTGGGGTATATTTGGTCAAAGGGAGAGGACATTACACGAAATAGCTGGAAGATTAACAAAAGACTTTTTGCGAGATATAGATAAGCAAAATACTGAGACTCCATGCGCAGGTTCAAATTGATCGGGTGTGGAGAGGGGGGGGGGGCGGTTATCTAGATGTCTGTGGGAGAGAAGAAAGTAGTTTTCTCGCGCATGGCTCAGATTAGGGGGGTTGGATAGGAAACAAAACAATTAATACTCTAGGGGAAAGAATCTGCCCACTGTACTGAGAAAGCGATACCTGGAGGCATATTTTGGAAGAATGCGGGCTAAGTTTTTAAGAAATGAGCATTTACTGCTACAATTTCTGAATTCCAACAAGAAGTTTGAATGTCTGCCTGGAAGTACAGGTGCATGAGAAATGCACAAATCCGAAATATTTCTAGCGAGACCCGAGAAAGAAGGTTAATGCCTATAGCGAAGAGAGAGGAGTTGGGGAGTAGTTTGAATAAAGGGGTAAACGTTTTATTCAATGTTGGATATATGTATATAAAATTAAAAAGTATTCATAAAAATGCATAATGTAAATATATCGATGTGTTTGTATCTATGTATGTACGCATGTAGTTGTAAAGTGTGTAGATTTGTTCTCTATACTTTATCTTTTAAATGCTTGGGTTAGATTAACATAGTTACTGCGAACTCTATCTTCCAGAACTTCACAACTGCCTTGGCTCTTTGTGAGATTGCAAATTCTGCTGTTAAAATACAAAATTACGTTCCCTAACAGTTACTTCGGAAAACAGAGAGGTACCAAAATGATTGATAAATATCTTGGACTATTAACTATATATATATATATATTAATGAAATTAGAATCGTTTTCTGTCATGCACCAAAATTCATTCACAAAATCTAGCCCTTGCAGCTGTACCTTTTGAAAATGGTGACCTTTTCCTAATAAAACGTTGTTAAATTAAAAACGCCAACAAATATTAAAATAAGTAAAAAAACTTATGGAAATGTTAAGCTTGTGATCTCATGACATTCATTCGCCTGTTGTAATGATTTCAGGCACTAAAATTATGAAACAATATTTGGAAAATTAAAAAAAAAAAAAATACTTTGCATAGTTACCTATTTTCTCAATAATATACAAGAATCTTTACCTTGTACACTTCTTTCCTAGACCCACACTTTACACCCTGAATCCTCAGCATTAGGAATCTGGTCCTTACCACATTGATTCAAAAGTCTATAAAATTGAGGTTGCATTTTAGGCAAAAGTGAAGAGAAATATTTTGTAACATCTCTGGCTTAAGCAGACATTATCGGGATTTCATATGTGGAAAGTTGTTGTTTCATCAAACTTAGCTTTCCCTTTGATTATACGTGTTTCTGTAATTACCACTCGATGTGTGACATTTCATCTTTATTCAAATATTTTGTTAAATGTAACTTTCCTTTTTATTTGACTTTTAGCACTAGAAAGAGATTCCTTGATTTTGGGGAGAAAAAAAAAACTCTAAACTCCTTGATACAATTCTGTTCTAAATTAACTACAGTGAAACCCCTCTAACCTATACAAGAGTATCGTTCAATAAAAAATTGTACAATTTAACGAGGTGTCCATGATAGAGGTAAGCACGTATTCATAGCATGTAAATACGCATGTACATAATTTAAAGGAAATAACATGTAACACATTAATGCTCAGTAAAAGTAAAATAAAAGTTACTAGCTTACGTTTACTCATATTTACACTGCACACCTCAACTGTAAGGAGCCATTCACAACGTAAACGTCAAAACTAGATGGTATGTGATGTAATGGAACCGTCACAATGAATCACGTACACATAAAAATAAACGTACAAATTACACGTAAACTAAGAAGTTTGCAAAGTTCAAGGTTTTGCGTCAACGTAAGAAATCGGCCAATCGGAACGCATTACTGCTTTGTTGATAAGAGTGGCGTCGATGGACGAAAGATTAATTGCCTTATATCAAACCTATCCTTACTTGTTTGACCCATCCCCTCTTCGGCGAGATAATTGACATATTACTGCAAGCAAATTAGTTATTGGACTTAACATGTGCAAAAACGCAATCACTGTCTGCTTAGAAGCAGTTAATTATCATTTATTATCTGTTGATGTTCGCTAATACGTTTGTATCTTTCATTGTGAATGCCTACATACTACAAAGTTTACGAGCTGCATCTTATTTCATTATGTTTACGTTAATTTTTCATTGTGAAGGTGGCCTAACTGAGGACCACTCTTTATATACGGTATACTTTCTAGGAAATACGTTAACAATTTTATATTTTGTAAAGAATTGAGGAAGCACAACAAAGAATAACATTTAAAGAAAAACCAACCCTTTCCGTTATACTGTGTTTAAAGACCCAGTCAATCAAGCTCAAAAAGGTAGCCAAAAAGCATTAGTGGTGGGGGAGGGGGGACTAATGTTGATGTCTACTAGCCAATCTATCTTAAACAAGTTAGCAGAAATACAAACAGAATGAGAAATTGTTCTAGCTATGACTGTATAGAGTGTTTAGCTTCCAGGGTTCAGGGATGTCCAACGTAGAAGATGCTTAAAGCATGGAAATTTGTCTGGTTTCAAGAAAAGATATCGAATGTAATGAGATGTCTTAACATGCGGAAGTTAATTTTTTAATATGCATTATGTCTGTCAGCTGTTTATGCGATACATTGCTTACGACACTTTGCTTTAGACCCGATCACATGCTATATGCAAATGATATTTTGTTGGGTACACATGACCAATGTGGTCAAATATACCATGGTTAGACAATTATGATATCTCAGTTTAAATTAGTGTTCCTGTTCTTTCATAATAACAAAGGGAAGTGGAGTTGTGTGCTTATGAAACTCAGTATGTAAGCAACATGTGGAAAATCACGGAAAGGTGGGTTGTTTTGAATGTCAGTGACACAACTTAGTTGGGTGTTTTACAACCCCAATTACTTTTTATTTATATGTGGATAGTAAATGGCCTGAGAAGGGGGATATTTTCGGTACTTAAGTCTTGCTCACTGCTGGCTCTTTGTGCCTACACTCCCAATGTGGGCATCTCCGGAGACACGTGTAGGCAGCATTTGTCCGCGCGAACACAAACGGGGACCCAACATGTTTCGCCGGTGGAGGACCTCCTCCCGAATTGTTCGAGCCCCTCGGAAGGTCCGCTTCCATTCCAAACGAGCAGAAACTTTTCCTAAGCACAAGCCACTGTCACACCGCGCCAGCCCACCTCGCCCTGACACGTTCGACCTTGTAACAGAAACAACGTAATGAAATAGGAGAGCGGCAACTTCCTAGCATTTGCCTAAGTGATCGGATAGCCACGAAAAAACCGAAGGTCAAGGATGACGGGCCAACAGGAATTGAACCCAGGACCTCCAGAATGCGAATCTCAAGCGATATATGTAACGCATATTGTGCCAAAGAGTAGACTTTGGGATTCACGGATTTAATCAAATTATCTCTTCAAGAGCAGAATCCCGTTAAACACTGTTCTACCGTGCTAAACATTTATAAACACATAGGTACCCTCGATATGAATGCACCACGAACTTTGTCACGCACCACTTTCAGCTGTTCACTCTATTCCACAAAATCTGACCTAAAAAAGGAAATAAAACACGACGTATGAAATATGTGATATAAGTTAAAAGCACGCAGAAGCGTAGCCTGATTCTCCTTCAATAAAATAGTTTGAAGGTTGCATATACGCATGAACAACTTTTAGTCTCAATCTCCTTACCAATTATGCACCACGCCCCTTCTTCAAAAAATTCACGAGCTCGCTTTTTACCCAAAAATTACAGGCCTGTCCATATACTTAACTTACAATATTCATGTTTCGCCCTGCACGAATTCACTCGCTTTGTTCCTTTTATTTTACCTGCAGCCGCCTTTCTGTAAGACTTGCGATTTGGTACATTTTAAATTTTACTAAAAAGAAAAAGAAAAAATAAATAACAACAAACGGCAGAAAGAAACTAATAAATTATTCCAATTGGTCTAAAATTCCTCTTCTGTTTGTGCTGTTGTATAAGAGACGGCTCCAGGCATAATCTATTCATACAGAATATGTCGCTCGCTCAACAGGTTATTGTCATGTCCTCAACAAAGGTGGGAAGGGGCGTGTCTTCACCAAACCCGACACAAAAAACGCTTGTATTCACGTAAGTGTTAGTCTCGTGACAACACACAAAAGCTCCTGCACGAAAACATAAAAACCATCCGAAGCGAGTGACAAAAATAGAAATAAAACATTATTCGGTTCGATGATTCTGATGTTGAAAAATCCCTTAAATTTCTGTTAATAGCTGTAAATATCAGGGGCGAAGTTTTCATTTCAGTAGAGACAAACACAAGTGATGTTAATTAGGTTTTAATATCATTATATATTTACTCTTTGCCCCTCTAAGGTTTTGATTAATGTTTTTTAAGTCTTTATCATGTTAACCAAATCAAACACGCTACACGACCTACACATGCTAAGTGATGTACAATTAGAGTGGCCCAAATGTTTCTGTCACAGACCACACTTTTCCTAGAAACGTATCGAGAGTAGGACACGAATTTAATTTATATTATTGTTATTATTATACTGAAAACAATTACCACGGTCTTGAAAAAAAACCACTTAAGTTAATATTACGAGGGATAAGTAATAAATCATGGTAAGAAACACGAAAAAATCTAAGATATACGATTGCAAGTGTATGCAATGTATTTCGAATGAAGCCACTAGATGGTGTATGTGAGTAGAGCTGCATGTCTCAACTCGCCCCGAAGTTGGTGAGCGACAGTGGCCATGATTGGATATCACGTGCATATGTGAAAATAGCACTTGTCCGCGGCAGGAATGCATGAGAATGTCACACAGAGCTATGGGAAGCTCAGGGTGCGCGTACCCTGCCCTATTGGACAGAAGCCTTCCCATTGCTGACAACGAACCGTCGATGTACTTGGAGAGTACTTCGAAGACTGCTAAACACCGTAGATTACCTGGGAGACTTGTCCTGTGAGGAATATGCAACCCTATGTATAGTTGTGTGCAACTTTTGCTCATGCCATAATAAAACAATGTTGTCCGGTTGACTGTGTTTCACTTCTTTCCTACGAGGGCCGCCTACATCCAGCCTTCCATTGATGGCATCACTCGGCAGTAATTGCCATGATTTATCCCTCTAATATTAACTATCATATATATATATATATATATATGGGTATGTTTTATAGAAATGAAGTAAACTGGGAATATGCCGACAATGGTCGGTCTTTAACGTCTTTAACGTCATTGTTAGACTCCAATGGGTAATGACATAAATACCTGGTCATTAACCGCAATGTTCTAGATAGGTGGGCTATGACGATAACGCTATCCGGGCAATTTCGTATTTCTCCTTGACCAATGTTGTGACATATGCTCTTTTCCGTTAGTTCAATTCATTGGTAGTGCAGCAAAGTAATCAAAGGGACGACAATGCACAAATTGAGACCGGAAAAGAAAGCAACGACATTATACTTGGGCCTATGTACACTATACTAACTATTTTACAACTAAATACCTTTTCCATGAAAAATTAATATTTTGTCTAAATCCTTCCAGCTACTCCTTCAGGTTAATTGAAGCAAAAAATGCCATATCACAAATAAATCTTGCATTGAATTTTTTTGTGGAGGAAGCCTTGGAGTCGGTAAAAGGTATAGAAGTTATTTCAACTAACAGTAAAACAGGAGCACAGGGTTATCAGAGGTGTCACTGTATAATTAAATGTAGAAATAGTATGTGAGAGTATCATGTGTTCAACGTTTCATGCAATTCGAAATATCATGGAAGTTTGTGTTGAGAAAAAAAGTATTAAAATGCTTTGTTTAACACAAAATAAAGCAAATATATATTTTGCAATGATGAATCGCTTACTGTGTTTATCAACATTGCCCTGTTACACCTGGCCATTAACATCACTGCCTGGGCAGTGTACTATAATGCTTTATTTTCATCTTAAATATACAAGAATGTCCTAAAGCTCTTTGGTCAGTTACATAAATTACCGGCTATTGAGGCTATTTCCCATTTTACTTTATTGTCCGTAACATATACACATATATTTGCAATAAGTGCTTGAACTCATGGTTAATGCAGAGGAAGCAAATTATAAAACGCCCCTGTTCAACACGCTCTGAAAATTCGCGACTGACTCGCGGCTACAAAATCAAAACATAAGGAAAGATGATGGGAAATAGCTGCACTCCCTAGTTTCATTGTAATTCGTTAAACTTTCGCCTTGTGCAGATATTCACCTTGGTGCTGAAGCGACCTTGCAATGGGTTACTTTGTTTTCACAGATTGCAAAACGACTCAGTTTTTTTTTTTTTAGAATCGGAAACAACGCAGCCAGAAGGAACAAAGGAAGGCGTAAACAGACAGTCCAGCATTTGTTTCTCTCTTACTTCAACTTATTTCGTAGATCGTAGATATTAAAATGATTAAAGTTAAATAATTATTAGAATGGCCATAATCGCTGACGTATTCAAGTTTATTTACACTTTCGACTTGATTGCCTCAGGCGCTATAAGCAATGTTAACGATAACATTGACTAAATTTCTCTATGATCAATAAAATATACGGCCTTAACTTAAATGTAAGTAAGTCTCAAGTTATCCTATAAGAACACCCAAGATCGATGAATGACAGTTACAAATGTAAGCGATTTCTGTAAATGATACTGTCATTCCATTCAATCCGGTAGTGTAAACTTGGGATTTTACATGAGCAGCCATTTAGAATGAAACGAGTAGGGGAATAACATTTGAAAAAATAAGTGTTATATTATTTACTCATTGAAGCAATTGAAGTACTTTCCTTCATATAAATTAAAAATAATCCTACTTTTTTATTTATTTATTGATTTACAGACGCTCTTTAACATCTCAGGTCATCAGCGTCCCATTCAATTCAGGGCGTGAAAGGGCCAATAAATTTTGCTCAGAAGTCTTCTTTCAGGTTTGAGGTTCCTTTACTGCCGCACATCTAAGGCATGGAACCCATGGCTTTACTTCCCATCCGAAGGAAATTTTTACGCAAGAAAATATCCATTGACCCTGGACGGGATTGAAGCCGCAATCTTGGGTCTACGAGGTACGTATGGTTGCCACTACATCACCAGGACCGATATTAATCCTAGTACCAACACCAATAATGCCACACTTAGGCTATTGCGAAACAATATCGCAGAAACAGACTACAACGTGCACAGAACACGTGTGTTGATTATTTATACAAAGTTCGTAAATATGTTCATGTTTCTCTTCTTCGAGAGTCTGTCTTGGTTAAGACTGAACGATAAATGAGTTTTGCGTTCTCTTACTGTTCTTTTTCCATAGTTTGCATACCGCTATCTCACTGTACTTAGTTTTGAGTTTTCAATGTTTATCTACACATCAATTCAGCACCAGGCTTCCCACAATAATATGCTGCGTATATCTTGCTATTCTTTACCGTATACAAAGAATTGGAATATGCTTCCGAGGGAAATTTATTATTATTATTATTATTATTATTATTATTATTTAAAATGTTATTGTACTAAACGTCAACGCTTCTTGCATAATAGGCCCATTTTCATTTAGATTTTGTTAAATGAAACAATCACTTGCTTTTTACTATATTAATCGTTCCTTTACCTCTTCTTGCTTTTTGTGATGTACATTTTATTTTTATAATTATGTTTATTTTAATTTTTTCTCTTTATGTATAATTTAATTAAATTTAAAACCATAACTCGTGTTTAATTTTTGTTTAATTTTGGTAGACATAACATGACTTATATGTACATTTAAATTATATAATCTAGAATTTAGTAATACAAATTTAGTCACTGTAACTGAATATTGGTTTCACTAGTTTTCATATTTCATTCACGAGTGGCTAAATAAGTAATCGTATATTATGTGTATTAGTGTAAATTTTTGTCACCATCTCGACGGTCGTAGCAGTTTTGGGACGCTTTGAACGCTCATCATCTTGTTGATTTGATATATTTACGGACGCTCTTTAACGTCTCAGGTCATTAGTGTTCCATTCAATTATGGGCGTGAAACGGCCGATAAATTTTGCTCACAGATCTCTTCTTCCAGGCTTGAGGTATTTTTACGTGCCGTAAATCTACGACATGGACACCACGGCTTTACTTTCCTTCCGAAGAATTTAGTCCGAAAAAAATCCATTCTAACTTGGCCGGGCTTGAACCCACGATCTTGGACCTATGAGGCAAGTACGGTTATTGCTAGACCACTACGAACGATTCTCTTTATCTTGAATGGATGTAAGACCACTCTTAAATTCAGCAGCCCACTTTTTAACCGTCAAAAACGAAGGGGGAAAATCTTTTAATGCGGAATCTTAAACTCCTTTTGTATATCTGTTGGGGTTAAACCCTTCAAAACGAAGTGCATTATCACATCTCGTATTTCAGTTTTTATCCATTTTGTAAAAAATGTTAGCAATAGTTTGTGTACACGATCGTCACAAACAAGTGACAACACTTTAGCGTCTGAAACTTTACAGCGCGCCATTTAAAGAATGATACTTAGCAACTATCATCGTAATATGATCATCTTCATGACATCTATGTGTCAGGCCGAGAACTTTCAGAACCACATCGCCGATGGTAGTACAGTGAACAGTTTTGTCTTTGGTATCTCTGTCAATTTACAACCAAATCTAGTTATATGGAGTATTTATTCAAATACAAAAATAAGTTATATTTTGTTGTATACGTATAGTTATTTTCTCATGACTTCCTATTATAAAAACAGTTTTCTTTTAACAAAGTTGATTAGTCTAATAATCAAGCAGCTACTTGGAAACATTGCTCTTTTGACTGAATGGTTCCCGTAAGCGGAAGCTTAAAACAGTATAGGATCAGCTTTTATAAACACCCAACATTAGCCGCCATGGTGTATTTAGCAATACTGTTTTTTTTCTTCCCCCCCCCCCCCGAACTTGTTGAATCTGCTTTGTGTCTGTATGTCATTATTCTTCCGGTGCAGTTCGAGAATGTCCTCGTTTTATTCCGTCCTTCTAACTTCCATTGAAAATCCGCTTCGGCTGTAGTACACCCGTATCTCCTTCTCCCATTTGGATAGTCTATTCCTGCCATCTCTTTCTTTTAAGCATTGCTTAAGAACCAAGTTTCGTGACTCTTGTCTTACTTTTATTTCAAATTTTGCTACTCTCTTTCCTCGTGTCATATCGTTTGGTTTCTTTCGATTCAGCACGACAGTTCCGTATGCCTCTATCTAATTTCAAGATTTATACTTAGGGTAGCGACAGTACATTGTCCTGAACTTGGCATATCTTGATAGCTTCCACAAAGAGACATTTCATTAATTTTCAGATAGTTAATCACAATTTTGCCGATCGATCATTTTCTTTGCGAATCAAAACGTTTTATTATTTCAATTTCTGTTCATGTAATGCCAAAATTTAACACTTTGAAACTGTGCTTGGGATATTTATATATACTTCACGATTCTTTTAACAACTATATATATTAATGAGTCAGGGGGTAGAACGTAAGTGTCTATTGGCACAGTATTGTTTGAAATTACCAATTTAAGCTCAAAAGAAACGCTTTTACTAAGTACTCGATATTTCGTAGCATCATAACATTGGCGCGACTTCATGCACTATTAAATTATTCATGTCAATCAAGCGCAAAGGCGACATGTCAGTGACAGCTATCTATCATTCCGGGCAATTTCGACAAGACTTAGGTCAGTTCAGACGTAAACTAACTAAATATCCTACAACCACCAAGTGCGTCATGAAGTTTTATTTTCCGCAGACATTTGTCTCTGTACTACATCATTGTAAATTCAAATGTTTATTTAAATTCAACCTCATTTTCCTTCTAAATTCAGTCTCTTGAAGAACTGTGTGTTTTGTAACCCAAGTCATTATTTATGAAAAGGCCTTCATGCAGCGCTATCTGTCTTCATTTTTTATCTTGGAAAGGCAGAGACATTGTAGCCAAAAGCGACATCTAAGCAGAGAAACAAATAAAATATGCATACTCAAATGCATATTTACTGCCTGCTATTAAAGAAATAAAATTCGATATTACATAGCTACAATGACAGATTTATAGAATTATTTTTAAGCATGTTTAGGATTTCGTTACAATTTATTATTGTGTTCGAATCTTGCTTAGGTAGGGGAACGCGGGGCATTTCGGGATACCGGGGTACATCGGGGTAAAGTGTTAATTTTTTTGTTAAGTAGGACTACCTATCAGATTTCCTCGAAACTACTTCGGTATAATTCTAGCAATCAGTTTACAGCTGTTTACCGCCATTGAGATGTTGAGTGTGTATTGCGTATGTGGTCATATTTAGAGATGTTTATACAAGCATCAAGACTTCTCACCACTGCAAGTTAGGGCTATGTACACCATTGTTTTAACTTCTTACTCAGTATATTTAATCAATATTCATACCTATATAGGTTCGTTGCAGTAGAATAATCTGAAATGATGATAGGGTAATATGGGATGGGGTATAACAGGGTACTACCCAATCACGCCCCATATTTTTTTCGTTTCGGATTCTTTGTATTCCGTGTGATTTTAGAATGGCGAGGGAGTGAAACCTTGAATAAATTATGAAGATGAAGTCCTGACATTATTTCAAATTCTTTCTTTGTTTTGTGCCGCGTATATGCGAACCAAGACAATGAGTACTGCAGTGAATGGGTTCCAAAAAACCGGTATCTGGTCCATTGACATGAATGGTTCGACAATGCGGATTTCTTACCTTCTGTAACAACATACATTCAGATTCCCCATGACACTGGTAAGGAAGCTTCTTATTCCACTTTTCAAGATTCACACATCTCAGGATCCCCATCCATAGTTGCAAATGAAGAGTTTCCAAGCTGCAGCCATTTCCCGTTTGCCAATATAAAAGACAATGCACCTACTCCAAAGGTTTCCCAGAAAAACAAGAGAATTTCAAGGAAAAGGGGTAAAAGCGTAATATTGACATCATCGCTATATAAAGAGGCGCTGTTAAACGCAGAGGCTCCGAAAATAAAGAAAATGACTAAAATAGGCGCTTAGCATTGCATACCAGTGACAGAAAGCAAGCAGACCCTAAGACTCAGACCTAACTACCTCGGAAGAACTGGTCCAAAATCAATTGCCGCTAGTGACACTCGGACAGGTGAAGATTATTGCCTTTACTGTCACGATTATTCAAGATCTCTTGTCATAATTAATAAGACGAATTTTGTTAAATTCCATCCAGCCAGTAGGAAATTTTGAAATATCTCGGCAGAACGGGACAAAGATATAAATCGATTTTCATGAGAATGTATAACCAGGTTCATTACAAATTTATGGTTTAATGTCTGTTTCCTATTTGTGTCTTCATAAAACATGGTACTGCATTAAATACAACACTTTTCACTTATTATTTATGAAATATACCGAAGGTGCTAAAAAATGTATACACACTTTCACAGTAGATATCTATTTAATATATTTCAAAGTTGAACCGAAAATCAACAGTGATGTGTAGTATGATGTTCTGTAAACAGATGTGACTCACTAGTTTATGATAGTGTTGCTACGTGACAGGTAAATCAACAATGAACAAATGAAGCCAAGATTATCTTATGATGTTCTGTAAACAGATGTGACTCACATTATGTTATGCTATGTTGCTACAACAAAATGGAGCTAAGATGGTCGTTTGAACAGCGGAAAGCAATTTTGAAGCGGTATTGGAAAACCGAGAATGCTGTTGAAGTTCAAAGGCAATAGAGATGGGTGTACAGAACAGAACCGCCAACGCGAACAAGATAATTCATTCATACCTAGACTTGCCATAAACACTGTTACAAGGTGTTGGTTGAGTAACTCAACCGTCTTTTTATCAGCTTTTGGTACGTTGTTAAGTCTCTCTGGCCATTCATCTTTAGCAGCTCACATTGCGAAATCTGCCTTGCTGACTCCAAGGACCGCTTGAAACGACATGTATTATGTGCCTTAGCTTGCAAACCACAATCTCAAGCGCTGATGACAGTTTGTAGCTCACGAGTACATACAACGGAAATGTTTAGTTCTAATAAAATGTGGAAAATTCCTCTATAGCCAAGTTTGAGTGGTAGCTGAATCTGAACCTTGTTGGAAACTCCAATGCCTGTTTTTGAACAGTCTTCAGAAACTTCACCACAGGTTCCCGCAGAGAGATTTTGTACACTTTCGAGGACGTCTTTAATCTCTTTTGACAGAAATGAAGGAGTTTGGTGAGACCATCACTCTCTGAACCTTCACACAAGTTTTTATTAATGTCGAGGCATACACTGTCATTTTGCAATATTTGATACCCTCTCGTTTTTTGGTGTACCCCTGTAGCAGGCGTTTCTTTGCAACTCAACACCCTCTGCTGCTTCAGCTTTTCTGTTAAACAATGCCTTCTAGCAGTTCTGACCTAAACCCCCTTGGACTGCTTGCAGTCAGTGCTTGAGGGTACGGTTTGCAAGAACAGGCACGTAGTATTGAGAGTTGCAAGCAACCCTTGGAGTCTGCAGTGGCGGATTTCCCAATGGAGATGCCAATAACAATTATTCCTTTCGACTCCAATAGTCGTGAGAGGAACGGTCAGAGAAATTCTGCTTAAATGTGGCGACAAAAGGGAGGCATTTTGAAACGTGATTGGTACTAAACGTTTTAAATATGTGAGAGAACATATAAAAAGCAGATATAAGTACATTAGAATGTGTCGTAGCTAACTAGCTAACTAAAACCTTTTAACGGCATTTATGGCAAGACTAGGTGTATACACAGATCGCCTCCTAGGTCTAGTGGAATTGGGTGCACACAACCTCGGGATAAGAATTGGAATGAAGAGGTAGTCACAGAACAAGAGTGCCGAATGGTAGCGGCCGGCGGTGTGTATTGAACTGATTACATGTTCCCCTGCAATACTGTACTCTGTTCATGATGTCACAAGACGCAGATAGAGGACGCAACAGTTGTGTGGAAGCGTTGGTGGTTGTTTTTTTTTTTTTTTGAGTACATATACAGGGGGTCTAAAGAAAGTGGTGCATCATTCGAAAGATGCTGAGGCATGGGATTTATTTAAAAACGGTACACCATTAAAAATAAAAATTATTTTCTTCAGATTTACAGGTAATTATTTGGTTTATTGTTTAGCCTAAGGGCTGTAAATTTATAAAATCATGTGTTCCCGTCAGATTTTGTAGGAATAAATAAACAAATTTTGACCTAAAGTAATGAAAATAATTATTATGAATACCTTTATCATCTTGTTCAAGTGTGCGAAATCATACATTTCTCCACACAGTCTTCTCTAGTGACCGCCTCCTTGGTCTAGTGGTTACCGTTGCTGTCCGAGAGACTTGGGCTCGATTTCCGTACCTGCTTAGGAATTTTGTAAGTTCAACGGGGTCCATAATTGGGAAGCTGTCTGACGGAGAGATAACATTCTTCGACATTGGGAGCCGCGTTATAGACGCCCGGCCGCGGCCCGACATGCTGACCACATGCCATTCCCCCCCTGCAGTACTACCCTCTATCAAAGAAGTCCAAAGACGGAGGTAGAGAAAGCAGAGATCGCTGCGGCAGGCTAAGGCTCAACCCCAGGCTATAGCGTCAATGAGTAGAAATCTTGTCTACTAATCTGTTATTTCCAACAACGCTCTTAACCACGGTATATTTGTGAGAGACCAAAATCTCCAGGCATGCTTCTTGACAACAGAATGAGCAAAACGATTGAATAATTTTTAAAAGCATTGCTCTCTATACATTTTTTATAATGAGATGTAGTAGGAACAAAAAGTAGAGTAAAAATATAGGGGATAATGCAAATAAACATAAGAATAGAGAAAGGGAACGATAAATAAAATTAGAAAAACGTGAACAAAATGAAGAAATGTCAAAGAAGAACAAAAGAACAAGGGATGGCACAGTGATGCAAGGGGACTCGAAAGTGGTTAATGGTGAAAGGAGGGTGAAGAAAAACGAGGAAACAACAGGTGAAAGAGAGACAAAAATTATTCTTGAACGTGTCTCTAACAACAGTAGCGAACACGTGAATGTCACTGCAACAGATAAATATTAACTGCCTATGTCACTCACAACCAGCTCAGCCTGAGATTTCACCTGCCACGAATAAAAATTTCATACACGTAAATAATTCATCTCCCTTTTCCTGTTAAAACGTTTATCTTTGCCAACCTTTAGCGAACTCTGGTCTTTGTCTTCTTAGCACAACTTCACATAATTTGTTAACTTCGATCCACAAAGTTTGTTGAGCATCTCTTTGTTGTTTGGTGAACCACCTTAGACATTCGTCTGAAGACAGTTTTGTTAATTATAAATAACGAAACATAACGACGCAATACACGTTGAATATCCTTAACATGATATGGCGAGAAACGAGAAAGTTTTTAAGTGCCGATATGAAAACTAAGCTTGTGTTAGGTTCGAAGTCAGCAAGTAGTAGTAATGTGTATTTATTTAAATAATGGCTTCCGGATACATAAACAAAATACTAACCTTTCATGATCCAATTTACACATAAACGTTGGGGGGGGGGGGACACGGAAATACACAGAATTACATATATACAACACTAAGTCCTAGAAAAATATTTAGAAAATAACCGTACCTTTTCCTCGTCATGACGGGGAAAAATGTCATTAATAAGCATTCTAAATTTGTCATTACACGCCCTAAACAAGAGAAACGAATAATTAAAAAAAAAAAAAAAGCACGCACGCACACCCCAGAAAATAAAAAGTCAATAGAAATAGAAATACATTTAAAGTATACAAGTACATTATCTGCTATGTCATCTCTAGCCAGAGATTTCTCCTGCCATATTATCTTCTTGAGAAATGCACACAGTCCCTGTCAATTATTCTTATCCATTACCAAATTTAGACATGCCGCCCTATTCCTTCTCAACCTCACAAAGTTTCTGGAGAGAAACTACGACCTCTAGCACTCTATAGCTTCACACTTTTGCAAGAATATGTACTCAATTTTCATATAGGACACATTCTTTTCCGTATCTCATCCGTCGTTTTCTGCGCTTTCCATCTCGCACGGTGCAACCAAGCCGTTGCAGTTCTGTCATTTCATTTATAGTATGCTTCCTTTCCCCATGCCCCTTTCAGTTCTAATTGTAATTTCAGCGATACTTTGTTAACACTCAGCTTCCACTGACTGCATATCAAAATCAATTAATCTCTAAACATTTCTTCTATTTTTAATTCCCAGAGGAAAGGATATGACAGGTATACAGAAAACAAGCCTCATTCGTAAATAATGACTTTCTTTATCCACTGGCAACTACAGGTACCATTTTGAAACGATGAACTCGTATTGAAGCATTGGCCTGCCTTCTGCCTTCTTAGGACTTCATTGATAGAGGGCAGTACTGCAGGGGGGAATGGCATGTGATCAGCATGTCGGGCTCGGGCTGGCAATCTATAACGCGGCTCCCAAGGTCGAAGAATGTCATCTATCCATCGACAGCTTCCCAAATATGGACCCCGTGAACTTACAAAATTCCTAAGCAGGTACCGGAAATCGAGCCCGAGTCTCTCGGACAGCAACGGTAACCACTACACCAGGGAGGCGGTCACTAGAGAAGACTGTGTGGAGAAATGTATGATTTTACACACTTGAACAAGATTATAAAGGTATTCATAATAATTATTTTCATTACTTTAGGTCAAAATTTGTTTATTTATTCCTACAAAATCTGAGGAACGCATGATTTTATAAATTTACAACCCTTAGGCTAAACAATAAACCAAATAATTTCCTATAAATCTGAAGAAAATAAATTTTATTTATAATGGTGTACCGTTTTTAAATAATGCTCATGCCTCAGCGTCTCTCGAATGCTGCATCACTTTCTTTGAACTCCTATATATATATATATATATATATATATATATATATATATAAAGGAATGTTTAAGTATATTAAAGCAGAACCCCATAACATCAGCATTGTTTCACAAACCGCCACGCCCAAGTTTCAGATCCCCACATAATTTAAAAACCACTATCCGCTAGAAACTTAATCCTATACTTGTTTCTCTCCCAGCACCTGGGTCTTATCCCTGCAATAGAACTAAATGCAAAACCTGTGCTTTAATAACGCCCAGTACATCCATCCTCAGTCCGACACTTAAGTCAGAATTCAAAATTCGTACTTTTGCCAATTGTGCCTCCACTAACGTGATATACATACTTAAATGTAATTTGTGTCCTGCCTTTTATGTTGGGTTAACTTCTGCCGCAGTTTCACTTAGAATGAACAACCATAGACGCTCTGTCAAAACCAGCTCTTTACCTGTGGCCCAACATGCCAGCCTTCACCACTCCGTTTTCGACACTTGTTTTTCTTTAATACTCGTAGATGCCGTACCTTCTACTTCCCCCACTAGTACTCTCAGAGACGGGGAGATGGCGGCTATTGTCTTACACAAAGCAACCACCCCTCAAGGCTTACGCATCTCTAAACTTCTCCCACCAGCAACTTGAATTTTTATTCTGTCTAAGTTGGTCTCCATGCCCGCCAGCCCAGCAGACTTTAAGGCACACAAGCGGTGTGTATTGCTGGACACAGTCCTCGTACTCTTGCCACGTGATTAAGGGCCCATTGTAGGCTCGAAATATCGTAACTTCAGTAGGTTCTACAGTGTCTCAAGTGAAGCGCAGTATTGCAGGGGAACATGTGATCAGCTCATCGCACCCCGCCGGTAATTTTAATATGCCAATGTTAAATGATTCAATGAAAATAGATTAGATTGGAAGATTATTGGTAATGTAGGACGTAAAAAGGTGCATGTAAATGCTACCAAAACTCAAAAGGGCACTTGGTTGAGGAAATTTGAGCATCGCCAGACTGAAGTGCCAAGAGATTTTGCTGTGTTTCTTTATTTGAAAACTGAAAAAATTCCTTGGTAGGCGACGCTTCCTCAAAGAACGACGCGAGTGAGAAACATGAACAATTGTGTATTATTTTACAATGTGCGCGTGCAATCAAAGGAAATAAGATACAATGAATTAAACTTGTGCCTTGAATTGCTAAATAGAACTTACTTTTCCAGTCTTCTATGCCATTACGCATACAAAAAATAAGACTCTTGTTATGCAAATTGCTCTTAAAACATCAAAACTGTTACGCTTTTCGACTTATAAAGACTACCGCTTTGTTTGTTGCCAGCATGTATAAGAAAACCGTATCTACAATAACAAAAGGAGCCAGCATACCAGGAAAACTGGGAAAGAAAATTCAAGATTAACATTGCAACATTTGAAAAATTATAATTAGTTTTTTATGCAGATGGGGAAGACTAAATGTTTCTAGTATTTGACGAAAATGACATTTTGGAGTATTTGATCACATTGGGATAATGTATTCAGATATTTTCTTGAAGTCAGTGATGAGGATTTGCACTTAATGCTAAAGACATTTGAACTGGCAGTTGAACATATTATTATTATTATTATTATTATTATTATTATTATTATTATTATTATTGACAAGATGAAAAGTGATTCACGCAATAAATAAATTCCATAAAAATCAAAGAATGTTGATCTTTAGTGCGCGAATCTTATCTAAAAATTACAGAAACAGTTATCCATGCTGTGTTTATGAGTCAGAATTTACGATTCCATTGCAAATAAAATGACAAAGAGATAGAAAAAGACCTGCATTTTGTCCAAGTGCGGCGAGCTAAGAACAGACTTAAGCTTCTCATTAACAGCAAAATTCATTGTATAATTATAAAATTCAAATTGCCTCTTTATTGAAGTGTGCTTCAGTTCAAAATATATAATGAATGTATACAATATGTTCTATTCGATTTTTAAAATATAGTGCGAGCCAAGTCTTGATGGCTTTCTTTTCGTGAAACAGACATTACTATTATCAAAGTGTTTGTTTATATAAACGTGAGGAATGCTGTGTCTAGAATGCGCTTGTCAGTAAGGTGTGTGAAAAAGCCTTCGGTACCTGTTGACTGCTAATAAAGAGCGGATGCGGAGGTGAGGGTAAATTATTTATTCATTTACTCTTCATTTATTAATTCAAGAACTCTCAGAACCTCTGAATAATGAGAAACAGGAAATATTAATAGTTTCTGCTAAATTTCTGATGTGTGAAAGTAACTCTGGAGAATTTCCAGCTATCTCGTGACAGTGTGTTACTATGTAGACCTGCAATACTCACCAGATTGACTAAAAATTACAGGAGAACTAAATATAAGAAATATTTTGTAGGAGAGTCGCACCAATGTTCACATAACAACAGTGTTAGTTAACATGCAAATTTAAGCATTTATTTTTTATCCATTCATTATTTTGATTGATTTTCATATTATGTATTTTTTGTATATTAATCATTATTTTTAATACTACACTATAGCTATATCAACAATGGGGGTCAGTTATTTGAACTATATACAACTTACTATATACTGCTGCTTATTTAAAGCTGGTCGTGCTCTATTACTCTCTTGCACAATCTTGTCAATATGAGCTGATAAATTTAAAACAGGCATCAACAGGTTTTTCAAGTTGGCGCTGCAGAGACTATATCTAGGTTTACCCTTGATGAAAGTCATTTCACAAATATACGTTAATTTAATTACATGCACGTGCACATGACACCAAGTTTTCGAAATGCTTTTTCTGGGAATATATTACAAAAGGCTCAAACTGAATCAGTTTTTCGTTTCTTTCACAAAAATAGCTTCCAGTTCTGGAGATCAATTATGTTAATTTTTAACATTTCTAAATTCAGGTCCAATAATGAACAATCGAATTAAATCTGCCGTCGTTAATGACCAGGAATTTTCGACTAATCCAAAAGAACTTCGAAACTTTAAAAAAAAAAAAAAAAAAAATTAAATCTCTCTCTGAAAATTACGGTTAAGTACAATGAGCAATTCTATGAAGGGTTTCAAATTTATTTCATCTGATTTTTTTTAATAAGATGTTGAAAGCATGGGAAAGTAGTAAAATAGTTTATATATATATATATCCAATTTTTGTTCCAAAGAAAAAATTGCACCTATTAGCTAAAGTTTCACCTTGTGGACATCATTCACTATCCTAAATATCAGCTAGGAAGGCAACCTTAAAACATCATGAAAAAGTCTCGTGCAGGCTATTCTTTATCTCATTCACATAAAAAGTTTTTTTTCCTTGATGAACATAAAAAAAAAAAAAAATACGAAGTTCTTTCATTAACTTAACCACTTTATCTCACTGTGATAATATATTACATCACCATATGGTGAATTAAGTGCTTTAAAAATTCCATGAATTCCCTGCGATTTAGTTCACGTGACCTACTCAAATTAAAAATGTTAATTATTTTCTTCATAACAGATTTAAAAGTATTATCAAATTATGGCAATAAGATTTTCTTTATATAAAGTACAATGGTATGTTAATTGCAGTTTCTATTCAATGTTTTTTTTAACACATAAATAAATCTGTATGGAAACCTATCGTTGAGGGGTAACCGTCAGTATACATGGATATGAGTTTATTCCAGTAAATTTTGTATTTATGGAAAAATGATGTAACTACTTCTGACCGTATTCCTGTTAGAAATTTTTCCATTATAATCCCTACCTTATTTCGATGTTTGACAAACAAAAGTAACCGAGAGGTGGAACTAATATCCATAGACGAATCAAGAGCTGAAATAGTCACATTCATGAATTTCTTCCAGAGTGCAAAGCAGCATGTCTTTATTATTATTATTATTATTATTGTTGTTTATTTACGAACGCTCTCTAACATCGCAGATCATCAGTGTCTCATTCAATTCAGGACGCGAAATGGCCGATAAATTTTGCTCAGAAGTCTTTTCTTTCAGGCTTGAGGTTCTTTTACATGCCTAAATCTACGACACGGGACTCACGGCTTTACTTCCCCACCTTTCCGAAGCATGCATACTTAGGATTTTTACGAAAAAAAATATATATCGACCCTGGCAGGGCTTGAACCCACGATTTTGCGTCTACGAGGCAAGTATGGTTATCACTAGACCACCAGGATCGGTGGTTCATAAAATTATCCATCTTGCTTGAGAAACTCAAGTGTATCCGCCATATTCTCCAGACATTGCGTCATTAGATTATCATCTTTTCATATCTTTAGCTAATCACTTCCGAGAAGAACAGTAATTCCGAAACTTTGCCTACTTGGAAATTTCACTGAATGTATTTTTCCCCCCAGTTCTGAGGAGTTCTATCAGGAAGAATAGTTTTCCACCACTCTGATAGCGATAGTGTCTTTTTTTTAAATACTAAAATATTATTTTGTTCAGAATGTGTTGAAACCGAGAGAATGTTTTTGGTCTTCTTATAGTGAAAACTATTTTTTTTTCTTCTAATTCACATATATGTTTTGCCTTCGTAGAATAAGTAATGTTCATTTTTCATAATAAAGAAAGAACATCTCTCGTTATGATACAGACAGTCTGCACAGGATGTTAATGTATAAATTGCAGGGTTTTAGCAAACAATTCTGGATTCTGAGTAAAATTCCAGCTACTACAGTGACAAGATATAAACTCCCGTTATTGTTATGCAAACAACGCGTGATAAAAGGGAATATAACTGAGAAAAGGCTCTTCGGCGATCCTTTGCACAAGGCAACAAAATGAAATATCACATGTACATCAATCACTTGTCCCTGACATAGAGGTGGATAGTACCCGAGGAGCACTCCATTGTGAGTTCAGCCCGGCCAATCAGATAAAAGTGTGCCACGGAAAGGTTCTATCGGACTATCGATTGATAGCTAATATAGCTGTAACAAACTTAGCATGTGTAACAGCACAAGCCTTACTCTGCTGTTTGTATCTTTTGTTTTAACGCCAATAAGACATTAGGTGTCCAGGGTTCGCAAGTTGAGGATATGCATTAATGTTCCATTGACTACGCAATCGCCTCGTGATGTATGTTCCAGCTATCGACAATTAATTATCTTACCGTTGAAGATAATGGATATGGATAGGAATGTGCATTTCACAATCAACTCCAGCACTATGTGCGCTAACTAGCAGGAACATGTGCATGAAACACTGAAAACTCTGAATAGCATGGTGTTATTCTTTCGCATGTTAATGTAAACCACATGTAGTGGTGGTTCGTTGTATTATATTCTCCAGGCATACACAATATTTGCTGAATGAAAACTGTTCATGTTTTCTGATTACTTATCACATAGAGTCTCTCAAACCAGCCTTAGTTTTGTTTCATCAGTCCATTTTTTCAGAAAGCATTATTATAGAAAATAACAGTTTTTATTAATTGTTCATTGAACAGATGCATAAAATAAATATTCTGAGATTTAAACAAAATTCACCTTGTGAATGGGACAGTAAATCAGAGCAATGAATCAGAAAAATCTGGCCACAAAGGACCAATTTAGTTTCTGGAGAAAAAATATGAAGAAATATTCGTTCCCCTTTTAACGTCCTTCTTCCACCACTCCATATTAAATATGGCGTGATGCAGCAATTTGTTACTGCTCTGAATAAGGATAGTGATTGTTTCACTTTCTTGTTCCCACAGAAATCTAAAGCTAAAATACCAGCAGGTATTTTCGATCTTATTGATTGGTTTATTTATGGACGCTCTTTAACATCTCAGGTCATCAGCGTCCCATTCAATTCAGGGCGCGAAACGGCCGACAAATTTTGCTGGGAGGCCTCTCATTCAGGCTTGGTGTTCTTTTTCGTGCCGTAAATGTACGACACGGGACCCACGGCTTTACTTCCCTTCGGAAGGAAGCCATACTTAGGATTTTTACGCCCGAAAAAATCCATCGGTCCTGGCCGGGTTCGAACCCCCGATCTTGGGTATAGGAGGCAAGTATGGTAACCACTACACCACCAGGACCGACAGGTATTTTCGAAGGACCCCAAATTCTTGAGTTTATGCAGGATGAGACCTTTCCTCAGTCTATATCTGAGTTAAAGAAGTCAGCATGGTTGAGTACAAAAAAGTGACAGAAAACTTTCTTGGCAACAAGAAATCTGAGACCTATAAAGAAATTGTGGAGGAAATTTTACGTTTTAGAAATTTGGAGGTCAGAATGAGTTTTCGAGTACATTTTCTCAACAGTCATGTTGATTATTTTCCTGCGAAGCTCGGTGCAATGAGTAAGAACAAAGTGAGGAATTTCATAAATACATTAAAACAATGGATGTCTAGGATGGCTGATTACTGTTAGTGTTTGAAAACAGACACTAGTGAAGGACATATAAGAACTGCAACAAATTAAGTTTTCTTCTCAATAGAGGGGGAAAAAATTGGAAATTCACAGTTATTACCACACAGCTCTGTTTTTTCAATATATTCATTAACATTTACGTTAAAATGAACTCTACAGAAACAGTTTTGTCTTGGTTATATGTCTTAAAACTTCATAACATTTCATAAAAAATGAGTACATTATTACATTTGATATGATTTGGTTTAAAAACCTATTCCGATTGAGTAAAACTGAAAACATATTTATTATCCAGGTGGAAAATTAAAAAAGCAATTTAGGTCCCCCCGGTTATTTTTTTCTCGTTTTTTAAAGACCGTTGTTATTTATCATCTTTTTCGTACTTTAGTTAATCACCTTCGAAGACAGCAATTCCGCACCACTGCTGATTTGTAAACTGCATTGGAATAATGATTTATTTCCCGACCTAAAGAGTACTCTCACAATGGTATCCAATCGTATACGTTGGCAGAAGGTCCTTAAGAGTGGGGTGACAATAAACATATTTTGTTCAGAATATGATGCTTTCAAATGTTTGATGTGAAACCAACAAAATTTTTTAGTCACTGCATATATTGTTACTTGTCGACACCGCCACGGGTGGCCGAGGTCGTTAAGGCGCGGACTCTTGAGCGGGAGGCCTGGGGTTCGAATCTCGCCTGTTGCAAGATGGCTTGAAAAGGTTATCATGAAAAAAAGCTATATTATTACAGTATTACAAATCAACATAAGGTTTACGGAAGTAAAATGTTAGAAATGCGCAGTAAAATAGGTAAAATTTAAAACATGATCAATGTACTAAAACACAGAAAAAGGTTTATAGCATAGTAAATTTATAGGTAATATATACTCCCTGACTGAGATTTTTTTCCAGGTTTTCCTCAGTCCTCATTAACTGGCAATGCCGGGGAGGTACCCAAAGTTAGGCCTGGAACGTTTCCTTCCTTTAAAAAAAATCCTTTCCCAATATATCTTTTCATTTTATGTATCACCAGTGTTCACCGCCTGTGGTACCTCAGTAGTAAAAACGGGCGTTAAACACCGTTAAAAAAAATCCTTGTCGACAATTAGATCAGCACTAAGCGCAACCCGTTGAAACAAAACTAAAATTATTAGCAAAGATCACACGTACTTAAAGATATACATTGAAAACATTGGGAAAAAACTATGGTTATAAAAATATGTAAAATTGTTGGATCACATCGCGGTATATAGCGTTGTTCAGAGACAATGAGCATACATTACTGCGGTGTTTTTTCTTGTTCATAGCAATTCTGAGGAAACAACTATCAGTTAATATTCAGCTGTAATTGGTCAGTACCTATAAATTTGCTATGCTATAAACTTTTTTCTGTGTTTCAGTACATTGATCATGTTTTAAATTTTACCTATTTTATTGCGCATTTCCAACATTTTACTCCCGTAAACTTTATATTGATTTGTAATACTGTAATAATATAGTTTTGTTTCATGAATACTTAACCTTTTCAAGTCATCTTGCAACAGATATGCAGGTTGTCAGTAATGCAAATAGCGAAGACCCAAACACGGGTTTAGATATTTCAGTTTGAATGGTGTTTAACGCCCGTTTTTACTACTGAGGCACCACAGACGGTACGATATTTCATGAACAGACTAAGAATAAAAATAATACATATATGAAATTTACGCACAGAATACTAACCGTTGCATAAAATGTTATACTTGCTTATGAATACCTTCCTATTCAGAAGCCGTGAGACTGAAATAGATGAAAGTCGACTATTACAATTGCTACCGTCCGATTTACCAATACCAACTGAGAAAAACAAAACAGAGATAACATTTTACCTGTTTGAATGGCGTGTTTATTAAAATATATGATTGCTTATGAAGATATTGTTACTTAATGTACAACATTATGCACGTCGAGTTGTAAAGGATGGTAAAACTTAGCGACGATTTAACAGGATATCAGGCTGAAATTGGTCAAAATTCAAAATGTTGTTTAATTTTAATGGCTAATTTTATGATGGCGTCACATTAGTGAAATAGTCACATTAAATGATCTTTTAAGTGGTAAACCTTTGCTATAATTTCACTGTGATTGGGTCATAGTTAAAAATTTTGTTTCACATCAATGGTTGATTTTATGACGACGTTGCATAAGCAGTCACATTAAATCCTCCTTTTATTTTTACGTATCAATTTCTATTTCTGGGGTACTAGACTCCAAGATCACAGCCCAGGGGTTATACCATTATCTGCAGTAAATAATGGAAAAAAGACTTACTTAACTTGGACTAGGAAATTAAGTAAACTGTCCTGTTCATTTGAGTACATGAATTTCAAAGACTGCTTCCTTGGTTTATGCAGGAATTGTTCATATTTTGAAAATCCATCTCCTTTGCACTTCGTACAATTCACTCTCCTGTGCATTAATTCGTGGCCAAAGTCCAATTTAAGGACAATGGAAGTCAGCGGGCTATTCTGACTGCTGCTACATGTACAGTGTTCTTTCTCCCATAATATTAAACACAATTAATGACATGTTGTTATTATAATACTAACTAAATATCATTAAGATTACTAAGGTATAACATGGAAACAATAAGGAGCATTTTAACATTTACTCTGCTGGCGTAACACTTATGTACACTATAAAAGGGAAATTTTATAACTATGATCATTCTCCCCCTCCCCCAAGACAGATAACGATGAATGTACTATAATAACTTTTAGCAAAAGTGTTAAACAATATAAGGCAATAGTTTTGCATTTTTATTCCTCTTCCTCTGTTAGCCATTTTTAAAGAATTTAATTTTTTTTTTTTTTTTTTTTTTGGTTCAGTTTTGTTGTTGTTCAAGCATTTCAACAATTTTGTTTAAACGTATTATGCATTTTAGAGTTTGAAGGTTCTGACATGCTGTCAGTACCTATTCTGACTAGCGTGCTCTTCCTTCTATACTGGATGAGAGATTGAGTTTGAAACGGCGGGTGGAGTTGTTGCTTTTGACCTTTACCTTTTAAGTGTTAGGCCCGGAGCCTTCTTAAAAGGGATAGTATTGTGATCTAGGTACAATATAAGGCTTAATTCATTTTATTCTAATGTTGAATTGAATTTACTACATTGGCGTAAAGTTTCCTAAGAATTATAATGAAAGGGAACTTGTATTTTGACAGCCAACGAGTTAAAACTAATGGTACATTTTGGGCAGTAATAAAAATAATTTACTCATTACCTAGTGAGAGATTTTATGAAAATTTTGCGCCAAAATAATTCTTTATTAAGTTGCTACTTTTCTTCGGCCATAATGTGGGGGTTTTATAGCATAACTTTAAGGCTAAAACTTGCTCAAGCATCAACGGAAGGATATCGAATTCTGGTTACTGAATTATAGAATCAATAAGTACCAGGTCATCAGTTTCAAGAATGAGGGATTATCACACACGCGAACGTGCGCGGGGATGCACACAATTCTCTATAAATAACATTACATTTTAGGGAACTTTGATTCTCTGTATACTTATTGCGATAATTGTTTGCAATATCTCAAAACTTCTAAATAAGCCTGACTTTAAGGGAAGTGTAACATATATGCACAGTAATTCTTTAATAATAGAGAACAGCAATGACGAAGTAGGGAAAACGCTGTGGAAATGATCTGGTAGCAATATAATATTCATTTGCCAGCAATTCCTGGAAGTCGACGCAGAGGGCGTGCCTCGATCATGATCCGCATGAAGAAGCTGGTGCAAACGTTTTCGAAGAATTCTCTAGACAGGTTTTTGTGGCATTCCAAGGTGTTTATTTTTGAATACGAGATTTTAAGCAACGTCCCGCCTCTGATTCATTTTTAGTGATCTAAAATGTATCTTTTATGATACAAGAATGCATGAAATAATCAAAACTTGCACAAGACTTTTCAATTTACATTTCGTCATACCACCGGTTGAAATTATAAGTTCTGACTTACTAAGAAAATATAGTGGGTCGAACGAAATTGTTATTAAATACTTGCAAATATTGGAAATGCCTCCTGAAAAAACATGGAGACATGTAAATTATTTTGGGGCGAACGTGCTGTGTCCTATGATAAAGTAAAACGATGATGGTGTATGTTAAGGTCATTGTAACAAAACAAAAAACAAAAAAACAAAAAAACAAACAAAAAACAAAAAAAAGAGGAAAAGAGGAAAAGAAAAGAAAGGGGAAAAAAAAGAAAAAGAAAGAAAAAGTGAATGATTAACGCCCATGTGCACCAACCTCGGTTCAGTATATCGGGGTTGCCATATTTCTCGTGCACCAAGCTCGATTTCGACTTTGTCGATACTTATACCGCTCGTAGATGAACGGTAAAGTGAAAGAAAAAAAAACTTTGTTTTCTTTTCAAATGGAGAGTAACAATTTTAAGGTTAATTTACATCTTCAATATATAAAAATAATCCAGCGTAATGTGCACGAAATAAGGGGATTTATATAAAGAACTGGATGAAGAATATTCCCCAGAAGATTGCAATTGAAAAACGAAACGGTTTGTTCTACAGATTTGTGTATTGGTGGTGTACCGACTGCACGCATGCGAGAATTCAGTCTCCTGGAAGGGAGGAAATGCGAGGTCTTCAGTAATAAAAAAAGACTATTTTTTTGATTACATGTACAAAAGTGATCCAAATCTCTAGGAAATCTTTTCCCATGCCTTTTCCTTTTCCTACAAAGTCATTCCGTCAGTTAGCGATTTCCAAAGGACTGTAGCTACTGAGATTGTACCCATGAAAAGATTTTTGAATAGTTTCTTCACATTTCCGTCGATTCTGCTTACTTCGGCAAAATTGAACCATTAGAAATAAGGTTAAACTAAAGCGAAAATTTAAAAATCGTTCTAACGGCACCAAGTTTTGTTTTATCTCAACGAAAATGGGTATATAGCACTGAAATAAAACAAGAAAAGCATTTTCTGAAAATCAGTGAAATCAAACATCAGGACTGGAGCTTTAACTTAAGTTCAAAATTTAAAAATCGCTCTATCGCACCAATATTTGTTTTTTCGCAACGAAACTCGGTATACAGCATTTAAATAAAATAAGAAAAATATTTTCTGAAAATCGGCGCTTTCTTAATGTTAGGGTTGAGTTAATACCTGAAAACCGAAATTTAAAAAGCGCTCTAGCGGCACCAATTTGTAATAATAATTTTCTGGTAGTAAACAAACGAGTCACTACTTCCTCACAATTACAGTAACTCTCTGTGATCCCTTCACAAATTCTACTTGCTGAGGAATTTTCGTGAAATATGGATCGTGACGACTCTGCTCCTGCGCCAGTTTTAGAAAAATGGGCACGTGTACAAGGGTTAAACAATCTAAGAGCATCTTAAGAAATGCAGGTCAAGCCAGCCACATGTTTCATTTATATTGGGAAAGAGAGACCTTAACCCAGTTCGGGACAAACAACGAACGGATGTCTTGGCAATAAAATGAAAAACAAGCACCATGTTAGGGCGTAAGGGTATACCAGGCAGTGCGCATGAGTGGATATGCCATTTCTTCCTATGAGAGGTAGAGGGATGTTCTTTTCTGCCAGAAGGGAGGAAATGGTTTCCTATATTGCGCAATAAAAGTGTTTCTTCCATTACATATGGCGATTTCTGGGCATTACTCCGGAAAATATAAATCAATATTTAGTGGTAGTAGGAGTGTATTTATTACAGTGGCACTAATACAATACAGCATAATACAACTTCAACAAGTGCACGGTCCAACATGACTTTATAACACATTAAGTTTGTTTGAATTAGTACAAGAAAGTAGATTAGACATTTCACAATATTCAAATAAAACAATAAATACAAATGCAAATAGAGTAGAGTAGAATAAAATAAATACATAGAGGTTATGATTTTAAATAAATACAAAAAAGTTTATTATGAATGGCACACGGCTGGATTCAACCAGTTTGTTTTCCTCCAACCCCCTTCAGACCTGAGCTGTGCCACTTTCATTATCATTTTACCTATCTCTCCTCTCCTTCCTTTCTGCCACCAGAGCCCAGCAGGACCATCTCCCTCTGTTCGATACCGTAAAGGAGTGTTGTAGATACTTTCCCTCCATTCTTCCGTACCTTTACACTCAGTCAGAATATTTGTCCACAATTCCCCTTCCTCACATCTATAGACTCATTGACCAGCTTGTGGATTGTTTAAATCGTAAATTTGTTAAACTCTATCTTTTATTATAATATATCAATAATTATCATTAGGAATTAGGATCTATGTATGAACATCTTTTATTTGTAACGATTTTGGTATTTGTGGTTGGCAGGAATGGCTTTTTAGAGGCGACAATGGTGGGAAGAAACACGGGCATGGACTGTATTCAAGAAATCTTTTAATTCTTTAGCAGTTATTCGAAGAAGAGATCTGGAAATTTAATGGGGAAAACAAACACCTCCCTTAAGTCAGTGGAGAGAAGAAAGATAAGCGTTATCAGTGATGGTAAAAATTTTTTTGCAATACATGCAACAAGCGGGCGAGTTTGAACTTTAAAGCAATTAATTCTACAGGAAACAAATATTAATTTTGAAAATTTAAAAGAGAGAGGAATGCGTCTAAAATGAACATAGTATTGCCTTAACCTTTTTTTTTTTTTAAAGCTAAGATGCGAAACGAAGTCAGCATTATTTTATTACTTTTATTAAAACGCATATAGGAACATAAAGGTTTCAATATTAGTACCATATATATCATTGCAAATTTAAGATTTTTTATGTGTGTGTCAAGGGAATATCTGGACAATTTTTAGGGAATATAGATAACATTTTCGCATCATCCTTAATTATAATCATTACCTTAGATTTATATTACAATATCTTTCCGTTATAAGACTAACTCATGAATATTGTATTTATGTGTAAGGTAAGGGGGGTAAGAAACCATAGAACTATTACAGAAAAACGAGCAAACCAATTGTAACTACTCTTCGAAACTTTTACGTAATGACATTTCAGGTTTCACAAAGTACTTACTGATAAAAATAGCTGCCCCTAAATACCTTTATCAAATATTTAAATTTTGAGTATTTAGTTCGAGCTGCGTGCATTTATAAGTCTATAAAACTAACATCTTACACCTATTACATTAATGAAATATTTCATTTCTAAAAACAAATGGTGAAAATAATTTCCTCGAATCTACTTTTAAAGTATTACTGTTTTTATTATTACACATTTTCTCTATAAATCAACACAAATTCCGCAAGCTATGAGAAATTTATTCCTTTCCAATGCTCTATACATTGCTATTTTTTTAAGTAGTGTTTAACGCCCGTTTTTACTACTGAGGCACTACAGGCGGTGGACATTGATGATACATGAAATATAAATGGGGAAAGGAGTATTATTTTTAATTTTTAATTTAAGTTTAGGGTACCTTCCAGGCATCTGCCATTTATGAGGACTGAGGAAAAACAGAAATAAATCTCAGTTAGGGTGAATAATCCTTGTGGGAATCGAACCCAAGACCTGCTCACGAGTCCGCGCCTTAACACCTCGGCCACTCGTGGCTGTCATACCTGCCTAGTGTGAGAGAACAATTTCTATATATAAATTAACAAATATAATTGGTTAAACTAGAAGCCTAGAAATATATTCTTAAGAAATTTCTCATAGTAGATATACGAGATATCGTATGTTAAGGGGGCCTCTAAGGCATATAGAATCAGATGAGAGAAATTCGTGGTTCCATACTTGGAGTAGCACACGATGGTTCAGTTGATAGAGCATGAGCCTGGAAAGATGAACATCCGTGGTTCAAATCCCGGCCCTGACCCGAATGTTCCAAGTGGATTTTTTCATTTCCTACTTATGTTCTAAACACGGCTAGGGTGCTAGAACAGTTTCAATATACCGGGTAAGTCTTCCTATTCCGTGGATTGGGAAATGCAGGTGCTTTGAAGTTAACAGCCGCATTCACCGGACCGTCCTATAAGGGAGTTTACCTTTATCTATTGTATATACATGCTCCAGAACTACTATTTTTTTTTATAAGAATATCTACAAAGAGTAAAATATCATTGAATGTCTTGTCTATATCATTTCATTTTAATGTAAATTTATTATCAATTACTTATTATGTTCAATAAAGCAGATTTTTATATAATTTAATTGAAATTGATATAATTAGGATTTTTACATTAATATCACAGAATAAATATAATTTTTCTCTCTTTCGTGCAAGAAAAAACGAGGTATACTTTCATATGCTAGTATTTGAGCCTCGGATCTTCAACGCCAAAGGCCAGCGCGCGCACAGTGCAACACGAGTCAGAACACGCCGAGAAGCACATATCAGCAGTGTTTACGGGATAGTCTGTAAAACACCGAGATTGTACAACTTTCCAGTCCGCAGGATGAGATCGGTATATCTATAGCAAGATTACTATGACGAATAAGTGGTTAGGTTAGGAAGGAAGCGAGCGAGCGAGCGAGCGAGGGAGCGTTAGTGTTGGCTATATCTAAAAAATGAGCGCCACTACTTTTTCATTACACGGGCACTCAAAATAAGTTGCGTGCGACTTTCTATGCCAACGGTTTGAGGTAACACAGCTTGATATCCCGTCTGTAAGGACATAGACCACACATTTGCCTAACGTATGCCATTCACACGTCTTTAAGCAGTGCATAGTTGTAAATAAAGTGTTCAGCTGGGTATTAAAACACTAAAAACAGTACGCAATTCATTTCAGCCAATTATAAACACAGCAACACACTTGCTTATACTCCAACCGACAGCGCTTAGTATCTCTCCCTCTCTTTCCACTATACGTTTGAGTGCACTAACCATGCTCACAGTGCTCGAACGGGTAATGGTTCCAAGCATTAGTAACAATTACGGATATTTTAGATGATTAACACTTTTTACTCATGTTAAGTCTTAGGCCTCAGGTATGCCTTAAACTATAATATGGCGTTAGATAGTAACCATTAAAACATTTAGTGCTGCAGTTCGGATATGACGATAAACGTAATGTGGCTGATACAAGAGCTACCGAAGCCATGTCATTTTACTAAAATTATTCACCAAAGATGGTAGTTGGCGAGACTGTAACTTGTATACAAACTGTAAAGCAGTGGAAAACTTCACAGTAACATTTATATCTGACGTGCTTTAACGAAGAAAGCGAGCGGCGACGAGTTATATAAGTGGCGGTCATGAATGATTACTTGTTATAATCGATAATCGAGTGGGTGTCACAGTGTTTGACAATTCATGTCACTGTGCGTTTGTTGAGCACCGGCTAGCGGAAGCTCTTGACATTCTCTTCGTAGCCTATTCTTTCAAACAAGTTTTTAAAAGCAGAGAATATCTTGATTCAACATTGTTCTGTGCAAAGAGCAATGGAGGCCATACTGCGTTAGTCTGTGGATTTGCAGTTGCTTTCTGTAGTTTTGATTGCATGCTCATTTGCATCATTTTTTAAACACACGTGATCACAAAAAGAGGGCTGTTTATACACCCTTTAACAGTCAATTTATTGATTATGGTCAAGAAAAATTAATAAAAATAAATCCCATACTTTCAAATGCAGCTAAAGAACTGTAGTTGGATATTGTTAAATTATATTATAGGTGAAGGGAATGAGAAATCACCAAATAAAAAATACAATGTATTTAAAAACATAATGCAATTTTATTGATATTCTCAAAAAACAAAAATAAAACACTTTAGGTCAATTCAAAAATTCAAAGTTCATGATCACCTTTGGAACGAATATCAAGAGGCAAAAAGGTTTGGAATTTTGGGCAATAAAATATTATTTCATTGTAGAACTTAGTATGCACATTTCATTTGTTCCATATGAATGATATATTTCATAAATGCTCTTGGATAACGTTACAAAGTTTTGAAAGGAACTCTACCGCGTGTTTGATAATTAGCCAACTTTTACTGCCAGACAACCCCATTGTCGACTTCAGGTGAGGCAGAAAAAGTACATTACTTGAAGTTTAACAATCGAATAGGGAGATAACGAAAAGTCTAGATGCGATAGCCATTCACAGAGTTAGAAAACCACCAAGCGAGATTTTCCAGATTGTTGGAAATCTAGAAATGAGTAATGTACCGCAGTCAAGGTTCAGAATTTACGTGTTACAATGCACAATTTGTGTAATAAATGTAAAAATATAAGATATTGAAAACGTGTTTTAAACTCAAGAAATGAAAAGTTAAAATGTTACGCCCACATCCAAGCCTTACACGTGGATATAAATTCTGTGAAGCGATATTATCTTCCGGTTGTTGGTGAGAGATATTGGTGTTAAAGACTGAGCCAGCACAGCGGTCCAGACCTACTACAAACTGTGATCTGTGCTTGAAGGCACCTAAAAGGGTATCAAGCGTTTCTTGGAGACAGCAGTGCCAGATTTTCCAATGGGAGCTGTTAGTGTTGCTATACTAAGGTCACCGTGAAAGTTTTGAGACATGTCAAATTGGGAGTGAGCAGACTCACTCCGACTTTTGCACCTCAAAGTACTCTCCACCATAATCTATACACTTTTTCATCCTTAAAATGGCTTGCCACAGCACCCCTGCCACTCATTTTCTTAAGATTTGAGGCACTTGCTCTCAGTAAAATTCATTAGTCGTTTAACGCACTGAACTGAATGGGACCCTATTGATCTGAGATATTAAAGAGTGTCCGTAAATAAATCAAATCAACCTCTTTTAGAGCTGGAAAATCGCTTTCCTCGCATGCAATTTTTTATCACTGGGAAGAGAAAATAATCTCATAGATCAGATCAAGTCAGGACTGCAGGGAAGATGAGTCATGAGTCTGACACCAGGAACTGGATGATGAGCGGAGGCGTTATCATGGTGAAGCAGTATCCCCCTCAGTCCTGTCCTCTGAACGGAGTTCTCGGATCTTGTCGAAAACTTTCGGTAAATCCAGTTTCATCACCGTGATGACATTAGACACACGCCTCGAGCTCCCTGCATCTTATCTCTGCATTTCTTCACGTTATTCGACGCGGGAGAGATTTTGTGCCTCTGCCAAATTGTGGAGGACCCAAAGAGAGGAAATCTTACTGACATGAAAATGATTGTGCGGGATTTTTTATGCTGCTGGCGCTACCATCTGGAAGGCGGCTTAGATGTCCCATTTTTTTCCACGGCGAAAAATGTTTTCTTCAGTCGTTGCCCTTGCCGGACGCCCATTTCTCTCCTCATCTTGCATGAAGTTCGATCCAGTTTAAATTCCGCAAACCAGCAGAAAACTGTTGCCCTAGATTGAGCAAAGTGCCCAAAAGTCTGCTGCAAGCGCTCAAGGCTTTGGGGCTCATTTAAACCACTCGTGAAATCATAAAGAATCATAGCGCGAAAATGCTCTCTCCAGCTCCACCGTAACGACTGGCTGTCTGTGCATGGGATGGGTTGTTATGTCGGAGTGGGGAGGGACGCCAACTGGTACGTTTTCATTGTAAGACATGGGGCTACAACATACCACATTCCTTTTAACAGGGTCAACATTCACCTTTCCTTATCTAAAAAAGTTCGTGACTGTCGTAGATGAATAGGTAGAGATGCTTCGCTTAAGTGTAAGCACATTATTTATTACTTTTTTAACTGATTTATATTAAACGTTTAGAATGGCGAGAACGCAGATGTAAAGTGAGCAAATTAGAATAATTTTAAGTGTAAAATATGGTATTTTCCCAGCCGATTTGGTAGAGTAACACGCAACGTTTAGCATGTTGCATACAAATCAAGCAGTCCCAAATATACATCACTTTAAAATAGATCGAACACTGGAATTTTCTAGAAATTGGAGAAAATTTTTATTTTAAAAGCTGAATGGGGATATTTAAAAAAAAACTGTTAGACTAAGGAACATTAGTGTTAAAGAAAAGTTCTTCAGCATAGCTATTGTTCGCAAGTGTAGCAATACAAGGAGCGTCGAGGTCGACGGCAAGATAGAAGCCACACACACACATACAAATAATGCGGTTCCATATACCACAATACCGTGGTTACTAGTCTGCGAGAACTCAAGTGCACACAATCTAATAAACGTATGGCTCCGGAACCTCTGCAGAGATGAGGGAAAATCCCGAGGACTTCTGAATTAAATTCTTTTTCATACCAAAATTACAGATTTCACCACACATTATTCCATTTACTACCTTAGTATCTGTATTCTACCAAAACGAATGAACCGATAGAATGTGCAACTCTACGTGATAAAATATACGGAAAAGCATTAAAATATGTTGTAGTTACTTAACTAAAGTCTTGTAACAGTACTAGTTATAGAGTTATGATTTCACACTATCCTTTCTTTTAATACTGTACAAAGTCGGGTGTTCAAATGTATTAATAAGTATTCACACGTGTTTTGGCATGCTTTTAAATTCATGTTTGAATAAATAAAGATCCGCATGATAACGCTGAATAACGTTATCTGATATAAAAACAACAAACGAATGTTAGCGGTTAGCGAAGCGCGCAAACTGAACAAAATATTGATTATATCACTTGGAGGTGTAACAGGTGTGTGTTTCAAGTTTCGTTATAAACCCAAAGGCATCTGCTTTGGGTCTCACACTTTTATGGCTTACTTTTGGTGTAAAACTGTTAGGAAGGTGACACGAACGAGTTGATAGCTTTTCGTGCCTGAACTTCAATGTCCGAAGTCACTTTCCTTAGTCATTATTACTGTTGAATTTTTTATCCCAAAAATCTGCAACAATCATGGTTATTAGCGCTCAGATACAGTGCTATGAATATCAGAAGAAAGTTCCGACACGGTATCGAAAGACAAAAGATAAACGCAAGTCCAACCTCATGTCCGTACATATGCACTGCTATCACCACACGCTTATCATACTCTGCCACGTTTCTGTAGAAAACATTTGGTTTAATCGGCCAGTAGTTTCCTATGTTCTGAAATTGGTGGTGCAAACCACAGCTTCATACCAACTGTAATAGAAAGAACATCTTTCCTATCTTGAGTCCAAAAAATATATAAATTATCACCAGATGGCTGAAAAATAAGTATTGGTCTCTTAAACCAAAAACAATCAAGTATATCAACACGAAATGAGAAATAGGAATGCAATTTTTCCATCATAAGGTACGTAGAAAGAATGCGTAAACAATCACTATTCTCTGACGGGAAACTATAAGTGCATAACTGAAGTTTTTTGTGTTTGCACCAATTATTATAACATGTATTTGCTCTCGCATTATTAAAGTTTAAGATATGTTAGTAAATGAATAGCTATAATAAAATACAAACGTTATAATTTAACAATAAATGCGGATAATTTCAATGCCTCTCAAGATCATCTACATTTTAATTTCATGCACTTATTCTAAATAATTTGGCTATTGTTGATTTTGTATCATTGCAGCGTACAAGATGCATTTTTGACTACTATTAGCATTGTGAAAAGTGTGTTGTTAGTGTTCGTTTTTTTTTAAACCTTTATCATATTAAAATTTTACTCGAATCACATGTGCATCGATTTATCACAAACATAACTGGTATTTGTCAGCTTTAAAACGAACTAGGGCAGCAAAATTTATAAGTAAAACCCAGAAATCATGCAAAATGCCTTTTCTATGTGGGTAGATATATTTAAGAGTCAGCAAGAAATGAACATGTTTCCGTACATATGGGGTGAGTAGGGCCAGTTTTTATTTTGCCTTTTTTATGCCTATTCTAAGTTTAAAAATTTTTTGCCTGTTTTGGATCGTTATGGATATTTTTCTGCGATCATTTACACATTATAAAGCACATTATGAATATATCGAAGTGAAAATAGTTATAAAAATTAAATGGCATATTCACCTCACAAAAATATCTATTGAAAACTTTGTTATACGTTCATTTCTTTTCAAACAGTCAAAAACTTTCTCCTCAATCCATTCACTTAAGCTCTTTAAATATCAGAACCTTCATTATTGAAAGGAACGCATGGTTAGTCGGACATACGAATACCACAAAATAGGATGAGAGAAGTACTGTAGTTTTAATAGTCCTGGCGAATGACCTTGTATCGATCTGTGAAAGACAACTCAAGAAAATTTGTAGTGCGGGTAACTTCTCAGTTGCAAGCATGTAACAAACCATTGCAAGCGAGAAAGATGAGAGCGCTTAAGCTGTGCAATAAACGGCTCTGCAATGTTTTCAGTACAAAATAAGAGAGATACTAATGTGATTCTCCTATAAACGTATAAACAGAAAATGAATTCGACCAGAAACCACTTTTGTTCATTCGCCAGAACTATTCAAAACTACTTTACTTTATCTTGATCAACAATTCCATGATGTCCTGAAAGGTGAATGTTTTGTTTTAAGTGGTATGAATCCTTCCGAAACAGCTCGTTTTAAATATGCTCCAATCACTTCAGTAAAAGCAGAACGTTCCTTTTACATGATGAAAAATGTTCTCTCTGACAAGCGGCTGATTATGACAGTTGATACCTTGAAAAAACATCTTCTTGTTGCTTGTAACCACAAAAAGTAAGCTTAAGTACTTTAATTATAAGATAAAAGAAAGTATTAAGCCCCTTAAATACTTATTTTCATTAATCAGTGATATTACTCTCTGTATTTATTTAATAAATGTCCATTTTAATTATACTACTGCCTATTTTCAGTATTTTAAGTGTCTTTTTGCCTGCGTATTTTAACCAAAATAAATGCCTGAAATTACGCGGCCTGTTTTTTTTTTTTTTTTTTTTTTTTTTTGGTTTGTTTATTTACGGACGCTTTTTAACATCTCAGGTCATCAGCGTCCCATTCAATTCAGGACGTGAAACGGCCGACAAATTTTGCTTAGAGGTCTCTTCTTTTAGACTTGAGGTTCTTTATCGATATTTATGTGCGACACGGGACCCATGGCTTTACTTTCCTTCCGAAGGAAGCCATATTTACGATTTTTACACCCGAAAAAATCCATCGATCCTGGCCGGGTTTGAAGCCGCGATCTTGGGTTTAGAAGGCAAGTATGGTTACCGCTACACCACCAGGACCGACGGCCCTGCTTATGAGGAACATTTAAGGGAATTATAAAAGTTGACAGTGGTGCTAACGTGCCTGCAGTTCAAATGGTAATGTAAGTAAAAATTCACAAAATCTTACAAATAAGCATCTGGAACTGTAGGAAACCTAAAGTAGGTTCAAAAGATGTGATGCAGATTTGCCGATTTGCAGTGAAAGACCACAGGAAACCTACAGAAATCGAGGAAAGTGGACTTAGCATTTCTAAAAGGAATGTTCGAAAAGTTATCTCCAAATGATCTGATAGGTACACTATTCAGAAAGATAAACAAATAAAAAAAATGAAAACACAAAAACCGCCAAGGAAGAACTGTGTAAAAATATCAGTAACAAACTAATCATGACTTGATGGGAAGTGATAAAGAACATGAAACAAATCCTACTACCTCTAGAAATAACTTATTCAAATATGTTTGCCTCCGAAAGAATACGTTTTGAATTCTGAAACCACAAAACATGTTTCCATCATGAACTGGGGGATGCATGTCCAGGAGTGGAGCAAGGAGATTTCATATTATCGCCCTGAACGGGAAAAAACAAACAAACAAACAATATACTCTAAAAACGAAAATGATACCAAGAATTGGTGGCATAAAGCTTATTTGAGGCAACTTTGAACAGAATTGTGCAAAATGTAACATTACCGAGCGGGGTGGCTCAAGCGGTAACGTTTAAAACTCGATTTCGGGAGGTCACGGATTCAAATCTTTTGAACCCGGCCATCGTGAAGTTGAACTCTCCTTAGTTTCCCCTGGTTACTTAGAAGATAGCTGAGAAGGGTTTTCCGTTCTCTTATTTCATATTAACCAATTACCTGGATTCTGGTACAAGATCTAACGGGTCTGGGCGAGATGGGCTGTTTTTGGAATTAAAATTAGGAAAATGAAGTCACGAATTTTGGACATAATCGCCGATATTCACCTATCATGTGCTGTCCGGACTTCACCCGTCTAAATGTACATGCCCTGGAGATGCTTTGCAGAGATTTAATCTATAAGAGGCGACTGTTACTGGCTTCTAGATAAGCCCACGAGGGGAACTAAATATTTATCCGCACTTTCATCATATCAAATGGGTTGCAATTATTATTATTATTATTATTATTATTATTATTATTATTATTATTATTATTATTATTATTATTATGCATTAGTGCTGCTGTGGTCACATGATCGAAGTTTCACTTTCATCGCGTCATTTTTCTTACCGCTGTGACAGTGTAAACATAGTAGTTAAGCAACGTGCGCCAAGGAGGAACAAAGAACAGTGATCTTATTACTCTGGTTGGAAGATGTGTCAGCGGCTGAAATTCACGCGCGGGCAGTTCTCTACCGAGAAGAAGTGTGAATGAGCAGGTGGATAAGTAACCATACAAGCCTGAGCAAAATTTATCGGCAGTTTCACGCCTTAAATTGAATAATGACCAAAAATACTAAAGAGCGTTCTTAAATAAAATTCAATAATAATAATAATAATAATAATAATAATAAACAACTTTCACCTTGACGAAAATTCAGGAAGCTCGAGAGAGGTTATCGCAGCACATGTGCAAACGTGTTGGGATCTACCAATGCGTGCTTACTCGACCGCCATAACAATGAAGACACAGCAATTATGAGCAGAAGAGTTCCAGGGGATGAAAAATGGCTGCATCGCTATGAGCCAGAATCCAAACGCCAGAATATGGATTGAAAATATCTAGGATCGTAAACGAAGAAATTGAACACTTAAATCTTCTTGGGGGATGGGGAGTTCAAAGGGCTGACACTGGAAAACTACCGGGAAAAGAGGTGTACGATAGGCAGTGCAAGATACAGTGATTTTCTGGCCAACACTCTGAAGCCAGCAATTCACATCAAACGCTGAGGCCTAATGTCGAAGAAAGTATTGCTGCATGACCAGCCAGACCATTGAAACCATTAATTATTTGGATTTAGAGAAGCTGGAACACAGACTAGAGTTCTTACCTTCGAACTACATCACTTCGGGCTGTTCACGATCTTTTACGGATAAAGACGTGAGGGAAGATGAATAAATGGTTGCGCGACCAAATGATAATCTTATTTTTAAAGGAAATATGCAAGCTTAAGGATGCTGGTCCAAGTGCATCGAAAACGGAGATTATGTACTTATTTAACCCCAATCTTTATGACGCTGATGACCTGAGATGTTAAAGAGCGTCCATAAATAAAATCCAATCTTTATGCAAATTAATTGGAAAAGCAAAAGAGCGGATCATTTTTTACTTTTCCTCGTATTAGGGTTAATTTGATTAATGAGGTATGGTTTTTCGCAGAAGGCATCTCTCTGTTGTTAGGACTTGAACTAGAATCATGGTGGCTCTACTTTGGGTTGTCTCGCATTTTCCTCGTGTAATTCCAATTCCAGAATGACGAGATTATATACCCGGTTATTATAGAAGCGCTGCAGCTAGTGCAAAGAGTTCAAAGAGGTCGCCATCCCGCATCTGTTACGATCTAGTGGGGCGTTTTCTATGACAGGTGAAAAGAGTCTAAAACTTCAGATCTGGGGCATGTTCTAAAGCTACTGAACAAGAATTGCAGAAAGTAAATACGTATATATTTTTTAAAGTTTAAGCAAAAGAGACCGAAGAAACACTTTACAGTTTTAATTTAGTGGCGCAATATCAGGCAAAGATGTATTTTGAATATGCAGTACTTTCATTTCAAAAACTTTGCAGTCTGAATTTCTACCTAGCTAACATAAATTTAACTTACATTAAAAAATTCAATTTAGACAGTGAGGGCAAGTTTAAAAACAATGCTTCCCCCTCTCACTCCTAGCCAAACCGCTAGTTATTACATCTTCTGTTTTCTCAACCTGAACTGTTGTTGCTTGATAGGAATAAACTTTTGACAGAATAAACCAGAACAGAAGAAAAAATAAGTCAGTTATAAAATTAACACAATTAATTTTGGAAAAATTACAACTATTTTTAGATTGTCTTACAAGAAATACCAATCTTTAAGTTCCGTGTTTTATTTTTTTGGCAATGTTACTTACCTGATGCCATTATTATATTTCAGACATCAGCTATTAATACACAATAATAAAATGGAGGTAACAAAGTTTGAGCACTTCTACAGGTAATAAGATTATAAAACTGCTAACCCGGGTCGAAGAATATGTGAAGTGGAAGAAGTCACAACGATTGGTTTCAGCGTTTCAACAATGGAGAAGAAAACACTAAAGACTTGCCAAGTTCTGGAAGATCTAAAGATGGAATATTGAGAGTACACGCAGAGTTTTGGAAGAAAATGCGCAAAAAAGTACTCGCAGGCTGTCGGAAGAACTTGGTGCATCAAAAGATACCATACATCGCCATATTAAGACATTTAAAAAAACCACGTGGAAGTTGTAGATCTGTATCTCATTAGTTGACACCTGAACAGACCCAACACAAGAGTGAATATCTGTCGCCAGTTTGTCGCATATCTCATGGATGATAGAGTTATCAGAATTGTCACGTGTGATGAAAACTGGATATTACTACCGCAACACTGACACCTTGAAACAGTGACTAGATCTCCGTCCATCTGCCAAAGGCATATCTAAACAAAATCCTTTCGGTTCCAAATTAATGTTATGTGTCTGGTAGAATTTTGAAGGTATTATTGACTGGAAGTTTATTCCAAAGCAGGTGCAGTTGATATGAATATTTATTCTCAACAGATGGAACGAGCTCATTAAGTTTCCAGACACAGATACCCAGCATTAGTTAATAGAAATAGTTCTCTTGCGCAGAACAATGCGAGACTCCATACAGCTCCAACCATGGGAAAAAATCCACGATTTGGGAGAATTCGAACTGCTACCACACCCGCCATATAGCCATGATTTTGCGCCTTCAGATAGCCATCTGTTTCGATCCTTTCTTGCATGGAAGACATTTTGCAAACATTGAAGTCGTGCAAATGGGTATCACCGAATTCTTCGCACCAACACCCAGAAACGATTACCGTCGCGAGATAACAAATCGTTGAAAGGGACTCAAGACTACAGATTATAATGACCTTCACTTTGATTAGATTATTTTCAAGTAAAATTTTGCTTATAAGCCAACACGAAACAGTGCCTATAATATTAAAGTAATACAGCTTGTTTTGTAACTCGTAACTCCTTACAACTGTTATTTTCGTGTACAGTATACACTATTTTGAAATACCTTATTACTAATCAATGTTAGAGGTCTTTTGTGGTATTATCAGGTTCAAATTCAAACAATACCGAAATAAGGGCTGCCAGACGACAAAGGAAACAAAAGACGTGATAACAATTGAATAATCTTTAAATTTTAATAATCAAAAGAAAGGTTGATATTTGAAATTTCAAAGTGGGGCTCCTGGGGCAACATTGATTTTAAATTTCTCCTCAAAATCTAAATCGACGTGGTTTTTGTTTAAATGAAATTTATGTAAAATAGTAATTATTCAGAATGAGAAAATTTTAAATGAAAAGCCCTGTGTGCTCCCCTTTTTAAAGAAACTCTGCTCATACATAGCTAAAAAAGATTAAAAGGTTTTCATGATTCATTTTGTATATAAATACAGGTCTATATGCTGATTATAAGTATCAAGTGTTTTAGGGACTAGTGGTAAGAAAACAATCAGCCATGAGAGATGAAACTTGGCATCTTGATCTTGCCCTTTTCAAGACAATGGGCAAAACCCCTACTCCGTTGAAACCTGGCCGACATAATCAGACAGCGTTTTGCTGCGAGGTGAATAAATACATTAAAAAAAAAAAAAAAAAAAAAAAAAAAAAACCAACCCTTCCCTATTACTGCAAAAGTTAAACCAAAGAATGGACGGATCCAGCTGGAAAAGCAAACAGGTGAAGTAATACGGTGAAGGGGGAATTCCCTTAGAAAATACGGTGCGTCATAAGCGAGAGGGTGAACTCGTTCATTAGTCAACCCCCACTGTCCCTTTGTCACTATGTGCACCTTCAGGCTTTTACGGAGAGAAGAACAACGTTTGCCTTCCATTCATTGAAACAGAGTAAACAAAATCCAAGCTAAAATTACACTTCCCACAGCATTCCTACTGTTATGGCACTGTGGTCACACTGCAGAAGAAAATAAGATGGGCCGGAACATAATTTCACCTTCGGAATGAAAAAAGGAAAACGTTTAATTATCGGATGTTACCAGCAAACCATGTTTTATGTTATACTTCTAACACGTTCATTCAGTTCATTTTATGCCAAGGAAATATTCTATATTACTCAACTGGGCTAATTACATCATATGCCAAGAGTCGAATTATGTCATTTCGATTACAACCCTCTGATAAAGAAGGACATGGGTGTTATGAGCGTTGAGTCCGAACTGAACTAAAATGATAAAAATACATGCATGTGACGTTATAGAAGAACTAAATCTCAAGGTAATACGAGATTCTGCTGGCCTTAAATAAAAATTACGAAAATCGCCAGTTTCAAGTGCGCTGTGCATGTAATGCAAAGCACTGAATGCGCCGTGTTTATATGCAACACGTGCTACTGAAATCGCTCTCTCTCATAAGGGAATTTAACGTGAAGAACTTAAATCTATTCTTCTCGTTTCAATTATTGGGGTTCGATTCTCACCAGGACGTCCTCTCTGGTTTGTTTTTTTTCCGCATGTCTTTCCTCAGTCCTCATAAATGGCAAATGCCGGGGAGGTATTCTAGGCTTAAGTTTTCTTAGGCCTAGAACATTTTCTTCCCTTAAAAAAAATCCTTCCCAATTTATTATTTCATCTCACGTATAAAAAATCTTGATTACCTCGTGGATTTGGGTTTCTTCAAAGCCATCAATATACTCGCTAATCTCTGTATGATCCCTCCATTTAGCAAACTTATTTAACCCTTCTTGAAAGCATGTCAAGCCACCAGTTCCACATTTGTTAGCTTATTTAAAAAAAAATGTCTTTAAAAAGCTTTCTTATCTCTGAGCCAACGAAAATACCCTTTTTTAACTTAAGTCAAACTAGGAAATAAATTATGTTTTTGCCTATAGACTGTAATTCCAGTAGTTTCAGCAAGTATATTTTCTGCTGTTTGCAACCTCGTGCCCCAAGATCTATGCTTGTTTTTTTCCCTAAATCTAAATCTCGTACTAAAACATCTAAATCTGATTGATCGAACAACTATACCACGTTTCTAGAGCTGGAGGGTTCGTAGGTTGAATCACTTGAACGCTATGAGTTATCACTGCTGTTACTGTCAGTTTGTTCAAATAACAGGTGGGGGTTACTGGTATTAAGTAAAGTTTCGCTATGAGGGGCAGATCTAATTGTGATGGCACATTTGGATAAATTACAATGAATTTTATTTTCTTAATCAAACCTATTACTTTTAACATACGAAATAATGTTAAGGTTTTAATTTCCCAGATAATCACTTTCTCAAACAATGTTTTTGGGCCCACTTTTTATCACCAATTTTGCAACCAAATAGTGAAAATAAGGTGCTTTGTATTTTTAAACAATTGTGTCCTTTTAGATTTTGGTTTGAACTTTTCATAAACATAAATGGTATGTATGATTACACACGAACGTCGCTCACTGTTGCCAATGCTGCATACAGAAATAAAGTCAATACACCGACCAAACACACCATACCGGCATAACTGTTTCCATTAGTCCTGGAGGAGAATATTTCCAAAAGAACTAAACAGAATTGGTAAGCTATTGTATTCTATTTAATAAATACCTAAAATGAAATATGCTGGTCTGATTCTGTAGGTTAAATAAAATCTACTACTGTTGAGCTCTGGGGGGTTATCGTTCGGTTCTTAGTTGTCTCCAATTGTGCAGTTAGCTAACGCAACTCCTCCGGTTCTTACCGTTATTCAATACCCAGGTTTTTTCACCGCTCTCTTCCTCCATAATGAGGCTAAGCCTGACTTTTTATTTTCCCGATTTATGTTTCATTATGCACTACTCATCTCAATGTTAATACACAGCAGAACCGCATCGCTTTTCTAAATACTGCTCTCTGCTTCATTCAAAACAAATTCATTTAATGGCCCTTTTAGCGTATTCTTGTTCTACCTACCAAGTCATATAATGCGGTAACGTAAAATGTACGCTATTAAAAAGGCATTACTGCTTGCTTCTTTTATTAGTCTCTTTACTTCTTTTTATTAATGTTTTTTCTCTCTCTCTCGTTCTTTCGCTTACCTGCTTCATTTATCCTTAGCCTGTTTTTCTAATGAATATTTCGATTTTGCTTGCACTCCCGATCTATATTACAACACAGCGTTGCTAGGATATCGTTTATCGTTTGACATCTGTCATTTGATATTTGGGAGTGCTGTGGTTGTAAATATATCTTGGACTTTGCAGATTTGAAGAACGTTTGAGCTCTATGAAAATTTAATAGAGGTGCGAAGATAGCTGGACATTTTTGCATAGAATGCCATTGAACAACACACGGCAAGAAAATGGTTCTGTCGTTTCAAAGAAGGTCACTTTGACGTGTGCGATTCCCCATGTTCAGGAAGGCCATCGGACTATGTCGAATACCTTCTGAACTCTTAGTCAATCACTTCAGTCATGCAGATGTGATGAAATGTGAACAGTCAACTGTCGGGCTACACTTCCATTTCATGGGTGTATGGTTACCGCATGCTCTAAGTGAAAACAACAAAATTTAGCGAGTGGGCATTTGTGCATCTGTGCTTGTTCGTCATTGGTTAGCTTATGAACAAACGACCTATCCTTTCCAAAATTAGAAAATGGAGGGGAATATATCACTGATTAATTTCTATATGTTATTCATCTCAAATAAAAGTCATTGTCACAGTCAAGCTACAAGCTTATCTATTAAAGTGGTATAACAATATAAACGCTTTGTTAGTACACCTCCCGTTAAATGAATGAAAATTATTGTTTTTAAGAGAAAGTCACTTCTATCTCATCCGCTTCGTGGTTGGAAATCTTGTATCATATGCCCTCCGAGTCCCTTGGAAATGTAGCTTAACATAGATCATCGTGATGCACTCAAAAATGGCTGTTCAGTTTCAGTTCAGTTTGTCTGGCAAGTGTGACAGCTGGTTTATTGGGAATGATTAAGGAAACGTAGTCAGTCATTGTCGAACATGTATCCTTTATTACTATGCACTATTTCCAGCCATCATTGGAAATTGGTTTCGGGGGTCTCTTGAAGATGATATTGTTGTATACACTGCCGCGATAGACCAGCAACAATGAGACAAAGTTGATATTAAGCAGAATTTGTAAGGATAAACTTAACAGCAATAAATCGACAAGCAATTCTAACTCTGTCATTCAATTTAAGCAATGGGAGACACAGAAAAGTATACGGTTAGCTGAAGTGCAGCCAATGAAAAATTCACTTGAAGATTGAAATTGAGTTAGCCTCAAAATGACAAGGCGCCAAGACTAAAAACTGTTCAGGAAAGGATGAACGCTATAACACCAGTTTTGACTTGCAGGAAGATATACCGGAATTTTGTACTTGGTACACGACTCAACAGCGCAACAGCGAAGCATGGCTTGGTTGAGACACGCCGAAATTACTGGAAAGTCTAATTTATGATAAATATACCATGAAAATGGCTCTGAAATGTTATCGGCTCCAAATTATGGCATTGTATCAATAATGTAAATTATTATTAAATTAAATTACATGCAATATTACGAAAATAATGTTCAATGATTTACCCTTACATTTGTTTGTATGTAAGTTCAACCCTCCTGTCCTTTTCTGTGCATATGTATGAAAAATAGTTCTTTATATTTCAAGAACATTTTGTAAGATACCGCGCTGTTTCGCTACAGTTTGAAGAACTGAAGATTACGACTGAAAAACCAAACAGTACGTTCTATTTTAGAGTTGGATGTATTGGGTAGCCTGGACCGCACACATGTGAGAGTGCAGTCTCCTGGAGCGGGTCAATGCGAGGTAGTCAGTAATATAAAATGTTATTTTTCATTAAATGTAAAGGCAATGATTCAAAACTAACGGGAAATGCTTTCCCAGCATGTTTACTTTCCTTTCAAACTCATTTCGTCAGTCCTTTTATTCTTTATAACTGCTTTGTACGTTTGTGTCATTATCTAAAAGGACGAAATTCTACTCTTCACTAAAATTTGGTGCTCTTGGATATCTCTGCTTTATTTTCCACATTGTCGTTAAAATTCAAATAAACAACAAAAACAATCACAGTCTTCTGAAGAGTATTAACATCATCCAGGATACGACAGCAACAGATACTGTAAACAGTGTGAGCTAAGATTTGTTTCAAATGGGGAAAATGACGATATGTTCAGTATCAGCCGTAACGAACAGTACTGTGAGGAAGCGAAATCAATGGTGCACTGTTTTGTAGGAAAACTGTGGTACTGCCTTCACCGCGGCTTCGGAAAGGGCGATAAAACTGAGGCTGTTGCACTAGGGCATAAGAACGAGTTTTAAAAATAACGTCACAATGAATTATACTTACCGTTAAAATAATACAACTAAAACCAGCGAAATATTTAATTTCAAACTGATATCGTCTGCATCCTCCACAGCCCTTCCTGACATAGAATATTACTTCTTATAGAGCATAATTTCAGAAGAGGACAGAAATAATCACACGAGCTGAATATAATGCTAACCTTCACAGGAATGAAAATTCCATGAAGTAGTAGTAGTAGTAGTAGTAGTAGTAGTAGTAGTAGTAGTAGTAGTAGTAGTAGTAGTAGTAGTAGTAGTAGTAGTAGCAGCAGTAATAGTAGTAGTAACAACAACAATAATAATAATAATAATAATAATAATAATAATAATAATAATAATAATAATAATAATAACAATGTGTTTGTGTAGCAAAATTCATTTAAGGTTCAATTCAAGAAAGATACAAGTTTTGGCATGTTGGAGAACATAAACCTATTAACTATGGTCAGAAACGGCACCATCAGTTGTCAAGACAACCTGCCTACCACCAAGGTTGGCCGATTACAGCGAGATTTGTGGCGCACGAAGAGGCATTCGGCAGAATTTATACTGGTTTTTATGGATTCCTGTGATGCACAATTGTCACCTTCATTCTTATTGCCACTGTGTCATTTCTATTAATATTACATTATCCGGTCTGCAGAACCGTTCACTGTATCAGCGAACGACGGGTGAGATGACGCCTATTTTATGCACCACGAACAATAGCAGAAGAGTTATTTTTTCTCCAAGTTTTGTGTTGAACATGTAAAATATAGATAAAACTTAATGCAGATTTCAATCTATACTTTGTCAATTATGAAGGTATGTTTTTAATACTGGTGATTTGAACCAATGTTATTTCAGAAGGTGAATCTCTCAGAATGTTTTGTCCTTTCTCTCTAAAGACCCAGATAAATGTAGTTTTTATCAAAAAATTGTTTTCATTTTTCATATTCGTTACGCGTAAATATATATGCTTACGAGTTGATGTTGGTAAGTTCTTAGCCCAACATAGAAAATGGAATTGTATTTCACGATAAATTTACATTTATTCAATTTATAAAAGCTTTCTAAGATTCTTAAATATTGTTTTATTGCCCTGCAAACCACTCCACTACAGCGCTTATCAATTCGATGAAAATGTCTTTTAGCTTAGGAAACAGATAACGTCTGAAGGGGCTAAATCTGGCGAAAAACGAGGATGACCAATCAATTCAAAGTCAACTTAATTACCATGTTATAAATCTGTCACAATGCTTTCTTTGGGCCAAAAACAGATTCAATAATCTTCCCTCCTGATTTTTGCAGGAGGAATTTCTTTGGGAGCGCCGAACCATCAGTTTTCCATTCCTTTGATTGTTCTTTTGTTTCTGGATTGTAGTAATGGAGGCATAATTAGTTAGATGACCCAAAAATTGCATCATCTTCGAAATGACGATAAATCGACTCGGAAGAAGTCATTCGGAGTTGTAGGCATTTTGGGATTCATTTAGAAGTAATTTTTCTCAAACCCAAATCATGTGTATAAGTTAAAGAAGCATAATTAGAAAACGTTTAAAATTTCTGCTTTGCATTACAGCCAAATTCGTCAATCCTTCAAAACTATATCATGCACAACATCAACATTTTCTGGAGTGGACACACAGAAATGACTCTTCCAACACGATGTCTATCTTTGATATTGCTCTTTCTCTCTCAAACTCAACTCAATTTTTATGCTGACGAAGAATGACAATGCTCCTTCAAGGTATACTCCATATGCTCAAAAATTGTCTAGCCGATTTCAAAAATAAATCCTTTATCACCGAACGGTAGGTACTACTTATTTTTCTCAAAATTCTGATTATTCTCTGTTATATTTACTTTAAAAATTCACAATATAACATCAGCTATACTTACAATCAGCAAAATTGGATTAGAAAACAATTTACTTGTTTATTTAGAAAACAACATACTTTTCATGATAACACGCTCGATTCTGTTCTGAGGGAAGGGTCTCAGGCTAAGAACTTGCCAACTACCCCTCTTACAGTATCATTTCTTGAACAATCTAGGGTTCCATACACTAAGTAACGGCACAACCGTGTGTATGTGGTAGGGTAGAATTGGTGGGGGCAACTCCGGGAGAAAGGGACGATATTCTGAGACGCTAAGAGATGGTTATACAAGAATTGAAAACAACAGGATGGAGCGCAGCCTCATTAAAATTTACAGGTGAGCAATTTCTTTAAACACTCAATTTCATGAATATATTAACGGTCATGGAAAAGCAAAATGGCTACTCAGCTCAAGCGACCTCATACTATAGAATTGTATCGCGCAAGGTAAAGTAGTTTTCTTAGAAACCACGTGATTTGATTCAGCTGCAGTAGTTGACAGAAAATTCGTTCCCGACTTTGGATATGAATCCTCATTTATGATTTACTGTCCAATTGTATAATTAATGCGCACCTTTTTTGTCTAAATGCAGCGCTCAAAATAGTGGTGTAAATCCGTTCCGTAGTTAACCGGTAACTTCACTCAAATGTATCGTTTATTACGTCATAATTTATGGCGGCAATTCTCGACCTAGTTACATTTATTGTTGGTCTATTATTGCATAGAGCGTTTGAATAGTAGGTGGTAAATAAATAAGAGTCCAAACGGAGAAGAACATCTTATGATACTACTTTCAAATGTAAATTCTTTATGCAGAAAAAAAATGGTAACATAAAGGTAGGAAGAGAGCTCAATGTTGCCAATAGTAACGTTCGCTTGTGACGGCAACTAAAGCTAGTAGGAAAAAATTCACTGTCCTCGCAAAGAAAGGCATCCTGACATTGAAGAAAAAGTTTTGGAACTCGTACGCGAAGGGAGGAAAAAAGTGCAAACTGCGATAGGAGACACTCTAAGAAATTTTCTTATTTGACCTACGCCAACTATCCTGGTAACAGAACGAGTGATGGATTTTGTCCTACGTGCTGCAAGACTTAGCAATAGTCCACTTATAAAATCTATGTTCTGATCGTTCTACGAAGAGGACGAGGTGGTCTCTCTAAGATGCATACAACAATAGACCAAACTTTTTTTTTTATGATTTTAAGTTTCAAAATTGGGGTGTGCATTAGATTCGCGTAAATAAGACATATCTCAGCTTTGAACATACATTGCAATGAAATGCACGATAAAAATAAGGAAATTGCTGTGTATATCTTGGCAATTTCAGTGTAAGTAACCTTCCAGGTGTATACTTCAGTGTTAAATACTACACGTTAGCTCATTACTGTGTTAATTTGGTAAACCGGCGGAAGTGTGTGGTCTTTTTGTAGTACATGGTAACATTCAAAGCTGCCTACCGGATTTAAACACGCACGATAGCGCAACTTAATGTGGCATGTGCATAGCTACAAGGAACAGAATTAATGCGGGCTTCGGTATTTTCGTAATCACGTGCTCAGAAATAACCACGCGGTAGCTTAAAATAGGCATTTATGCTATCTTCCAGCAAGCGGACGATTTACTATCTGGAGAGAGGCTCCATTCCAAATTTACTGCGCTTATCACTTCGAGGTGGGCTGCTAAACAGTCAGAGAAGCATTGAAAGGTTTCCAACAAGCATGTGGAAGCCTAATTTTAAGCACAAGAAATCAACTTTTCATTAACTTTGATTGTACAGATCTAATAAAGTTCTCTTATATTATAAAAATAGTCACACCATGTAGCCTGGCAAATAGAATGTTCAACAATCCTAATGTCCTGTTCCACGAACATGACAAGTAGAAATGTCTTCCGTTTCACCTTAACTACTTTTGATAGCTTCAAACAAGTTCCAGGTTTTTGTTTCTTTTGTCATTAATTTGCAAAAAAAAGTGTAAGGTACGCTACCCAAATAACGCCACCCTAATACTTAATTAATATACTTTTGGCAATGTAAACAAGAAAAATTATGACAAAAACACTTCATTCTTTTCTTCATACAACAGCATAATAACGCAGATGACATTTTACTCTGAATATTAAATACAACGAGAGAAAAACTGCATATTGGCATTATTAAGAGGGTTGAACATATTAACAAATTCTGTAGGTTGTCATGAAATCCTGCCAGTGTGCAACATGTTGCAGCAAAATGTATATCTCGGCTGTTGGCACAAGGACAGAAAGACATTGCATAAGGGTCTGCCAGGAGCTCATGATTCTTGTTAATGAGGATGAAACTTTAATGAATAGAATAATCATTGGTGATGAAACATTGATCTATGATTCAATCTATGGATTGGAAAAAGTTCAAAAAAAAAAAAAAAAAAAAAAAAAAAAAAAAAAAAAGGGTCAAAGCGTTTTTGACGATTTTCTTCAACATTGAGAGAGACAAACTGTGAATCCCTGGTATTACCATGTTCTAAAACGTATGCGAAGAAACATGAGAACAGGCCTGGACTGTGGAGAGACAATTCAATGATCCTGCAACACGATAACGCACCAACGCATTCATCATTGCTTGTTCGCGATGACTGTTATTCCCAATGTTCCAAACTCTCCTGACATTTTTCAATTTCCAAAGGTAAAATCGACCATGAGGAATATTTGACGCAGTTCGAGAGTTGGAACAAAGTTCGCAGACAATTAGCACAATTTCGAAAAACACGCATCAGGACTGCATTATAATCTGTGCGTAGAAACTCAACCATTGGCGACTATTTCAATAAAAAAGCAGCTGATCAATTAAAACTATGTTATATTTTCAAAAACATGCTTCATACCTCTATCAAGTTCGATGATAATTTTAAATGAAAATGTTAAAATGAATAGATTTTATCAAAAAGAATGTTGAAGTTCTATGTCTAGAGGTATGTAACTTTGTAGTGGTTTATAAGTTGACATAAAGAAATTTTGAGCCAAATACAGTTGCGACCAGTATTGTGAGAGTTTGACTGTCAACTGTTAATTTAAATCGACAAAGTGCAGGTAATAAAGGTGATGATTTCAGTTTCTATTGGAAACAAGATTTAGTTAAGTATGCTCTATACCCTTAAATCATCAACATGGACTGCAATTTTCGGCACATAACGCACGCAAACAGAATGCCGTAGAAGTTTATGATGAGGTAAAATTGATCACGACAGGAAGTGACGGGAGACTCCACCTTTTCGTGATACGGCACGTGGAGAGGTCCTCCTCCCATTTGTTTGTTGAACAGCCAGGGACAGGGTTATTGGATATTGACACAGGTCGCGGCGAGATGCACGCACGCCATAGTGACCTTGTCCTCGTTCTAGTCATGACTGCACGCTGCCCAGTCCACTTCTACTTCTGAGGTGCCACTCGATTCCCGGGCATAGTCTTGCCAAACGATACTTTTTAACAGTGTTTTCACTACTGAGACATCACACTGGACACTGATTGTACATGAGATGGATAATAATTATGGAGCCGCTGCAAATACGGAAGACGTGCACGGGCCTGCTCTGTACAACACATTTTCAAGATATTCATCATTAATAACTTTGTCTCTCACCAAGCTTCTATAGGAAGAGGTTTACATCCTCTGAATGAGCCCCAATGGTCCCCTCATGTGTTGAAAACTGGCACACGAAAAGAAAAGTCACATGCTAGCAGATCTAGAGAATAAGGGGGAATCGGAAGCACTCTGGCATTTAGTTGGCCAGGAAAATTTAATTTCTGACTGCCTTGTACTTGAGCATTTTCCTTCAAATTCGAAAACTTAGTATAGACCGTGACTAATAATCAAGTGATAATATTTAAGTATTCTAATCTAAACAAATTTTTCTGTTGAACAGACATATGAATCTTATTCTAGAGCATGTTTATAACAAAAGCTCATTTTAACATATAATTTGGGGACATTTTCCATTTGTTTTATTACTGTAAAAATTAGCATTGGTAAAGTTCAGTTACTATTTTTTTCAAGATATCTGTAAAATAATATGCTTTAGTAAATAATTACAGGAACTGTTCTCCAGAATGTGTACCTTCAAGAAGAAGCAATTGTTAGGTCTGTAACATTTAACATGTTAAAGTGAAGTTCCGAACGAGTAAAGGGTTTTGAGGCTCTACTTGAAATGTTGGTGATATAGAGCATTAGTATGGATGGTGCTATCATAGCGAGGTTAAAGACTAAGATCAGGTATGGACATTTTTACTAAAACAACACCTATTTTAATAGTGCATACCTACTTACATGCACTGTTTTATTCAGCATACCAATTACTTTTTATAATTTTTCTTTCTTTCTCTCTTTTCCCCCCTCCCTTCCTTTGCGGTGACAGTTCCTATTTAAGTAGAAAGCAGTGGGTGAACAACCTTTTTGTGAAATTTATTTTTAAGCAGATATTGATTAACGTTCCAAAATTGTGGAACTAAACCTCTATTTGATGCAGTCGGTAACCTTAAAATAAAAATGGAGTCCTATAATAATATTTTAATTTTTGTCACATTTTTAGGACATGAATGAGGCATTCATTCTACGCCAAATTGCACACCTATAAAACACGTATTTTCGTAGTAATAAATTAAAGACATAAAATATTTTGATTTGAATTGTTTGTTTAATTATGCTTGTTTGAAATTAGTTATATCCGCGTTGTAATATAAAATCGTTTGGTATCTTTAATTCAACGTATAGTTGAGACGCTTGGTTTGATAGATTTGAAAGATTAAATACTGGTTAAGGAAAAACAATGTACAGAAAATTGTGGAGTAGCAAGGAAGCTCCAAACTAATAATTTTGAGGATTAAAAACGGGTGGTGCAGTAATACCGAACGCTCGTTTTGAAATTAGGCGAAACTTATAGTTCCAACATGACGGCACCCTTGCACATTTCCCCCTTGCAGCTCGAAATCACTAAACAGAACATTTGGTGACGGTGGATAGGGCGCGGTGGACCAAAGCGGTGGCCTCCACTAGTTCATCAATTAAGTATGTTCATGTAATATTTAGTTTCTAATTATGTACCAGTCCTTAATGACGTCAGATTTATGATCCATGCAGCGCTCCTGTTATTATACTGCATTCTGCTACCCCATATCCCTAACCTCAAAATGCTTAGTTTACTACTGTTTTTCTACTCTACAATTTTCTGTACAATGTTTTTTTCTGCACCCTGTCCATTACTTTTTACTGCTTTAAATCCATAAGCTATATATTTAAAATTTGGCCCACTTTTTAAAAATATTTTTTCAAAACAAAACAAGCTCCATGAGGAAAATCTGAAGTAAAAAATATGGCATATTTTTATGTATTGTAAACTAAAACATTCAAGATAGGTATAAGCACATTTTCATGCGTAAGCAGGATAAGCAATCCGCTGAGAAGTTTTAGGAAATCCCATTGCAGTAATTATCTTTAACTCCATTGTACAACAAATGGAGTGGTAGATAAAAAAAAACATACTAATTCTTAAAGAAACAGTAAACATTTTTTAATTAATATTGAGTTGCCAACTCAGCTCCATAATGCTGATGTTTATACATGTTTTTATTGTTTCGTGTTAAACAGGAGTTCAAGTGTATTGTTGATTAGAAAATATTACCATTTCGGTTTAGACTTTTAAGAAAGTATATTTAGACGGGTAAGTTGCGATTTGCTGATTAGGTAAATTTCTTCAGAGGTACAAAATATGCGATTCATGCCATTTAAAGTTAATAAATTTCCGAATAGGTTAAGTGAAACATCATTTAGAGCCAGTGGTTATGACAGTACAGATAAACAGTGCAAGTTAAGAAAGTAATAACCGCACTCTACTTTGGATAGTTCCATGAATGTACAAGACGTTAGTAAATGACATATACACTAGCAAAAGGGGGGGGGGGGGTGTTGAAGATCATGCATTGGTGTGCATTGTAATGTCAGACAATAATCTTTTTAGAAAATTGATTGAATACTTTCACACAAGAGATGACAACATGGTAAATATTAAGAAGTTAACAAAATTTTAAAGGAAAAAAAAAAAAAAAAAAAAAAAAAAAAAAAAAAAAACTGGATAAGGGAAATGGAATTTTATCCTCACATGACAATACACTCATAAACCTCTAGAACTGTCAATAGTGGCAAGGGTATTGGAGTTCTACAGACCAGAGGAAATTAGTAGGGCAGTACTTGGGAAAAAGAATTTTGTTAATGTGAAAAGATGGGGAGGATCAAAAAGGTCATAAGCGGAAAAGATTAATTTTATGTAACCTTAAGGAAAAATACAAGGTTTAAAGAACAGATATCAAATGATAAAAAATATTTCCATATTTGTTAAAAGAATGTATTCTGCCAGGCACATCACGAAAACGTTAGATTACTTATAGATGGTGCACATTATGTTTCTAATGTAGGAGTATTATCAATGAATACAAACGATAATATAACTTGTAATTGCGAAGACTTATTTGAATTTTACTTTAAGTAATTTAAGCCGTCTTAAACAAGAGAATTATTATTTTTAACTAAAACAAAGATCTTTCATAAGGTAATTTATGATACTAAAATCATGCTTTTGTTCACTTCGGCATCAGAGCCTACGGCCCGAACAAACACAATTCCGGTTTATGGCATATCTTAAAATAGAACTGGAGTAGACGTTAAACCGTGTATGCTATGCTAGCGTTAGCGGATGCATCCAAGGTTTCCCGAATCAATAATTGTTTTGGCTGTTCCTCTCTCTCGTGTACAAAGCTAGGGTGACATTTGGGCATTCAGGTAGTGACTTGGAATATGGGCACCTCCCATTACCAAGGAGTCTTTATAGTTACGCTTATCTTCCTACAGAAGACATCTGGCAGGGAACTACGGTATTATTTGGACGTGAAATGACCGATAATTTGGTCAAAGGACTTCTTTTTTGCGGATATGGAGTTCTTTAACATGCCATAAATTTAGGTACTACAAGGGACCCATGGTTGAGGACCTGAGCTTGAAATGTTTACATTCTGAAAAATCCATCGACCTCGAACATTGACCATTCATATTTAGAGAAAAGTGCTTAAAGCTATTCTCTTCAGTCCAGAATTCTTAAACTCAACTTTTTTCCCCTAAATTAAAGGAATTGTTCGAATACTCTGTTCTAAAGCAATGAAAACTTTGAAAAGACTGAGGAAATTGCCAAAGACAAATGATCAGCTCATTAGTGAAGGGTTTAAAAATTTGTCTATATTTGTGTGAGAGATGTATAGAAAGAAGGAAGGTGACATATAGTCAGCATACCGTTTTGGACGTGTCTTGAAGTATATGTGTACAATTTAACACTATGTGTGTTTTTTTACCATTTTCGTTTCTTATTTTTAAAAATGGAGATTTAGATTTATTAGGGGAAGGGAACCCCTAATAAGCAAGATAAAAAAATAGGCAAGAGCTGCTCAGTGGGCACGGATTAAAAGAATGTAAAAGATACAGTAGCTTCTTGGAGACATAATGGTTTAAATCATTATATATAACACAAAAAGTGCCCAGATTGTGTACCCTGTATCTTGAAACAGCTGAAGGAAATTATAGAGACATTTAAGAAAAAGAAATTGCAAGGACAGAATGAACCTAGAGCTAATAAATAAAGACGATTGCAATGTAAATTGTACAGAAAAATTAGAAAACTGACCATACATCTTTTAAAATTTAATATATATTTTGTATTACTACAACATACAAAGACAAATGCTTTTATGGTATGAAGCCCTTAGATCTAATACAATGAGGATATTTAAGTTACGGGCTGCTTACTGAAAAAGTGCAGCAGTCACAAACGGGGAAAGAGAGATTAGAGTCGACGCGTGTCAAGTAGCTATTTTTATTTTATTATTTATAATGTAACTGAAAGCATAAAATGATACCGTATTTATAGCTGATAATAAGCACTAGTCTATAAGAGATGCTGAAAATGATGCTCCTCATAGCCAATACATTGCCGCACTTTTCTTCCGTAAAAATGCGGGCGGAGGTTCGGAATACGCTTCTTGTCATTGACAGATCCTTTTAATAATTAACTTTTAATAAGTTTGCGGACAGTTTCTCTACAAGATTGCCAAGACATTTTCTTGCGAATCCGTTTTCAGATGTATCATATATAAAACCCTGATATTGAAGACTATGTTTATGTAGTGGCATAACCGAAGAAGAACAGCTAACACAATGGACGCACAATCATTGGTTGACAAAGTCTCCTTAACACCTACATGCTGCTACTTGCATATGCACTATACGGCCTTCAGGGTTGTCTTTATCTCCTTTTAAAGCTTATATCTTGCCTAACATAAGCTTTATAAAATCATTATTTTCAAATATTTAAAAATATATGTTTCATGCCTATAGACAAATGAAAAATAAAAACATGCCGATATTGCAAACTATTAAAGAAAATAAATATAGTTTTTAGATTTGTGCGCAAGTAATCGAATATAGAAAAAGTAATTTCATATCTAGAAGTACAGTACGTATGACTCTCGCATATCGAGACAGCACTCTCAAGTCAAAGAAGTACGACCGACTTCTACGCTGTTCGGCCTCCACGAGCACACATGAACTTAGCTAGCAGGGCCCGCAAGTTCCTTATACCATTAAAATTTTTTTTTTACCAAAGTTCTTCTTGTTACTCACTGTCGTTTGTCAGTTCAATAAGATGGCAATAATTTTATAATCACAGATTAAACACAAAGAATATACTCTTTTTTATGGAAATATACAAGAGCATGCTCCATTTTTACTTTATCTTGAACAGCTTTAGGTTACGATCACGTGCCATGTGGTACACTTTGATATTCAGTTGTAACTGACAAGCCAGCGTATATTCAATAGTTAACTTTATTCGTGAGCTGTTCTTGGAAGTGGCCCAACCTTCAAAACGAAAGCTACCACCGCCACTCACGCGGTTTCGATCAATTAATCAGTAGGTCCATTTTGAACACAAACAATTCCAGCATAAACATAAAAAATTATTGATACTTGTGTTTAATCGAACACATTCATTGACCTTTCAATTGTTAAACAGTCGAGAAGGAATGGAAAATAATTACACAAGCGATTAGGTAGACAGAACAATGGAAGAACTTTCTAGAGAAAATGGACAGTGCGAATCAATAATGGCTGCCCACGAATGAGATCACTCTTGAAGAGCCTGTCTGCCGATGTTTTCAGAAGCAATTCAAGTATTGTTAGTATGGTGGGAAAATGGCATATCTCTGCTACAGCACAAAGACTACTGACTTACGATGGCTGTTCTATAAACAATAATAATAATAATAATAATAATAATAATAATAATAATAATAATTTCTAGCGCTAACCTTTAACTTTACAATATTTTGTTAGCGTAATGCGCAATGAACACGCGGTACTATTTCAATGTTGTCACTTCCGGTTCCCGCCTGTGAGAGGTGTGCTATTTGAGACGTACTCAGTTTCGCCTACAGCAAAATACGCGACAAACAATATGCTGCTCTGAAAGTCTGCTTTTATCTCAACAAATCTTCCTGCAATGCTACGTAGGCCATGGAGAATTTGTTCTTCCCTAGAGCACAGCTCCAAGATGATGCAGTTCAAATGCTTAAGGAATATATAAAATCAACTTCAAAGAAACGTGTACTCGAAGCTCAAATTTGTTATCTAACGGAATAGAACATTAACACCGATTTTTTTATTTGTTTATTTAAGGACGCTCTTTAACATCTCAGGTGATCAGCGTCCCATTTTATTCAGGCCGTGAAACGGCCGGAAAATTTTGCTCAGAGCCTCTTCTTTCAGGCTTGAGGTTCTTTATCGTGCCGTAAATGTACGACACGGGACCCACGGCTTTACTTCCAGAATCCATCGATTCTGGCCGGGTTCGAACCCGCGACCTCGGGTTTAGAAGGCAAGTATGGTTACCACTACACCACCAGGACCGACATATTAACACCGCTATTGTCATTTTGAGAAAGGATCGTGGAATAACTCAAACTTTCAATGAGTGCCACCTACACGTTGGTAAATGAAAAGTTGCACATGAGGCGTGTACATGCAAGGTGTCCAAGACAGCTGATACAGGAACGAAAGAACGCTGCATGTAGTTGAAGATGATGTTCCAGAAAGATGCGAAGTTTCTTTCAAAGGTAATAACTGGGTTACATCATTTCGATCCTAAGAGCAAACAGCAAAGCTTTATGTGGAAATGTCCATCATCACCATCAGTAATAAAAAGCCAAAATTGGTTGTTTATGCTGGGAAAGATGTGGACATTTAATTTTTCGATATTCAAGGAATGGTTTACTAGTATGTCGTACCTGCACACACAACCGTAACTGTAACTGAGATGTGCTGAACACACTGCAAAGTCATATCATGTGCAAAGATCACATTTCCGTGCAACAAACAAGCATCAACATAATGCATTGGTTGCACATAGCTAATGTTGTTGCTATTTCACAAAAACCAAAGTGACGTGTGTCATTTATCCTACATATAGCCCAAATTCAGCTTCGTGTGCGTTTTTCTTTTCCCAAAATTGGTGAAACGCACTCTTGGGAGATATTTTCCATCATCAACAGCTCTGGTGGAAGGCTGTGGAAGAGATTGAAGGACCAGTAAAAAATTTGTTTCCAGCATGTCTTTTAAGACTGGCAGAAATGCTGAGACAGATGCATTGCATCCAACTAGAACTATTTTGACAAATATCAAAATTATGAAACGAGTCAGGTACTTGTCAAAAATATTATGATCATTCTTTACTGAGTAACTTTCATATATAAAGAAAATGGAACTCCCTCATTCAGTTTTGGTAACTGCGTTTAAAATAACTATTCATGTCATTTCTTTAAATAAACAATTTAAGATTATAAAGATATACTCCTATCAGGAATACATTATAAATCATGGCAACTATTTTTTTCCTCTCACGAACGAGGGACAACACGAAAAATCTAAGATGTACGATTGAAAGTTTATGGGATGTAATTTCGAACGAAGCCACCGGGTGAATTAGGTGAGCAGAGCTGTGCCTCAGCACGCTCCGAAGTTCAATTGGTGAGCAAAGGTGTCTGAAATGGAGGTCAGGAAGAGTGAACAACCTGCGTATGTGAAAATAGCATTTCTCCACGGCATGAATGCACGAGAATGGCACACAGAGTTACAGTAACAGTGACGAGGTGGATTACTTCCTGAAATCTGGCCAGATTGATACATGTTTAGTAGCCAGTCCACTTCTGTACCTCATTTAATTGATGTGGCACCTATTTTGCACACATTTCCCGCATATTCGGGTCCTTCCGTAAAATGTGGTGCACTGTTTTTTGCCGAAATTCCAGTTTGCTATTCTAATTCCACAACTCTCCACTGCCTATCATGCTTAAGCATTGTTCCACCATTATCACCCGTACACCTTTGTCAACGGACATAGGATGCCCACTGCGCGGCAGATCGGCTCCGTTTGAAGGCCCCTGTCCACCTTGACACTGTTCAATAGTGCTGGGCACGCGCACCCATGATTCCCGTAACTCTGCCTGGCATTCTCGTGCATTCCAGCCTTGTTCTTTATTCTTTGTGACCTCCATTCCTAACCACTGTAGCTCACCAACTGAAATTGAGGCGTGCTGAGACACGTACTTCTGCTCATTTAGATCGTCTGGTGGCTTCATTCGACAGTATAGTCTATACACTTTCACATATCTTAGTTTTTGTGACGTCCCTTGTTAAGGAAGAAAAAAATAGTAGCCATGACTTATGACTTATTCCTACAACAACAACCGCAACAAAACAATAATAATAATAATAATAACAATAATAAACAAATGCAATAAGTGCAATTAGGAATGTTAAAGCTCTATTTTGTTTTTCTCAATGAGGACAAAAATCATGAGGACTCATGATTTTTGAATAGGTGGCCATTTTTAAATTTCTATTTTGTTGATGAATTTTAATAATATAATAGTTTTATTTTAATTTTATTTCTGAAAAGTGCTAATAAATATCACTCGATGTTCTGAGCTTCCTATATAAAACATTCAGAGCATCTTATATTACTTCTGATAAGAATGCGGGATATTGTGGCGATTTTCGAACTCTATTTAATTTCAAAGAGCAACTGCTTTATTTGTAGTGATGTGCTATTATCAACTATATGCACAGTTAATCGCACTGTATGTATCTGGTTTACAAGTTTCACAGGTCTTACTTTCCTTAAATTTATGTTTGAATTAGGACATGCAATGCCTTCTATAATAACATTTTAAATGCTTCTCAGAAAGAAGCATAATCGAATAAAATTGTTGCTTTAAATGACATGTAACAATCCATAATGTATTACAGAAAAGCTTTTCTTATTATTGGCTCGTTTACCCTGGTAATTTTCCCATTTCTTACGGTAATGATTAAGTACTTTAAACTGACATATTTCCAGTGTTCTTTTTCTGACAACTCGTCTGGAGAACAAATTGCGTGACATCAAGACCTCCGGAGAGAAAGCATTCTTCCTTCCCACACCATCTCTCCTTAACGACTACCGCTGAAGCCTGCTGTAGTATGCTATTTCTAGAATTAAGGTAACCTCTTTTATGAAATAAAAATGTTCGAGTTGTCAGCACTAATTCTTATGTACAATTGCGTGATAATGTCCACAAATACAGTGTATTAAGAAACATTTTGTTTAATTATACAGTGTGTAAACAAAATTTGACGTCTCTCAGATTCTTCATTAAATGACTATTATACATAGAACAATTCCTTCGGGGGGGGGGGATCTACTCAGTCTGAAGCATTTTTAGGTACATGGCGTCAGTGGAAGGGAGAGGGAATTTCTGACTGTATGGCAGAAACATCGGAACTCTAGGCAGTCAGGGTCAGTTACCCTTTATGGTTGATGCTAAGGCAGTTTTGCGTCCATGGTAGAAATGTAGTTTACTAATAACTACATATCTTTGAAGAAATTTAGTTAAAGAATATTATTGCCACAAATTAATTATAACTTTTTAAAAGTGGTGAACTATACCCCCCCCCCAAACGATCATTTACAATCGTTATTATAATGAAGTTTAAATAAACTTCGAATTAATTCCAGAAATAACATTATTGCAAACATACACGATTTAAAGATGAATTGTGACACATCAATTTGCACTTGATTTTATAAATTTTAAGACAATGAGTTTCATCAACGAAAGATATGCACTTTTAACAAAAATTTACCTCTATTTTATGTCCAATATTGTCCACTAAACTTAACTAACGTTGAAAACGGATCGATATTGATGCACACAACTTAAGTTCACCCAATGAATAACAAAACAAACGCGCAGTCTGGTTGCCCCCCTCTAGCCCTAATTACGACCCCGCCATTCTTCCTGGCATGATTTCAATTAGGGTTCCGAAGCTCTTTGGTCCATACTGTTCTATTTCTCTTAGAGTGCTACTCAGAGTTCCTGTACGGTCTTCTGGATAGTATTACGACCTGGGATACATATACAAACCTATCCCAGATATGTTCTACAGGGTTTAGTCGGAGCTGCGAGCTGGAAAATCGATCCGACAATCCCCACATGCGTGGTCAAGATACCATGAGGCGATGTGCTATGGCGAGCATTGTCGTACATGAATGTGAATTCGTCGTCAACAAAAGAGGCATAGGGGGCCTGACACCACCGGCGAGAACTTCGTTGAGGCTACTTGTCTCGAACACTAAATCGGTTTGTACCTCCATAGATACCACCCCACACCACCTTGGAACCCCCACCGAATGGTATCGTTTCGTAGAACGTGCACTCTGCGAACCGCTCTCCAAACCCTTCCCTCAGGGAGAACCCTGGATTAATCCGAAAACAACATATAGCTCCTCGCTGCATACTCCGTTAGGCGAACTGCAACCAAACTGTGCTTTCTGGTCAGAACTGATAACATAACAGGTCGTCGTGACTGAAGATCTGCCGCCTCGTCCCCTAACAGGTAACTTTAATATATATAATTGCAAGCATAAGTTCTAGAAAAAATTGCAATAGAACCCAATAATTCTTGGTATATATTTTAATTTTTTTCCAACAAATATACGATTATGATGTTATATTAAAAATAAACGTAAAAATAAACCCTACCACTGCGAATATGTTCACATATTGATTTTTGTTCATAAATCAGGAATGTTTTGACAATCCACTAAGTGCGCCAATATAACGCATAGATACTAAACCTGAAGGTCATAAGAGGTAAAACCATTTACTTGAATTCAAGCTCCTATTTCATTACTGCCTTCGTTAGGTTTATAGGAGATTTCAGCTACACTTTTACTGCTATTAAAACAAATTAACGGAGAAAGGGATTGCGTAAAACTGCCATAATATGTGCGGTATGCTTTTGAACGATACCGGCTCACATCAATGGATGGAAATCCCAGAGGATTTCCTATGTACTGACGACAGGGGGCTGACAATGACAAAGCCTTTCAGCAGAACGCTAACAATTCTCCGCACATCATGTCAAATGACGCTCCCGCGGATGAATTATTTTTGGCGTCCATCTGTGACGCAACTCTAAACTAGGTGACGATTTGTGTGTGTGTTGTTTTGTCGGGGCATTGCCTACCATTTCTGCATGCTCTGCAGAAAGTCCTCGATCGATTTCATGCAAAACGTCCCCCAATGAGTGTGTTATCGATTGCTCTTTTAATTTGATGCTAATTAAGAAGTATCTGAACGAAACCATCGACTACCAAATGTAAGTAAAACAAATACACACACGCACACTTTCTGCTGTGACACGTACATGTGTCATACATCACGTGCCCAAGCATGTTATGAATAAAACAATCCCTCCCTCTCCAGGAAAGAGTACTGAACTAAGAAGGAACTCTATTGTGAAGTGCATAATACACCACAGCTTTAGTCGGAGCCATCTGTTTTCTAAAAATGGAAGGAACATGCTATATTTTCACGCGTTTATATGTGTGATCGTTTAGTTTATTTACAACTAAAATATTAATGAAATTAAACAAATGTACTCCTTTTTTGGATATAGTAATACTTTTAGAAAATTTTATATAACCACAAACATTATGTACTCATGCTTAGTGAAAACCGTTCACACAATCTTCCAAAGCATAAATACAGTGAACTTAATAATGGCGTGGATAACGTCTTTCATAAGATTGTGTGTGTCTCAAAAATAAATAGTTACAATGTGTTATCACAATACGTGAAAATATAAAGTTATAGATTATATTATGAGGTCTGTTCAAAAAATATCCGAACTTTCAATTCAACGCCAAAGAAATGTAATAGCAAAAAGCGGGTGGTATAGCAGTGATTAGCTTTGACCTTCATGGGACGCCTGCTGCCGGTCCTGGTAGTGTAGTGATAACCATACTAAACCCAAGATCGCGGGTTTAATCCCGACCAGAATCAATGGATTTTTTCGGGCGTAAAAGGCCTAAATGTGGCTTCCTTCGGGAGGGAGATAAAGCCATGAGTTCCCATGTCGTACATTTACGGCATGTAAAAGAACCTCAAGCATGAAAGAGGTCTGTGAGCAAAATTTATCGATCCTGAATTGAATGGGACGCTGATGACATGAGATGTTAAAGAGCATCCACAAATAAACCAAATCAACAAGAGACGCATTCGGTTTACTGCGCAGTGATATCTTATTTCAGTCTAGTTCCACGCTACTTTCTTTGCAACAGTGTTGTGAGTGTTCTGTGATTATTGAGATGGCAGCGCATTAACATTAACTTTTGCGTGAAACTTCTTAAATACTGTACCGAAACTTATGAGATGATAAAAGGAGTATATGGGGATACTTTTTAAGTTGTATTCATTCCTATGAGTGGTAAAAGTGATTGGGAGTCAGTATTCATCGACCCGCGTCTTGGATGCCAAAGACCCTCATGCAGAAGAAGAAATGAGTTTATCCATAAAAATTGACGCCTGGTTGTTCGAGAAACTGGCAAAGAATATAATACTCCTACGGAATTGGGGTCATGAAATCCTGCCATAAAAGTTTGATCTGCATCGTAATGCAGCAAAGTTTGCCCCTCGGCTGTTGACACAAGAACAGAAAGATAACCGCGTAGCGATCTGCCAGGAGCTCTTGGATCGAGTTAAGAGGATGTAACTTTTAGGAATAGAATAAGCAACGGAGATGAAACATACATCTATGGTCACGATGTTGGGACGAAATCTTCATAATGGATTGGAAAATGTTCACCAACCCCCACGCCTCAAAAGGCTATTTAGGTCAGGTCAAACGTCAGAGTGTTGGCGGTTTTCTTCGACATTTAGGGTGGTGTTGATCTTGAATTACTGCCGAAGGGTCAAGCTCTGAATGCTGATATTACCATGTTCCAAGACATCTGCCAGAAACGTTAGAAGAGGCCTGAACTGTGGAGGGACAATTCATGCATCCTGCAACATAACTCACAGGGCATTCATCATTTCTCGTTCGCAACTTTTGACGAAAATCAAATCGACTATTCTTTCCCACCTTACAAACTTTCCTGAATTAGCACATGCAGACGTTTATTTTCAAAGCTGAAAAACGAATTAAAGGACCAATATTCGATTCAGTTGTAGAGTTTAGAGAAAATTCTCCGACAGAGCTTCGAGCCACCAAGAAAAACGCGCATCAGGACTGCTTTCAGAATATCAAACGCCGTTGGGAGAGGTGTATCATTAGGGATGGAAATTATTTCGCGCCTAAAATGTAGATAGGCCCAAATTTTTAAACATTAAAAAGTTCTGTGATTTTTATGAACAAATTTCGTACATCTAAATTGTAATGAATTGCCTTTCATTTTATTTCTTATCAATGGAAACACGCACGTCCTTCATTGGCAATCACCCTACTCTGTGATCAAGTAATTCTTTAGCCTCTATACCCCAACCATGTGCTGTAGTTAAGCAAATTGAGATCAAGACTAAGCATCTCTTCGGTTAATTGTAGATCAATGAAACAATACTTTATAATATGTCGGTCCTAGTGATCTAATAGTAACCATATTTGCCTCATATACCCAAGATCGCGGGTTCAATCCCGGCCAGGACCGATGGATTTTTCGGCGTAAAATACAAAGTATGGCTTCCTTCGGGAGGAAAGTAAAGCCGTGGATCCCGTGTCGTAGTTTGATGGCACGTAAAAGAATCTCAAGCACGAAAGATGATGCCTCTGACCAAAATTGATCCGCTGTTTCACGCTGTGAATTGAATGGGACACTGATGACCTGAGATGTTAAAGAGCGTCTATAAAAGAAACCAAATCAACAAATCAAGAAACAACAATTTAAATGTATATAGCATACAATCAGCTTAAAAACGAGCAATGTCCTGACAAGGAATACTCATTTATAAATAGTACCAGATACGCGGAAATATGTTATTGCGCAACATTTCTGGCGTCTAGATCTCTATGATGTCATCGTTTCCGTGATTTCCTGAAGGGTGGGAGGTATTGAGTGCTCAGAGGCGGAAGGGGTCTTCCTTTGATTATCGCCCTCATAATATAAACCTTTACTATATTTATTTTTCATAATTCTGGGACTGCTAATATACAGTGAACACACAACCGTTTACCGCCACGGATGGCCGTTAAGACACGGGATCGTGAGCTGGAGGTCTGGAGTTCGAATCCGGCCAGCACAGTCCTCCCTGACTGAGGCTTTTTCCAGATTTTTCCTCAGTCCTCATAATGGCAAATGTCGGGTAGTGCCCTAAACTTAGCCTAATGGCAAATGTCGGGTAGTGCCCTAAACTTAGCCTGGAAGGTTTGCTTCCCTAAAAAAATCCATTCCCAGTATATCTATTCATCTCACGCACCAATAGTGTCCACCGTCTATGGTGCATTAGTAGTGAAAACGGGCGTTAAACACATGAAAAATAAAAAATAAACAAAATCGTATTAAAATATTCTGAGAATTCTGCGGCAGAAAAGTCATTACAAGCGATCATTTGTTTTTTGGGCTGCTTCTGCTGACCTATTGTTTAGAATATTAGTCAACCATTGCAACTGACCTACTGTTTTGGGTTTTTAGGGATATTGTTTTTAATGCAGTCTAAACGACAAGATACAAGAACAACCGAAGGTCATCCTTAGCATTACCCAGAACAAAATGCAGTTTCTAAAGAAACGAAACCCTCAAATTTTGTCCGTACACTTTTAGTTGTCAATTACAATTTGTGTGCTACTTTACTGACATAGTAAGAGTTATTTATTACAAGAGTTTAGTATAGGGAAACCCGTTCAGTATAATGGTACAAATTTATTTTTGCTTATCTTGTAACCCTATAATAAATTTCCTTACAAACTTTCCACATAACTAAACTTGGAGAAAGAGTCCATTGAGAAAACAGCCCCAATGTGAAGTCTAGCAAATAAACAACATTCCAAGCTGAAACCTTACATACAATTAAAAATAAAATTACAGCAAGTCTGCGCAAGTTATCCAGATCACTGCTCTCATAACGGAAAACTCTTAAGTTCACCAACTTTTTAATAAAACAAAAATACTCTGGTAAAAAGTGTCGTCGCAGAATGATGGAATACGAGTTCCCACTCAGTCAGACGATCGCCTCGAGCAAAAAAACCAGACTGGAATATAAATAAATTATTTCAACGAACTCTCATAACGGAAAACTCATAAGTTCACCAACTTACAACAACAACAATAATAATAATAATAATAATAAAAAAATAAAACTTAGTTAATCTCTGCTTGAAAGTGTTGTTGCATAAACATGGAACACGAGTCTACACCCAGTCAGGCGACAGCACAAATTTTCGTTGTTGAATTTTCACATTAAATATTCCGAAAGTACCTTAAAATCCTGTTTGCATCTGTACACTTTGTTTTATTTTTACTTTGCGATGAATATATAGAAGTACCTTATCTCAAAGCTTTAAGAGAAGTCTTTCAGAACCCTACACTCTTCCTATTTCTTGACTGGGAAACCTTAATCTGCAGAACTAGTCTCTCTTGGAGCTGGGGTGGATTTCCTTGAATTCTGACCTTGAGCGCTTCCAGAAAGTTTTCAATATCCACAATTCTGGATGACACTATAAAAAGTAGATCTTGCAACGCTTTCATATGCAATCTTTTCTGCCGGGGAAAACGCAATAGTTTACATTTCATAGTTCACAATTAGATAGGAAAACTCTGAGGAAGTGACTTCGAATTTTTTTCCAATTCTTGTTTCTAAACCTTAGCCGAACAAGTTTTTCATAGTTTTTTCCCATGAACTTATGACATGAGTAGGCTATCTGTAATTACTTCTTCGTTGTGCTTCAGCTTCCTGGTTTTCCTCGACCTACTACTTTTGACATTGCAAGAATCTGCAAAAATCTACAGTGCACTCAGCACAGTTTTGCTGACGTCCGATCAATTCGAAACAAAGGGTAACTATATTTAGTACAACACATACGAATACTTTTCACTGAGGTTCACTTCAAATGCTAGGATAAACCATTTCAACATAACTTCATGAAAGAGCGGGACAGCACAACATAAAGGTGCTGTTAGTCTGTTAAAAAACAAAACACTTGCCTCCAATTTGCCTCCGTTGAGACATGCTGTCTAAGGCTGCACAAGGTTTTTACGTTCCTTACTACTGCAAATACCCTCGCCACTTCATCTTTTGCTTCAATTTGGGTTTTGTAAACAGATCACACAAAAAGTAGGTGATCGGAGAGCGGGAAGTGATCTTATAGGACCACCCCTGCCAACCCCATTTCTCAGAAATCATTAAGTTGGTAACAAATCTCCCAAAATAAGAGCTACTCTCAAGAATATACTGTCCAAAAATCTTTACCTCTACAGAAATGGCCATTGGTTCACTTGCTCTTTGAACATTCTCCCTGTAAATTGACGGTCCTGATGATCTAGTGGTTAACATACTTGCCTCGAAGACTCGGGATCGATGGCTTTTTAGGGCTTAAAATTCTTAAGTGTGGCTTTCATTCGGAAAGCAAGTGGGTCCCGTGTCGTAATTTACGGCACGCAAAACAAACTCATGCCTAAAACAAGAGACCTCTGAGCAAAATGTATCGGTCGTTCCACGTCCTGAATTGACTGTAATGGCAAGAAAGGTTAAAGAGCGTCCTTACATGAACCAAAACAAATAATAAATAAACCCCGCTGAATTCATTCATTCACTCAACGCTGTACGATTGTAGTACTTTGTGTCTATCTTTAACCCTTAAGACTCATAAGAAAGATTGTTTACAGAGATGTTATAAACTGACGAACATGGGAACACTTTACAGAAAACGTTCTTTTGTGTTGAAAAATGGAAGTCATTTGAAGCGATGTGAATTGAAACGGAGCTGATTATTAAATAAGACTTGCCAGTTTGAAAACGAACTTAGCCATTCATCCTGGCAGTAACTTTTTTTTTTCGGTTATCAACCGCATTTTACAGATTACCTGTACAATTGTTAGTGCCATATTCAGTGCAACAGCAGCCATAGCCTCCCTTTCCGATTTTTAGGTCTCTAAAGAAAAAAATTAAGGTTGTTTGTTTAAAGAAATACATACAAGAACAAAGAACGGTGCATTAACAAAAATTAACTTATTGATGAATATGAAAAAGCTTTGAACGATAAAACTCTAAAAATCTTAACAAACATTTGCTTCTTCTTTTTTATTAGTGTTTAACGCCAGTTTTTATTACTGAGGCAGCACAGGCGGTGGACACTGATTATAGATGAGATGAAATGACATATTGGGAAATGATTTTGTTAAAGCGTTCCAGCTTAGGGCACATCCCCGGCATTTGCCAATTGTGAGGATAGAGGAAATCCTGGAAAAATCCTGTCAGGGAGGACGGCCCTGGAGGGAACCGAACCCCAACCCTCCTGCTCAGGAGTTCGCGCCTTAACGATTCGGCCACCATTGGCGGTCTAATATTTCTGAGGTTATATTATTGTCTGAAAGTTGTTTAAACAAATGTACCGAATATTTTCGACTTTGTAGCTGTTTGCGACAATCGACAATGAATGAATCAGCGTTTCTCAACCTACGGTTCGCGGACCATGTGGTCCTTCAGGTACACCCTAATAATTCTCTTAATTTAGAACAAGGGTGGGCAAGACCGTGTCAATCCTGAATTATACTATGCCCGCAAAACAGAGAAACGAAGGATTCCAGTGCATTATCGATCGATGGTATTACGTTATGGTTACTCTACAATACTCTGTTATAATATGGTAAATTTCTCCATTATCTATCTCTAGCTATTCCCGAGTACAATGACATTTTCAATTGCAAGGCGGACTAAGGCACTTCAAATTATTGAGGTTAGCCGCTGGTATTTCAAATATCACGTGCTTTTATGAAATCCCATAAGAAACCCTCTAAAGGTGCCACATTTGGCGGCCAATAGATAGTTGGATTTCTCTGTGAATCTGTCTGGAAAATGTATATTTCTTTCTTTGAGGAATACATAACCAGTACCTCTCTTTAATGTGTTTTAAGCGGGCCATTCTATATTCTTATTAAACAGTCCATAATTTAAGATTATTTAGATCTCTTGGTACCAATCTTTTTGTAAACAGGCATGTTAAAAAACAAATTAAGCGAATGGCCATCTTATATAACTGAGCTGATAATTAATGCATTTTTTGATAACGTACACACATTTTTGCTACTATAATTGCATTATTACTGTTGTCATTATGATAACTAGTAGTTCTACATTTACATTGTATGAATGCTAAATAAGTCAAAATAAAGAAGTAACATTACATCCGATTTGCTAGAAGCTCTGCTCCAATAATAACCTGTTCAAAGCTATCTTTTGAAACTAAGAAGGTAATTCTACTTTAAAAATTAACAAAGAAAGCTTTTAACATTCCCCTTCCGTCTTTCCGGAAAACGTAACATTGTTAAAATGGAAAGCACTTAAGGGAAATGTGGAAAATTTCTACCTCTCCGCATATTCCAATCAACAACGTTTTACTTGAGGCGCTTAACAGGGAAAATTCGGCAATGTATTGCTCAAAAAGAGCCACAAGCACAGTGCACTGCAACAAGAGGTTTCATTAAACATGTGACAATTACTGAAGGAAAGAACAGACAATTTCGCTTCTTCTGAAGTGCACAACATGACTTTGAAGCTGATGACAGCTACTACTTTATAACGCCATAGGGGGCGAGTAAAAACATTAAAACGCTGTATTTCGCAACACTGGTGCCTTTTGTCACTACGGAGGACGCACTTCTAACAAGGAAATCTTTTATTTCGCTGGCAGCTCGCCAAGCTGAAATTATCAACTCCACCCGAGATAAGGAACTGCAGCATTGTTGTAGTCACACATGCAGTAAACATGACATGAAAAGCGCTATCTATACATTAACAGTGGATGAAAATTCCAGAATTATACTGTCTTTCGAATTAAATGTTACTAAAATTGCCTATATCATTAAACAGAGGAACTTCTGTATTAATATCAATTGTATCTGGGCACCATAATGTTAAAAACAAAACTGCTACAAACATTTAAAGTTATTGACAATAGTAAAAAGTATATGTTTTTAAATGCATTAAATCAAATAGATAAATCGATATGCTCATCCATCTTTATCTATTGCGGTCGTAGGCGTGATGTGTCAGAGATGAGGACCGAAGTTCAATTCTTTTCGTTAAGAATTCAAATACGGCAATGTTTAAGAATAGGTCGCCTTATTCACTCCGCCCCCTCCCCCAAGAAGTTGCACGAGGGTTTGTAGGAGTGAAACTGCTGAGTTTATATTCGCATAAGCGGATATTCAAAAGAGGCGCAAAGTGACAGTCCCAATAATAAACTTTCCCTCAGCTATAGGTAAGCGCTAAATTAACTGCATGTGGCCTCTTACAGTAATAAGCATTATTCTGCTTCATTCTCTGTTAGGTGTAGATGCAAAAGAAACTGATGAGTTCCAGCTGAGAAATGCACTCAAGTATTAACATCATTTATCTACAATTTCAACTATATTCTTGCCTCAATAAAATGTATTCCAAATTCTCATTTGATTTGAAAGGAAAGAAAATCACGACCACCATTCCATGCACCCTATAACATCATAGCCACCTGCAGCTATTAACAGTACAAGGAAATATATCAAGTAGTTCCGTGTGGCCCAAAGTTTATCAGCACTCAGTTCTCATGTGTTTGTGACTTTGGTGCTTACATGTTTTTATTAGTGCTTGCAGCTTCGCAGCATGTTGAGCCATGATGCTCCCTTATCTCCCACTTTAATATGAAACCCATGTTCGCTATGTAATGAAAATAACGTTTTGGTTCCCGTGGTCTCTGCATGCAATTAGCGTACCAGCTATTGGCAGTTCTGAATATTACCCATAATTCATTTATTTTATGCACAGTGCCCAAGTTTTAAAAAGGTTAAGTTCGGTGGAAACGCGCAAGTAAGCAGCCACCCTGCGAACGGCCAGTTTTGAATGTGTTACAGCTTCAGTTAGCATTATAGAAAACACAAAAGTTTGTATTTGTCTCAAAATAATTTATATCCTCCCATTTTAAATTATTTCGGTAACTTCAGCTTCATAGAGGTTTTAGTGTTTCTGCAAATGAACACACTGCTATTATCATCTGTTTTGACCCTCTAACCAACTGAGCTATTGTGTCATCCAAACATGGTACCACGAACCTTGCTCATCTGATTCAGCACGCTGATGACCTGAGATGTTAAAGAGCGTCCATAAACAAAACAAAATAATCTGATTCAGCGGTCCTGGTGGTGTAGTGGTACCCATACTTGCCTTCTAAACCCAAGATCGCGGGTTCAAACCCGGCCAGGATCGATGGCTTTTTTCCGGCGTAAAAATCGTAAGTATGACTTCCTTCGGAAGAGAAGTAAGCCGCGGGTCCCGTGCCGTACATTTATGGCACGAAAAAGAACCTCAAACCTGAAAAAAGAGACCTGTGAGCAAAATTTATCAGCTGTTTCACGCCCGGAATTGAATGGGACGCTGATGACCTGAAATGTTAAAGAGCGTCCTTAAATAAAACGAATAAATCTGATTCAGCTATTTGGAATAAACGCAGATTATCGCATCAAGAACAAATTAATTGGAATATATATGAGGAAATAATTATTTTACACTAGCCATGGACATTTTTTATTCTTCATTCCCTACAGATATTTGTTTGTTTGGTCCTGCGGTAGAAATTATCATTCTATTATTACTATCATAATCCTTTCTATCTATGTCATTAGTTGCTAAGTTTTTCCTTTTATATATATATTACCGATATAGTTATTTCCACTCACATTATTTGCATATGTTTATATATGTAGCATATAATTGTTGTTGCTTGTTCTTTTTCTCATTATTATTACGCAAATATCTTTATTGTTCATTTTCATTATTCATGTTTAGTTATTAGCACACATATATTTATCTCATTCAAATCTTATATACCTAATTTATATGTGATGAGTATTGTCCTTTTAATTTTTATGCTATAATGGTGATATTTTCACTGAAACTTAGTGTAATCATTATTAGATTGGCAGAACGGAAGAGAAGACCTTAGCCTTGGCAGCATAAATAAAATGTCAACATAAATAAGGTGGGAACCAATAAATATCCTGCCAGATTAAGACTATATGAAAATCCTGAATATAATTTTACAACTTTTTATAAACCGTGATTGATTCCAATTTTATCAACTGTTACCCTGATACAAATAAGATTTATATTTATCTAAATACACATTTGAACCTATTATTGCATTTTATTATACATTTCTATGACAGTTTTTCATACCATTATTTTGACACAATTAATCTGCCCTGGAACGAAATAATTAATATCATTAGATAGTGAGGACTATGAAATACAAACCTATAAGTCTTGTAGAAGTTTAGAATTTTAAACTTCTCAATTTATCTGAATAAACATATACAGACTAGTTTGATACATTCGCCCAACGATAATTTGGGCATGAATTAATACCCAAACGTTTCTTTTTCCATTGATAAAATAGTATTAATGTATTTTTATTAGCACTTCATTTGAAGTCATTAGTTTGAAACCACTAGAAGCATCATAGAGTGAATCATTCATGTTATGCTTTAAATGTTTCTTTTGGAAGGACATATTGAAATCATTCGAAAATATAATTGTTTCACATCCAATATTTAAAGAATTGGCACATATGCATAAGAGGGTAGGTTCATAAGTTTCCGGCCTAATCATTTTCTAGGAATGATAAAAGACAAAAACTATATTTCACTTTTCAATAAAGTTACCATTTATCACAATACATTTCTCAGATCTTTGAATTAACATTTCAATCCACCCCAAAAATAGTAAGAAGGTCTTGTCTGTAAAATGGGCATAAACATAATTCATTACTTCTTCGTCACACTTAAATTTCCTTCCTTGAAGGTCCTCCTTGAGTTTTGAGAAGAGGAAATAGTCACTGGAAGCTGAAATCTGGGTTGTAGAGTGGATGGTCGATCTCCTTGAAGCCACATTTCTTCACAGTTTCCTTTGCAAAAATAGCTGTGTACACGGGCGCGTTGTCGTGAAGAAGGCGCACACCACCACTCAGCTTTCCTCGATTTTTCTCTTTAATGGGAGTACGCAGTCTGTGCAGTACTCCCCATTTACTGTGTAGTTCCTCTCCTTGAAGTCAATGAAGAGTATTCTTTTACAGTCCCAAAAGATTGTGGCTATGATCTTGTTAGTTGACTGAGTGACCTTGGCCATTAGAGGCGATGCTTCGCCAGGTTTACGCCATTCCACTGATTCTCTTTTGGACAAGGGATCATAGTTTCATCGCCTGTAACGATGGTTTGCAGAACTCCTCTCTCGTTGTCACAGCAGAGCTCCAAACAGATGACTCGTCGCCCTTTTTGGACTTAGGAAAGAAGTCTAGGCACCCATCTTGTACCAATCTTACTCATGTTTAAATGTTAATGAATAATACGAAGCACTGTTGTTTTAGAAAGGCCCAACCTTGCTGCTATTCGTGGAACTTTGAGCCGCCGGTCTTCCTTCTCCTTCCACAAGAGCGATTTTTCAGGAGTGGAGCATCTTCAAGGACCGACCTGCACGCTGTCGGTCTTTGATGCTTTCTCGACCCATTCGAAAAAAGTTCTACGGTAGAATATGAGGGGGGATGCATCCCCATATACACCGTCCAATCGCTGTTTAATTTTATTTGGAGTAAGTCCTTTGGTAAAGAACTTAATTACTAGATATTCCATTTTGATAATGTCACAATCTTCTACACATAACCTTCTTATGCAACTATATCAGAACAACTGAACACAGCGAAGCGGAAGTTACAGCTGTATTTATTTACTTAACAGATAAAGCATGACACCAGATTAACGGTTTTGTGAAGGCGAAAACCCTTATCGACGAGGCCGGAAACTTATGGATCTACTCTTGTATATAACAAACGGTGCGGACCTTTGCGGAATACCACAATTATGTAACACTTGAGTATTTGCTTTCAAAAGTAGTCGGGCTGTAAAAAATGATCTATTTAAATGTTATTCCTTCCCTCCTATACAATAATAGATCAGTTTTAAGAGGATAATATCGCATGACACAGCTGAAGAATTAGAAAGATCGCATATCTGTAAGTAGTGCAATTGTGATAATAAATGTTACAATGAATGTTAAAAGTCAGTTACTCCCCCCCACTACTTCTAGTGATGGACGACGTTCGCTGAAATAGGCAGTAAAAGTTGAATATTTGTAATAGCAAAGGTACCCAATGAATTTCATTCAGTGATAGCTGAATACTTTCAGCCGTGTCACAATCACATTTTGTGTGTGCATAAAGACAGCACAACAATGAGTAGATATTAACTTTTCTTACTCTGACTCACCAGAGCCAACGAAATATAAATTAAAAAAGTTTAAAATTGTCTTTTATTGTTAGCAGTACCTCACTCCTAGTGGCGACGTTTAACCTGGGCTAACAATTGTCGGCACTAGTGAACGTTGACTACCTCAATATTCGATAAGGATATTTTATAACATTTCCTGGAAAAAGAACTGTACACTAAACTCAGCATTTTCAAATACAAAACTTCATAGATAGTCAAGATATTAGTTGTATAAAAGTATAGATTTCAACACACCAAATCGTTCAAAATTATACAGACACTCCAATTTGTAATACGGCGAACTTAGTTAAAGATTTATTGTCTAGCAATGATCACGGAACTTGTGGGGGGCGAGATGTATTAATTATCAATATTTCTACACTGCATACATTTAATCTTTCCACGCTCGTGTGAGACCTACGTTGGCAGTAATTACTTGTGTTTGTTGCCACTCAAGGATGCGCATAGTCACCCGTAGCATAGTTGTCTGTCAATTTACATTCAAGGACGCGCAAAGTCGCTCGTAACACAGTTGTCTGTCAGAATAGTAAATGTTATTTTATGGGGCAGTTTAAATAGAGGGTCTATAAATGCAATCTGCGAACTTGGATGAACTGAAACGCATGAATCAAAAGGTGTTAAGGCGTTATAGTGCCTGCCTTGCAGCAAACGGAGAACATTTTCAGAATCATTTTGAAAAAGATTAGCACGTTTGCTGTACTTTGCTAGTCGCGCCAGGCGCGTATGTGCAGCTGCGCCAATGTAGCGCTGTTTCCACTCCACTTCCGCGAACGTGGAAAGATAAATGTATACACCGTGTATATATATATATAAATATATAATATAATATATATATATAATATATATATTATATTTCTGGAGTAAATCACTTCCAAATTCCGTAAAACGCACATAAAAAGTTTTTCAATTTTATTGTGTAAGTACTAAAAGAGAACATTATTGATGATCTTCTGAATTCAATCTAACCTGACAACTTCAATTTAAGATCTGCACCTGGAAAATTAGTTTTTCAATCGCTCACATGCAACGATACGAGAATTCCTGCAAAATATCCTCCTTCACCGAGAGAAACAGGAAGTAGCGGGGGAGACGAGGCGACTGTCGTTGCGCGATATCTCCCCAACAACGCATGCAATAAAAAAACATAAAGATGACTTTGCCAAATGCAGAACTCCCACTTTGAAAGTAACGGGACCACTGTTGCAACACAACGTAACCTACAACTAACTGTTCCGCCTTAAATGACACACATTCTGCAAGATGGTACTTCTCTGTAGTGGACATTTGTTTTACTTTCTATTGTAATGTTTACTAACGCGTCTTACGTCAATCTCTCCGAGGGACTCTTAGAACATTTCGGAAATACACCTCTGTAAACTGCAATAAATTGCATATTTCTTTATTCATACCAGAGGCTTAATTAGTTTTTCTAGTGAAACAAGAAATATAAAATTTAAAAAAGTTAAACTGGATTCATATATTTATAACATATATATAAAACCCGTCCATTTACGTAATGTGTTGTTTACTAAAAACCACTTTAAGAGGTTTTTGACGTCCCAATTTAGTTGGGACATTTCAATTTTTTCCATCCTTCGTACCTTATCATTATCATCATCATCATCACCACCACAATATTTAAATCCGGACACCAAATGTGTCGAATTTCATCATCAAACGTTTTCTTGCCAATTTTAGCATTAATAGCTTATTCATAATAACCTTCATAAATTTTCATAAATATGTTTTTACATTTGTTTTCTTGCTCTTGGCAAATACACACACAAGCTTCAAACAACATGTGACCCCAAAGTGGAGTTGACAATCACCTGACCAGTAATGTTGAAATTTTCTTTCTGCATTCATTATTATAATATGCCATATTCAAACATTCTTAAAATATTGAGATTTATTTTCTGTTTGTCCGGAAATAATGTCACTAGTGAAAGGGTGTTTTTACATATGAATGCCTCATGGACAAATAAATCTCAGCTATTCATAAACATCCCGAAAGAGATGATCACTTAAGTTAACTTCAGTTACTTCTTTGCCAATGTCTACAAAATCTGTAAAAATTTAGTACCATATTCCCTTTTTTCAGAAATTTCCCCATTTGGATGTTCTGATTTCATAAATGGAAAACAGTTATCTTATTTTACTGCTTAAGATATTTAACAAGTTATTTTCACATTATACATAACATGAAAGTTATAATGGCACATAAAGCTATAAAAATAATTAAAGGATTAACTTTCATAGTGGCACAATTTTAAAAAACAAAGACATTGCAGTTTTACATCCAATGTTGACAATGTTAGGATAAATGAACCAAATGTATGAAAGAACTTTGCTGAAAGTTGCACAAAACATTTCTTTACATTGAACTATGTGATTTAGAAAAACAATCATTCAATAGTGGCTATTACTACATAAAGTAAAAGCACAGAACCAAAATTACAATAAAATATTATTTTGATGCAGCCCCATAGAAAAGTGTTTTGCATTCTAATGGCTATGAAAATAACACTGGTCTAATTCAGTTAGAAATGTAACATGAGCTCAGCTGTCTCTTGTACAGAATTAATTATCTTCTGTAGACACATAATGCAAAACATTCATTAAATGGCCGCTAAGTTATAATCTTATATGATATTTATATGCAACCCTCAACTTCATGAGGGCTATATTTTATTCCCATAATAAAAATAACAGTAACACATGAATAATATTGATATAGCGTTGGTTTGGTGACCTTATACTTCACTTTCTTGGTTTTTTAAATGGACATGTTTTAGGAACATTCTTGGTCTTCTGCTGAAGATGGGAGCAAATGTTCCCAAAATGTATACAATAAAAAGACCAGTAAGTGAAGTATAAGTGTCACCAAACCAACTCTATATCAATATTATTTTACTACTTCGTTGTTATTGGCTTCAAGAGTACATATAGTTCATAAATAATACACTATTGCCAACAATGACACCTTATGGAAACTGGTGCAATTCTAATGAATAAAATAAAAGATTTCTTCTACATCTTCTTCTACATCAGTGAAATCAATTCTGTCTACAAGTGGCTGCAATTGGTGAGTTAATTAAAATGCTGGAAAACTGTATTGTTAATTCATGCAACATTATCATTAGACACAAATGGAACCACCTACAAAGAAATGAATAAAACAATACTTCTAAAATATTGCTTTGGAATAGGAAAACCAGTACACAGGACTTGTTAAGGAAGAAAAATGCATACATGTGAACTGTAAACATTCAGCCTGACACCCGTTCTGTAAGAATAAAATTTAAAATTTGGTATGAACTTCATTGTTTCAGATATTCTTTCATGAAAACAAATTGCAAAATTTTTTCAAACTAAAATATTTTTCTGTCTGTGTAATTTATAATAATATTAATTACACAGACAAAAAAATATGACAAGTTCTACGTTCATAGGTCTCTGTGACTGCTTCGCGAACTCAATGAATGCTCCAGGAACTGAACTACAAAAATGAAATGTACAATTACCAGCAGAGGAATAATAATTAATATTAAAAAAATATTCACTTATAAAACCAAATTTCAATTTTTTTAATACTTAAAATTTATTCTAGCCCTAAAGTATTTAATTTCATTCTAAGGCAAGCAATGTACAAGCAGTGTCATTTACATCACACTGATCAAAAAACAAATTTCCTTGCAAGCTCAAATCTGATACCTAAATCTGTAGCTAAATACTTTTGCACGATGCGAAAATGATATAAAATTATCTTGATATAATTTATGTTTTGAGGTGACTGACAAAGTAATATTATAACATTCTCTTAAATGCATTAATAAATCAAACCAATAACTGAAGAATGGAATTGTATCATTACAGAAAGTAACTGCAGTGATTATTCTGACATTGAACTAATAAAAATTGACTACAGACTCATGTGCACTGCATATCATTAACAAATGACAGTTAGCTTTCACTTGTTTCCTTCCTAACCTAACTTTTTCTGAGGAATACTCTTGGTCATTAATGTTCATATTTTAGAGTATGACTTCACCAAATTGCTCTTAACAATATTCTAAATAAAATTATTGCTATTAAAAATAAATAAAAAAAAAGCTGCTTCAAAGATGTAAAATTCTTACCTTTTATACACACGACAGGTAGAGTTGTTAATACGCTTGTCACTTGCATGCCTTCTTCTATCTTCAAAAAGGTCCTTGATAGCTGTCACACCAAGCACAAACAGTACAGGAATCATAGCAATTTCTTTTCCAAATGCATTGATTGCTGGTACCCAGTTCAATAACACAATACAAATGAAATACAGATTTGCTACTCGGTGAAACTGTTCCAGTAGGTTTTTTGGCAAAAAAGAAAGAAAGGTATACTTTGTGGTCCGGATACGGTTGTCAGGACGGTGTCCATTTGGGTGAAGCTTTTTAGGGGTTTGTGGTGGAACCAGATGATTTGGGACAACATTCCTAAACCTTGACTCTTCTAAATCTTGCTTATCACCACGACGAAGAACATAGCATTGAAATCGATTCCATAACGATGGGGGACCACTTTGGCGCAAAGTATAAATTGATTCTGATCTTGATGCTTGCCTTGAATGCCCCCCTCGACAACTTGGTTTAGATGCAATTGCTGAACCTGATGTTACACTGTCTGGTTCTTTATGTCCTGGGGGAAGTATAAAATCTGTCCTGGATCCGACACGACTATGACCACGAAAGGCAGATTCTGCCCCTCCTTCCACTATTTGGCCCTGTGAGAACGCTCTTTGATGTCCACGATTTTGCTTCAGGGCAGAGGGTCGACCAACAATCCCTACAGAACTGGCAGAAGAAAGGGCTGCCCCTACTCCACCATGACTTGCACTTCGAGCATGCCCCTTTAAAATAGAGGAAGTGTGTGAAATTAAGTTTGTGCCACTCACTACACCACTTAAATCTCCAGACATTTCTTTCTGAGGTGGAGGTTGACCTGTAGGTGGGAAAAGATAGGTAGCACAATGTTGACTTTCGGCTTCCTCTTGCTGTCCCTTCTGCGGTGGAGACGAATCCTGCTGTTGATTTAACTCTCCTCTCCCAACAGTTGACATTTTTTCTCATCTGCAACATAAAATAAAAAAATAAATAAAAATAATAATACTTTTGAATTTACCTGCTCATAACAATTACGTTTGCAATCGTTATATCATGAACTTGACTTTTGTTTTTCTTGCTCACCTTTATATTCATTCCTTGAAATGCTAACTTCAGGCACAGCCTACATTTATGATAACATACGAACCTGATTTACAAATAAAATGAACACAATTAAGTCAGCTTATGTCACTATACCAAACACAATTACTCCCCACCTGACACGCTTTCGCACACGTCTCCGCTTTGATCTGCCAACCAACCACCAGCATTCAACTTCCCTACTGCAGTGACAGCAGCGCACTTTTGTGACCAAAATAGCAACTATAAGCAATGTTCCCAACATCATATCTAATTTTAAATGTAACTCTTATAAAACGTTAAACACAGTGAAATATTAATGTAATTAAGTCAAATGTTTTAATTACATTTTGGTTTTTATTAAAAATGAAGCCAAAAGTCAATTTAATAAATGTATAATTATACCCATAGAGAAATTTGTATGCGCTATTTTGTGCAGCCTGGCTTCGGAAAATTGACCTACGGTTAGCGTTCCACAGGAAACGGGTGGTTTATCTGGTGTCTGACCTGACCCGATAAAGTGTCAAATTTGTTCGATATCAAGAGTTTGCAGCCGCAATGGATGAGGAATACGATGCAATTGTTTTGGGAACGGGACTTAAGGAGTGTATCCTTAGTGGAATGTTATCTGTATCGGGTAAGAAAGTACTCCACGTCGACCGCAACAAGTATTACGGTGGGGAGTCAGCCTCCATAACGCCTTTGGAAGAACTTTTTACACGTTTCGGTGCTCCAGCACCCGATGAAAGTTATGGAAGGGGTAGAGATTGGAATGCGGATTTAATTCCAAAGTTTCTAATGGCAAATGGCTCTTTAGTGAAATTATTGATCCACACTGGAGTCACAAGATACCTGGAGTTCAAGTCTGTCGAAGGCAGTTACGTATACAAGGGTGGCAAAATTTCGAAAGTACCAGTAGATCAGAAGGAAGCGTTGGCATCCGACCTGATGGGAATGTTTGAAAAGCGACGTTTCCGAAATTTCCTTATTTATGTTCAGGATATACGCGAAGATGACCCCAAGTCGTGGAAGGATGTAGATCCCAATACGTGCACCATGCAGCAAGTGTATGAAAAATTTGGGCTCGACAAGAATACTCAAGATTTCACTGGTCATGCTTTGGCTCTGTACCGCGATGATGAGTATCTGAATGAACCAGCAATTCAGACAATACGGCGGATAAAGCTGTACAGTGATTCACTTGCCAGATACGGTAAGTCACCTTATTTGTATCCTATGTATGGTTTAGGGGAATTGCCCCAAGGTTTTGCACGTCTTAGTGCTATCTATGGTGGCACCTACATGTTAGATAAGCCCATAGATGAGATTGTGATGGAAAATGGCCAAGTAGTAGGGGTGCGCTCAGGAGAGGAGGTGGCCAAGTGCAAACAAGTTTATTGTGATCCATCCTATGTCCCCAACAAAGTGAAGAAGACGGGCCAGGTCATCAGGTGCATATGTTTGATGGATCATCCCATTCCCAACACCCGTGATGCTCTCTCCACTCAGATCATCATTCCACAGAAGCAGGTTGGGCGCAAATCCGACATCTATGTCTCCCTGGTAAGTTACACGCACCAGGTAGCAGCAAAAGGATGGTTTATTGCAATGGTGTCCACAACAGTGGAAAGCGATAATCCAGAGTCTGAAATCAAACCGGGTCTTGATTTGCTTGGTCCTGTTCGTCAGAAATTTGTGAGTGTGAGCGACTATTATGAGCCAACAGATGATGGGCTAAAGAGTCAAATTTTTATCTCTGCCTCATATGATGCAACGACCCATTTTGAAACCACCTGCCTCGATGTCCTGGATATCTTCCGAAGGGGAACTGGAGAAGACTTTGACTTTTCCAAAGTTAAACTTGACCTTGGGGATGAAGAGCAGTAAAAACATAACATCAGGGTCATCATATTTGCATATACCTACATACAAAAACATCATGGTTAAACCAGCACTGGGCATTGAGGCATAATATTAAATTATCACAAACTTTACCAACTGATATTAAACTTCATGGCATAATTTTTTTTTTAATTTTCTATATGCTCATAAATGCTGGTGTCTTTTTCATGTTCAAAAGGTTGGAAATAATTTCCAAAAAGCCTTGACTACAAATAAGCTTGTTTTAACATTATGTTATCAATCTGATAGCATTACGATATGGGAGGGAAAACAAATTGTGATTTAAATTTTCACAATACAATTGCACGTTTTGCTATGTTGCTTAAAATAAAAGAATTCCAATTTGACCATTTAAAAGGTGAAAAGATATATTAGGATGTATTAGTTTATAGTGTAAAATGAAGAATACAATTTGTGGTGTAGGTATTTCTTGTAAAATGCTTATGCTGTTGTATTTGGTCTGTCAAAGCTTGATGTCTGTTATAAACATAACTTGCACCTAATGTTATAGCATTGTTTCTCTAAATGCTTTGAGGGAACAGATCCATTACATATATAAAACTTAGCTAGTAATGCTCAGTCTCTGTGGTTATAAAATTTAAATAGCTATATGTTATTGAAAGCCAAGGTGAGCAGGAACACTTTGTGATGTTTTAAAACAAAATAATTTGTAATACGTGAATGTTCCTTCGTGGCTATGTTGTAAAGAAAGAGGCCATTATCTTGATGAATGCATTTTTAGTGTAAATTAATCTTTAAGGGCAGCTGGTTTGGCCCATATGCAAGGACATGTCACCTCTCACCAGTGTTGCTTAGATTTATTAATAATTGTAAGAGGTTTATTCTTTTTATTATTTACAAAGAGAGATATTGTTTATGTTCAGAATTTGTGCATTGATTATTTAAAATGTATATTACAGAAATGTAGGAATATTGCAAATTGTTTGAATAATTTATAGATTTGTGATCCGAAGCAAGGTAATAGTCATATCGTGAGTGCCAGTAAATACAAAGAATGCATAACCACAGATAATAGATTGTGTGCATAACAGGAACAGCTTCATGTACTGGCTTATTTTTCATATTGGAAGTGATGTCTGTTACCACTTTGATATACAATGGTCAAATCTCTCTCCAAGTTTCATTTCTTCACTCCACACAAAACAGACACAGATTTCAATTACTGTAAAATATAACAAATAAAAGGATTTAAAAAAATATTTTTTTCCTGTTCATTAAAAATATTAACCTTTATTTTCCTGTCATATGATACAAATACTAGGTTAATCTTTATATTTTCTTTCATGTAATAAAAATTTATGTGGCAACTTCTGCAACACATTGAGGAGTAACCTTCCTCTGTGAAATTTGTATATATAAACAGAGACATCAGTAAAAAAAAGTTTGTAAATGCTCACCCTGATGTAACTAAAATTATCTCTATTAATGCTATGCTTTAAATTATGGTATGTAGTAAACTGAAGTAAAATCTATGTATTAGTTTGCAATATCTATGAACTGAAAACATGCAAATCAATAAAAACATTTTAAGATCAAAAAATTAAGAATGAACCATTTTGACAAAAGCCTGATGAATGTTTGCTATTGCAAATCATTTCTTCGAAGAACTGATCACCAATACCATCAGGGTCCAAAGAGATGTTATTGTTTTGGTGGCAGTTTAAAATGATTGAATTAAGACCTATTATCCCTCTGATGATCGTAAGTAGTTTTTAACCTTCTGAGACTCAAGATTGATATTTCAGCGCTACATGTTGAATTCAGAATAGTTAAAACAGTCTATACAATAGCTTCCATGGTCTTGTTCATTATTTAAAAAAATGATAAATTGCAGGCATTTCTGATTTGTTGCAGCTATTAATTTTCTAGAAAAACACACATGAAAATAGCGTAGAGAAGAGGCAGAGAAAGAAGTTTTTAAAAAATTTTCAAACACATAGTATTGTTCACTGTTAAAACCCAGATTGCTATTGGCTGAATCTAATATATTATTAATGTGATTGGACAGTGTCTTAATCACTGCAAGTAAACATTAATAACATTCAAAGACTCTGCAGACATTAACGAGGAAAACATGGTGACTGTAAAAATCTAAAACTGATCAGCACTCTTATGCATAAAGTTATTGCTGTTACTGGTTAGAGTCTAACGTAAGGAAGAATCGCTCATTTTGGAGCTAAAGCCATAAAGTAATGATTCCTGTCTTTTAGGTTGACAGCTGGCAGGGGGCTAAGGCCTGCTGTGATGATAGCTTGTCTTATCCATCCTATGGTATCATTGGTAGAGTGCAGTATTGCAGGGGAGTATGTGATCAACATACCAGAAACACGGACATTACCATCACACAGCTCACTAAATCTAAATGCTGTCTGTCCTTAAGTAGGTTCCTCACAAGACTGTTGGGCCCTACTCCAGACCTCCCTAATTCAGAAAGGTATCAGAACTGGACCATCTGAGTAATAAATCATAGATCAAGGAAACAATCACTTGGGCAAACAAATGTACCCTTGAGAACGGAACTCAGATTCTTTAGGATAGCATAGTTGTAAATGCTCATGTTGAATTTTTTCTGGAAAAGTATGCATTTATGATACTGCCAAAACTTTATGACATTCTGTTATTGAATCAGTATGCAAAAATTAACCATTTTTAACTACAATGTTGTGATATCAAAGCAGCAACATAATACGAGGCTGCCAGCTGCATATCCCATAGTATTCAAGATGGTTATTTTTACTGCTTATTTGCTCGAGCTGCCACTCAACTTGGAGTAGTGTAGTTGAGGTGGGTTAATCCCTCTATTGTTTATTTGTGTGAGTTAAAGCATTGTAGTTGAAGTCAAAAGCTAATGCTTATTATATCACTATAAAGGACATCAATTATATCATCCAAAGCATTGCAGTTGAATTTAAAAGATAACATATCGTACAAGAATGTATTAAACATGTTCCCACTAACTCCACTTACACAGTACAGGATATGTTTTGGGGAACAAAACATTAAAATTCATAAGGTTTTTCCTATTTTTTTTTTTTTAGAATGAAATTATTTTCTAAAGTGGATAGTTCCAATTGGTTATGAAGTTCTTTCAGCAGCTTAGTCTCTGGTTTATTTCATAGATTCTTAGTTTTCTTCTTTAAAAGATTAAGAGAACAGAAGTCAGGAATTTAGGAAGTCAAGTATGCAAATTGTGATCAGAAAAATGAAGAAAAATTTGAAAATTCTCAGAAAGGAACACTTTAGGAATATTTATTTTAATCAAATTGATTAATTAGCAGTGGCAGCTCACTTTTGGACCAAAAATCATGACATTAAACCAGAGACTAAGAAGAATTTCTTAACCCAATGGAAAACTATCCATTTGCCACCCCCCCCCCCCCCCCCCCAATCCTAAAAAATAGGAAAACCTAATGAATTTTGATGTTCCACTCCGATGAAATTGGCAAGTTCCAACTTGAATTATCAAATACTACAACAGAAGCACCTTAAGATCCAGCCACCAAATTGAGCAATCAGTTAGCAGCTGATGATGGGAGCGATTGTCCCTGAAACTGTTCTAGTATTGTGTAATAAGTGCAGTTAGTGTGAACATTTTATTTAATACATTCTTGTAGCATACACTCCACTGTCCACAGCTTCGTAAGTACAATTTAATTAACTAAAAGCTAATTTTTTTCATATCACTAAAAGGCATATAAATTATACCGTCCAAATTTCAATGTAGGTTTCCGGTTGACCAATTGATTATTAGCACATTTGAAGCAATAAAGTGCATGAGTTTTAAAATATCTTTTTACAGTTTGACTTCAAAGCAGATTGAGCTTTCTCGTTAATTTCAATGAAGAAAAAATTATCTGTAATTAATTAAGGTACAGGCTGATCAGAGACAGCTTTTCTAGGAAGTTGTTGACGTATGCTACCCTCAAAAATGTCAAAATTTAATTTCTTATAACTATTGCTTGATGCATTTTAATGAGTAAAAATGTCTGTAAGTATCTTTTATTTGTCTTTGCAGTTATCTATAAGGACTTGGTTTGTGGTTGTGATGCAAATCAATGCAAGTTTGTGTAGTATTTTGATTGAGAGAGATATAGCTAGCACAGTTCCATAACAGCTCTGAGATATCACTAGGCTAGTCAATGTGTCTTTCAGCTGCCTGGAAATCTGTCGGTACACGTATTGTGCAAGAGGATATACTCAGTATGCAGAGATTATGTGTTTTTTGCTGCTTTACACATTAGGAGATATGGGAACTAGAACACGGAAGAATAATTATTTAGCTATCATTTTTATAGATGTTTATTCTGTAGCTACAATATGTTAATGTTTCATTAAAGCCCATGATGCAAGCAGCGACATTAATGAGCTTATTGTTTGGCTTCATGTCATGTAAGGCATTCTATATATCTTTCTTTGCAACTGTTGGAAGAGAAAATTTAAATTAAAAAATTCCAAGTATTAGTTTGAGTCTGTGATTTCAAACATAAGATGTACACAATACTTTTCTTAGACACAGATCTAATCCTACAGAGTCCATACTCTAATCTAAGAGTCATTTATAAGTTTGTTGCCATGAAAACCAGAAGAATTCATTTATTGTTTGTTTAAATAGGTGTGTTACAATGATGTTTTTTTTATTAAATTCTCTCTTTCTGCTGTGTATGTTAAGCCATGTATATGTGTTAATTCAGGTTTAAGATTCTAGAACCTTGTGATCTATATTACTGAACTAAAATAAATTGAAATTAAAAGTTATTCAGGAGTAGCAGTAGTCAAGTTGTGCACCCAGGTTTATGCTGCTGCACATCACCACTGAGGTAATTGATGAATCTTGTACATCATATAGCACAGTTCTTATTGGTTATATTGCATAAATAACCAAGCTCAATTCTTGTAAAGATAATTTGTTTAATGGAGCTTGTAAGCAAGTAATGGAAGGTATAAAGAAATTCAACGTTTTGCTCTTTACAGAAAATAGGTTTTTGCATATACAGGTACATCCAAATTCCTACAATAACATTAACCTGGAAATTTACACTTTGTGATTGTTGTCTGAAGTAAATAAAGCGATTTTATATAACCTTGGTATGCTAAATCTGAATTTTCAATCAGTTTACTTCTATGATGTAAGGATTTTTATGCAAAATCACTTTAAATATATTGTATAATTATATGAATTTCATCACAAATTTTTTTCATTTAAATTTTTATTTCAAAGGAAAAAAATATGTAAAAAACACAACTTGCTGAAGTTGTGTATATGGTTGTTTGTATATCATTAAAGGATTTTTGTTTTGTTTTGTCTCTTTTACTTCACTATTGAATGTATGAATTAGCACAATGTATCACATAAAAAATTACAGCCTTGGCTTATTAGTTGAGAAAATTCTCCCACTTGTCTTCCTTGTATGTTTCTTCAGATATTTCATGCTTTAACATATTGAGCTCCAACATCCCTGGTACCTCCTTTTGAACTTCTGTAGATTCTTGTAAAATGGTTTGCCGTGCTCTTCACTCAAAGATTAGATTATCTGGTAAATTAGAAATTAGATTATCAAGGTGAAAAAATAAAAAATGAATTTTGGGACTCATGTTATAACCAAGTTCCTAGTATGCTTCAAGCATAAATTAGGATTCTTGTTGTTACTAAGAAATTTAGAAATAACTTCACAGAAAGATTCCCATGCTTCATTCTCCTTTTCACCCATAGTGTTTTTAAATGCTGTATCGGACATCAGGACCATTAAATATATATTCTTTTAATTTTGTTTCAGATATTAGTGGACATATGTACTTGAAACCTCCTCCTATTTTATTTAAAGCCTTTACAAATTGTTTTATTAAGCCAAGTTTAATGTGGAAAGGTGGCAACAGGACTTTGGGACTCACAAGGCTTTGGCACACTACATTCTTAGAATCGAGTTAAAATTTTTCTTGAGGTGGCCAGTCTTCTGCCATTGACCCAATGAATAAATTTTTCAGTGCATGCTCCAGGCTTTGTGTAGTGCCAGAGTTTTACTTTGGTCTCCAAGTTTGATTCCAAAATACACATGATTTGACTTTTTCACAAAATTTGTGATATTGTGGCTGTGCTCAGGCAATGTGAATTTTCTATATATATAACATCAAACTGATTTCATTTCCAAATGAAACAGACTAATGAAATGTGAGAGGAACCGAACATGATGTGCAGTACTTGTAAAAGATAAGATAAGACGTGTATCTGACAAAGTGGGTGTCCAATCTCCCACAAATAAACATAATGGCAAGGCTGCATGTTATTTCACTCTATCTTTCTGATCTCTTTCACTCCCCATCAGATAAACATTCTATGACTCAGTTTTTACTATTAACACCTTAAAAATACATTAAATGAATTAAAGTATTACAGTTTTAATAATTACACTATAATTTCAAAAATGTGACATAAAAGAAAAAAAATTGGTATGTGAATGGAACTTTCTGGTTTTCAATTTGATTTTAGCATGGTGTATATCCCCTAAAAATATTAAAACTTTGGAGGCATTTATTTCATTGCAGACTAATGTAATTGTTTCCACATTTTTAATATTCTGTTTTAGTTCTCTTGTAAATCCTTCTTAAAACCTCTGCAAGTGTATATACATGCACTTTTTTGTCTTCCTTTCCATATTTTTCGCAAATGAAAATAATTGTTTTCACTTGCACACATATCATTCCTAATGGTGCACATTCCCAGCTAAGAAGACTGGGTCATGAACTTTTCTAGCTTATCAGTAAATATATGAGAAATGAGATTCTATAACCTTTATCCCTTCCTCACAGGGGTCACTGAGGTGAACACTAAATTGACCATTGTGATTGCTGACAAAAAAGAAAACAGTAACTTAATTCTTTTATTTTATTGATTTTTAAAGCCAGTGAGAAATTGTAATTGTTTTGCACTTTATGAAAGATATTTTTTGAGTGTTTAGCTACATATGGTGGCTTTACAATACGCAACTGCCAAACATCATTGCCTTTATAGGAAAATAGAAAGAAAATAGTGAGCTTGTCATTATAGCTTTATGTGCTAGCTAAAACATAGGAGAGAGATTCTTGATTAAGATAATGCCATACATGCTACATTAAACCACTGCTTTATCCTTCCATTTGTTCAAGCTTACGTTAAGTATTATAATTCCCATTTAATTTTCTAAAATTGTGAAATCACAATAAAATGTTAAATATTTTAAAAAGATTTAAATTTTTATCAACATGCATTATGACAGGAATGGCCAATGCAGAGTCAAATTAGAAGTTTGCAATCCACAATGTTTTATTTCTATGTGGTGGACCGCAATCCAGTCTTCATAATATAAAGCCATTCATTAAAATCTCATAGCAGTCCTTTGCTCTGTACTATGCGGGCATAGTATAACTAGGGTTGCCATATATGGTGTGTCCAGTAAAATCACTACCAATAAGAAATATGAATATCTTTTCACTGCGTTAAGTTAGAAATATGATTTTCATCTTGTGTAGAAATTCTCTAAATTTAGTGGCAATGAAAATTATAAAGCTAGTGCACCTGTGTAAAGTATAGTAACACGAGTTTTGTGAATTGGCATAATCAGCTGTTAGAAATAGGTTCCATGTTAAGAAAGAAGAGAGGCGAAAAAGAAAAAAAAGTGTGCGAATAAGAAATGTGAATATGCTGGTGCACTTTACCAGACGTATGAAAGATGGCATCATTATGAAAATGTAACTTGATTGAAGAATCCAGTTATCAATGTGAAATAATACTGAATTGGCAAACTTGGCCCATCTGTATTTATCATTTACCTACAGCTTCTGCACATTTTGAATTTTGTATGCTCTAAGTATAATCTTTTATGGACAATATCATGAACAGTGGACTTTGGAATACCCAGATCTGAAATGGCCAGTTGAATTGATTTCTGCAGACTGAGCTGAAATGCTTGCCTAATTGTTCAACTTTAGCTGCAGACACTTTTTGGGGGGGAGGGGAAGCTTCCCTTCTTTCTTAATACAGAACCTATTTGTAACGTCTGATTATGCCATTTCACCATAATATGATGTTCTGGAGCATTTGCACCATATTCCTGCCAAAATATTCCTTGAACTGCAATTGGGAACTTTAATTCCACTAACCAATAATATTTTACTTTCTGCTGAACTGTGAATTCCGCCATTTTAACTCTGTTTGTTATACCACGTGAAGGTGCATTAGCATCTTAATTTGGAGATTTTCTACACAAGACAGATGAAAATCACATTTCTTATTGGTAGTAATTCTACCAGACGCACTATGTATGACTACTGAAATGAAATTGGAATTTCTCTAAATTGCCGTTGGATACAGTTGAGAGAGATAAATAATAGACTACATATAAATATAAATAAGTTTATTTTTATATGATTTATCATACCGGTCATATTTTCTGGCTTTGCTGTACATCCCAGCAGGTACTTATTTTTCAAAATGTAGTCATAAAATTCATTACAGCTGAAATGTTTCATGTAATAACAAGATGTTTTAATGAATCTGTTAGATTCATCAGACCATTTCATGAGGAAACATTCCTCTCTACATTAGCTTATGGCTAAGAATGCAGAAATAAAACTCAGCTAATTTCAATAATTCTGAAAACTGTTTGGGAGACTTGCATGATTGAAAAAATTCTTTGCATTAGCTTGCTTATTTTTCTAACATTGAATTTTCTGCACGTCTTAATTTTTTCTGCAGTTATTGTTTCAAGCAAATGGATAATCATATAATAAAAAATAATTAATCTGATATTGCATATTACAAATGAATTCCAGAGGCTTTCTCGCATTTTCTCTTTGAGAAAATTAATGTTTCAGTGTTATTAACTTAGCACTGTTGTACACAGCAAATAATATGGTTTGCTAGTCGGTATATTTGAAATTATCTGTTTTGTTGTTGTAATTATCACTCTGTTAATTATCATCTTGCTGAAAAGGCAAGCGGGCTAATTATGTTACATTACAACTTGACTGTAGTTATAATGATCAAGTTACGAAACTGTCTATTGTCAACTCACTAATGAAATGACAATCTTTATTTGTAGAGATAAACAGTAAATTGGAAAATTTAATATAGCGTGTATCTTGACTATTCACAGATTCATAGTAAACTCTAAAATCTGGATTTTCATAATTTTTTTAGATTTCTGGTGGGACACTTTTCTTGGCACACAAAATTTGGACAATCTTAATTTTTCAGAGCTTATGGTAACCTTAATTTTAATTCAGATTTGGCTTGGCATGGCCAACCTTGCAATATAATAAAAGTTAATGATGACTTCCTTAGGCTGTAGCATGCAAGTTTAAGCTTTGTTTTATTAGAAAAAGGAACATTTGTCCAAATATGATCAAAACGATGTTCTAGTGGTCAACATTCCTGGCTATTACTCCTGGGTCCATGGTTCAATTCCCGATATACCTTGAGGATTTTACCTGGTCTAGGGAAGTCCTCATGGTCTGATTAGGTTAGGTCTTGGTACCCCCCTGGCATACCGTAATCATACTATCCTCATCCCCTCTCCATTTGGACTATGTAGCTGGGCTAGGTTGCCTGGCTTTAAAGATAGCTAAAATATTGATGGGGAAGTATGTCCATGTTCAAGGTAACAGACAGTATTCAGGGGCTGGGGAGAAGGAAATATATTCAAATGCACATCCGAAAATAGAAGCACTCCAAAATAAAAAATTCAGAAAATGAAAAACAAAAAATTCAACATTTTAAATCAAGCTCCAAGGAAATGATAGGAGGGCAATGAATTATCCAATATTTCAATTAGTAAAATTATATACATATATATTATTACAAAAACCAATAACACAAAATTACTTTTCACATAAATAATTAACTGTCATGTTTTGTGCATTGTCCTATAGTGCAAGACAAAAATCCATTCTAAACAATTAAATTAGTAGTAAATGAAAATCACATTCAATAGGTTTGGTAGTATTTAGCGATGTGACATTTCTTCCTCACCTTTTTCCTCTTTTTCAGTATTTCTACTTTTTTCTGTAATGTGCAACAATATTGATGAGATGCCATCCCCAATTAAAATATTACAAAATGTTAGCATAGTCAATTACAAATATTATAAATATTATTGCAATTAGTGTGTACAATTTATGTGTATTCTTGTTAATAGTTAAGTTATTTGTATATTGTGTATTTGTTATTGTGTATTTCATGGGTAGTAAGAAAGAAAATACGGCAGACAGAAACTTTAGAAGTAAGCCAGAATATGTAGATAGTAAATGTGTTAGGCTGAACAATGAACAGATGGCCAGTCATCTCTTTGTGTTTTGTCCCAAAATTATTTGTGTTGAAAAAGGGTCACCTCTTAGGTTTCTGGAAAAACTCAGCTTTGTTAGACTCTGAAAGCAAGCATAAAATAGAATAGACAAAAGAATTCAAATCATGAGGGTGAAATAAACCAGATATTCCAACTTGTTGGAACCAAAGGGAAGGAAAAAAAAGAAGTAATGATTAAATTTAAGGCCTATGAAAGGTCCAATCAGGAATCTTGGAATATGTATATGCATGCCCCTTGGTGAATAGAGAGAAATTTTTAAGAGGAATAATAGTCGAAATGGCAGGAGATGGTGTAACAACTAGATGAGGAGATTTTTGATAAAAGAGATTTCGAGCCCCAAGGGAGTAAAATCAGAGTTACTAGGAGAAAGAGTTTAGCCATCAGGAGAGAAAGAGTTGAGTTATAAGCTTAGCCATCATTGGTGTGTGAAGTTATGCAGGCAGGGTGAGCTTAACCATCAGACAGAGTGAGTTATAGTGATCGAGAGAAAAGTCATTTGAGCTATAGAAAGTGAAAGTAGAGCAATAAACAGGAGTGTGTTTTGATAGACAATTAGTTCAGTTAGTGCAAGAAGAACCGCTCAACAGAACTCAAAAAGGCGACCCTTAATATTGAACAAGTGACAAAAGCAAATAAAGAGTATCATCTCCAGTCTTAAGATTTGCTTTTATACATTTCCTAGTTCCCAATTGTTTCCCCCATTGACCTGAAAAGAAATTCCAGTGCTGTACTGAATCTAGCTGTGGCTTAGCAGCACATCGAGACTGTGGTGAGAGAGAAGAACTTCATTGATTCTACAAAACACTATGGGTACTCTGATCAATTATAACCCATCCTTTTTTTCTTCCTTCTCCTCCCCCACATAAAACTGTCACAAATGTTAAGCTACAATATATGCCATACTTTCACACTGCGAACAATGCACTGTATATGACCAATACAGTTGACAAATTCGGAGCTTTTGTTTATTAACTTCAAGTTAAAAATTTCATAAATGCTTTGTTCTTACAAAACTTAATAAATTAGAGTTTGAAGGCTAAATACCTGCAAATAAAGGTAGAAATCTCATTAATGGAGGCAGCATAGCTATTGAGGATAGCGTTGAATGGTACGTGCACACAAAAGAGGTGAAAAATCCACACTATTGCAGAAAGGGTGAAAGCTGCAACTACAGTACAGGGGAATAAAAGCTACTTTTCTACAACTGTCTTTGGATAATGTTAAACCAGTTAAAATTGCATTATTCTATTTGCTCTCTGTCTACTGCTAAAATTCTTGTATCTATTAAAATAACTTAATTTGAATTCAGGAACAAGTATTGCTTTTTAAAAAGATAAAATTCAGACCTTTGAGCTAACCAAATAAAATATTTAAAAATTTCAATAAAATAAGAAGTTGTACATTGCTTTAAATAGGAATAAGCTTCTATTCAAATGTCAAAGTTCCAGGAAATTATAAGTAATCCACTGTATAAGGTGTACCAAAAATCAAAGATGTAAAACATTTGAGTTTTATGACACTACCTATGCACAAACAAACTAACATATTCTTTATAAATAACTAAATAAATACTTAACAAAAACCCTCACCTTCTGAAGTGATAACACAGAAATAACACAAATAAATATTGGGTATATGAACCTTCAGCATGTAAATGCCCTCAATCTTTAGAGCATAGATGGTATCATATTTCTACAGCAGTGTAAACTAGAGGTTACAACATCCCAGGCTTCTTGCATTTGTGCCCTCTTGCATGTGCAGCATATTACATTTAGATAGAACAAAAACTGAAGGTATAATATATACAATATGTTAACATTAACACTTGCTGCATATCGACGACAAAATTGCAAAAATAATTTGTCATACTATGTTACAAAGGTTTATTAAAAAAAAGGGTTTCATGCTGGGAGGGGAATCTGTGCTCTTAATCACGACATCGCTGCACACACTGCCACAGAGTTACCAGAACATACATACTAGACAGCATGTTTAATACATGCCATATAACACAAATGCTGCAGAGGCTAAGTAGCCTTGGTGATTCTTAAGAACCATGCCTCTGTCTTGAGTAGAGCTTATAAGAATCTTTTTCGTCAAAGGGTATATTTTGCTATGATATTTGTATTAAATTATTTCTCTTTCTGTTGCATATGTTTACCCACTCACATGTACGCATTAATTACAGTTTTTTAAGATTCTCTATTCAGCAGTAGCACTAGAAGTACCCCAGATTATGAAGCTACAAACTGCTGGTCTTATCATCACGATACTGTTCAAAACTTGAGAGCAACAATGCTCTAATATATGGCAGGGAGATTGACCAGCGCTTCAAGGTTCAGAAAAGAAAGAGGAAATCGAGAGGATAAAACTTTATTAACTCAATGTTAAGGCATATACATAATCATCCCTACAACCAATAAATATCTGATTCTTAAACACTGCAGGAGATGAAAATACTTCACCAGGAAGGGAAAGACCACAATTAATTGTTCCTAATTCAGCATCCACAATGTAAACTGTTCCCTTTGTTGTTGCAGTTGCCACCAAAGTAATTAAATGTTGTGCTTCTGTCTGCATACTACATGCAAACAAAACTGGTGTTGCAAATATTTGTGAATCAAGCCTGCATTTCCATCTTAAACATATTTTGTGATCTGTAAAATCACTTTTAATGCAATAGATATGCTTATCATGACTTCCAAACACAATCATTTCAAGTCTGTGGTCATCTGTCTGAAGGTCTTGTGTACAAAATGAAGAGAATATGTTCCCTTCTGCTTTAAATGTCCATATCTGTAACAATGTATGAGATAAGATGTTAGCACAGTGTTGCATTCCCCCCCCCTCTTTTTATATACAGTTAAGTTATTTGAGTTATGGACCATTTGAACTTAGTTGCTTACTGGGAAAATGCGGCCACTGCAATTGTCAAAGAGTTGCAAACATGTTAAGTTTGTATTTTTATTTTAGTATTTATATTTTAATGAATGCATAAAACAATGCTAGACCGCCTATGTGGTCTAAAAGTAACATTTGCAACTACTAATGCAGAGGTCCTGGGCTTGAATTCTGGTGCAGGTCAAGCTGTCAAGGTAAAGATTTTTTTCCTTACCCTGAGATAGCTTTAAGGTACCAACGACTGCAAGCCCATTTGCAACATCATTAATGCATTTCCATTTTATTCTACCATGCAGACTTACACCCACAGTATTCAGTCTACAGACATTGCAGGAAGACCAATGCAACCAAAGTAACCCCTTATCAAAGAGAGAGAGAGAGAGAGAGAGAGAGAGAGAGAGGTTTGTTTAATAATAATAATAACTATTTTATGTTATAAGAGATGTTGAAAAAGATGCTCAGATCTGCATAGGAAATTTCTGAATTCATCTAACTTCTCTTCAATAAGAGCAATCAGAGCATTTTCTCTACTTGGAACATAACTGCCAGGATATTTTCTTGAAAATCACTTTATCATTTCTCTGCAAGAATCTGTTTACACATACAAGGGTAGGTCCATAAGTTTCCAGCCTAACTGTTTTCTAGGTATGATAAACACGAAAACTATATTTCACTTTTCAATATAGTTACTGTTTATTGCAATACGCTTCTCACATCCTCAAAAAACATTTCTATCCCCCCCAAATAGAAGTATTGTCTGCAAAATGGGCATAAACAGCATCCATCATGTCTTCATCATGCTTAAATTTCCTTCCTCAAAGGTCCTTCTTGAGTTTTGAGAAAAGGAAATAGTCAATGGGAGCAGATCTGGGCTGTAGGGTGGATGGTCAATTTCCTTGAAGCCACATTTCTTCACAACTTTCTTTGCAACAAGAGCTATGTGCACAGGCATGTTGTCGTGAAGAAGGTGCACACCACCACTCAGCTTTCCTAGCTTTTTCTCTTTGATGGAAGCAAATAGTCTGTGCAATAGGCCAGCATAGTACACCCTACTTACTGTGGTGTTCCTCTCCTTCATGTCAATGAAGAGTATTCTTTCACAATCCCAAAAGATTGTGGCCATGATCTTCTTGGTTGACTAGTTGATCCTGGCCTTTTAGAGGTGGTGCTTTGCCAGGTTTACGCCACTCCATCGATTCTCTTTTGGGCAACGGATCATAGTAGAGGACCTTAGTTTCATCTCCTGTAACAATGTTTTGCAGAAATTCTCTCTTGTTGCCATGGCAGAGCTCCAAAAATGCCTGACAACAGATGACTCATTGCTGCTTTTGGACTGAGGAAAAAAGTCTAGGCACTAACCTTATTCATGTTTAAATGTTCATGAATAATTCTAAGGACTGTTATTTTTGAAAGGCCCAACCTTGCTGCTATTTCTGTAACTTTGAGCTGCCAGTCAGTCTTCCACAAGAGTGATGTTTTCAGGACTGATCACCTCTAAGGGCCGACCTGAATGCTCTTCATCTTCAATGCTTTCTCGACCCATTCAAAAAAGTTTGGCCCATTCTTTCATGATAGAATATGAGAGGCTTGCTTCCCCGTATACACTGTCCAATTGCTGTTTAATTTCATTTGGAATTAAGTCCTTCTTTTGTGAAGAAGTTAATAACAGCTGGATATTCCATTTTGAACATGTCACAATCTTCTACACATAGCCTTCTTTATGTAACAATATATGAGCAACTGAACACAGCGGAGCAGAAGTTACAGATGCAATTATTTACTTAACAGATAAGGTATAACTCCAGATAAGGGTTTTGTGAAGGTGATAATCCTTATCTGCATGGCTGGAAACTAAAGAACCTACTCTCATATGTATTGTATATAAAAGCTTGTTCTTCTAAAGTAGTGCCATAACTAATGAAAAACAATTAGCACAATTATGTACACAAAATGAAAACGCTGAGTATTGTATGAATGAAGAATAACTTGTTGACAAAGCCTTCCTCAAGCTAACTACAACCTGCTACCTGAACATTCACTATATGGCCTTGAAGACTGGCATCTCCAGTTTAAAGTCAAGTTTTGCCAATTTATTACTCAAATAACTTCTGTATTAAATATTAAAATATGTGCTTGTTAATTGCACTTGTATTCTATTATTTAACCTAATTAAAATAATTGTGAAATAATACATTACACTAACATTGTGTTAGGTGCAGTATAATTGTATTGAGGAAAAGTTACATATAATGAGGTGATACCTCCCCCCCAACTTTTCCTAAATTATTTTATACATTTAATGAATAAATGGAGTATTTTATTTTTTGCATGCTCTTAGAACTGCAAATATCGTGGATTTTTTACAATAGCATTTGTAATGAAAGTATAGCGTAATTTATCTTTAAGAGTTTTGAATTTGTTTGATTATAGGCTAGTAGTAACTGGCAGAAAGAACAGAATCTGTTGATGCTTTGTCATTTTAGTTAATGTAACTATTATACAGAAAAGAATATTATTTTTTCAAAAATATTAGTAAAATTTTATGTATTAATGCAATACGTTAATACTGTTGAGATTGTTGAAAACTGTGAATCTTACATGTCTGTTGATACTGATATTAAAAAATTGTGGAAAACTGGCTATAATTGATCCCTGGACAAACCTAGCAAATTAACAATCTCGCTACATAAAGGTGTCACTCTACTGCCTGAATATAGTGGTAGAGTGACACCTTTGTTAGCTGTGTAGTTAATTCAGTTATAATTAACTGAAAATGAGTGTATCTAAGGTATTTCCTGGCTATAGAGCAGGCATGTTTTAATAGCTTTATATTTTATTCCAATATTCATGAAAACATTTAATTGGTACAGTCACTGTACCTATGCATACTCTGCTCTTATTTGACATTAGTTCAGTTTTGTATTTACTAGCTCAGGTGAACAGTAAATAGTTGCAAATTTCTGCTGGAATGGTGCAAACAATCCTGGATAACATGGATGATGCTTTTAGCATCGATGGAGAATGTGTGACAAAAAATTGGTTGCACAGTAATATATAAATTGGAATAGCACATAGAAATATAATTCATAACAAAAATAAAGTTGCATTCAATTAAAAGTTGAATTAGATGCATAATTAGTCTTGAAATTAGTTTCATTAAGTCATCTGTGAAGCCATGATTGCAGCAAATATAACCCAGGTGCCAAATAACAGTACCAACATTGTGTAAAGTCAAAAATTCATTTTGACTATGTAAGAACATACTTCCCCATTGCTGACAATACAATTCCGGAAAATATGGAGCAATATCTTGTGACATATTGTTTCATGTCTTGATTGACTTTAGGATTGCATCAAAAGTATGTTAAATGTGACATGTTTAAATGTGTAATTTGGGGCAAATTAATCTATTCTTTTTCGTCTTAACTTTAAATAAGGCAACTTTTGGAATAAATTTTAGATCTGCAATTCTGGTATCACATATTTTTTAAGGAATTTTGTTACTTATTTTTGTACTCTATGGACTCTAGTAATAGCAATGATCTGTTCTGTACAACTTGTGCCAAGATTTTTGGCCAAACATTGTATAACTCACGTTCATTGATACCTTTGAGACTCAGATTTAGTTTCCTGCTCCTTCTGAAAGGAAAGAGACTAAGACTTCATTCTGAATGAATTAATGAGTGGTATAAATAAAACAAGAGGAAAGAGACTAAGACTTCATTCTGAATGAGATTAATGGGTGGTATAAATAAAAACAAGCAGATGCTCAAATCTCACCAATTCCAAACATTTGCTCGGTTTCATATTATTAAAAATGTTTCTCCTCAACCTCCTTGGGAGCAAATGCTTGTTTACCTTGATTGCTGAGCAATTGCTCACAATTTGGTATAAATAAAAACAAGCCCTGCTCGCTTTTAGTAAGCAATTGCTTGCTATCTTTTGACTTACCTCCATAGGTAACTCAGTTTGCTCAACTGCAGTTTAGTATTATGGCAGATCTCATAATGCTAGTTCCTGAGTGGAAAATAAAAATTTACACAAGGCGCAAGGACTCAGTAGTAAGCAGTTATAAAAAATTATACCATTTTAAAGATAAAATGTAAACTGGCTCATGCAACATTTTTTTCCAGAGGCAAATGAAACACGAGGTGAATCTCTTAACAATGCTGAAAAGATGCAAATTTTTTTTAAGTATATTGAAAATGCTGGGTTTCAAGCTGGTGTTGTGGATGATCTTGGCATTTTTTTTTTAAATAGTGTTTAACTCCGTTTTTACTACTGAGGCGCCACAGGTGGTGGACACCGATGATACAAGATGAAATGATAAATTGGGAAAGCGTTTTTTTTTAAGGAAGGAAGCATTCCAGCCCTAAGTTTAGGGTTCCTCCCCAACATTTGTCATTTATGAGGCCTGAGAAAAACCTGAAAAAAAAAAACCTTAGTCATAGAGGACGGTCCTGGTGGGAATAGAATCCCAGACCTCCAGCTCACGAGTTTGCACTTTAACAACCTTGGCCACCCGTGGCAGTATTTTGGCGTTACACAGGCTACAGTCTCAAATACATTCTGGGAAGTATTCAACCAAGGATAAAGCTCTTCAGGAAGGCAATGCTGAGTAGTCACAATGATATAATTTCCCAAATGCAGTGGATTGTACTCTTGATCTAATAAGGAAACCAAATGTGCATCAACAGGAAAGGAGTTCCCCAGCTACATGCAGTCCAAGTGAAAGATATACAAGTGTTGCCAGATGGCCCAGGTTTGTGCATTATTCTCGGATATGGGAAAATTCAGATCCTTACACAGCAATGGCTGGTAATACTGACAATGCACTACTGTTAGGTGATTCAGGTTATGCTATTGCACCATGGTTGATGACTCCTTATGAAAATCCTACTACTCCAGAACAGACAGCATACATTAGGTGCATTACAAAAGAGCGGGTAATCATTGAATAATGTTTTGGTCAAGTTGAAGAGAGATTCCGGATTTTAACAAGTAAAGTAAGATCATCCCTGCACATACACAGAACTGTAACTGAGCAATACTATAAAGAGGTCCTGAAAACTCTGTAAGGACATATGACATGCAAAAAGCTGGATGCTGGACCATGATAATGCAGAGCCACATATTGCAAAACTGTTGTTACTGAAAAAAAGCTTCATGGAAGGCATTTTCCATTATCAGAATCAGTGGGCAATGGTGAAGGCTGCAGAGATGATTCTGAAGGACCTGCCAAAAATGTTTTCCCAGCACATCTTTGAAGGCTGGCAGAAATGCTTGGGCAGATGCATTGTATCCAATGGGGACTACTTTGAGAAAGTTCATAAAATTAATAGGATGAGTAAAGGTATGTTATCAAAAAAAATTATGAGTTCAAGGTTAGGTTTTTACAGGAAACCTTGCTATAGATTACAACATTGTACACAAAAAGAAGGCACATTATCAAGGCTGCAAGCAAGATTCAGAAGAGAGGTAGGAACATTATTAACAATGTATTTATACAAGGGCTATTTTTTTTCAACCTCTGATTGCTGTGCTACATGACCAGCCAAAGATAACGAGGCTGATCTGCACATTGTGCTACTACCTCACCATAATATGCACCAAGGCCAAGTTGAATATAACAGTTGGAGCTGAGCTATAGACACTTCAACATGTCCAGCATGATTGATTCTCCCACCAAGTGCAAATTGCAAAGCGTCATTTGTTTTTACAGGCAGAAGGGAATAGTGCAGCAGAAATTCATCGCAAAATGAATGATGCAAACTGTATGAGTGAGGGTGCTATGCATGAATGTAGGAAATTCATGCCGAACTGATCATAATGAAGGTGGACAAGGATGCAGGTCTGTTGCTAGTGAAGACCTTGTTCAGCGAATTGATCAAGTGGTTCGAAAGAGATAGAGATTTACTATCAGTGAGCTGAGTTGTCTACGGAATTTCTGGACATTTCAAGGTCAGCTCTGTACAAGATTGTTACAGAACATTTAGGCTATTGAAAACTTTGTGCATGCTGGGTTACCAAAAAAGAATTATCTCAATACGCTGGTGGCAACATTGTATGAAGAGGGTGTTGGAAAACTCATCTATCAATATGACAAATATCTTAATCTTCACGGTGACCTTGTGGAAAAGTAACTGTAATCTACTCGACTCCTGGTAATAAGACCATTTTGTGATTCTCTTTGTCTTTTTGTTATGCCCCATCAGAGATTAAAAAAAAAAATTGCCCTCGTAATAAAGTCATTATTTGACAAGTATCCAACAAATAAAAGAGGCAAGCTTTATACATTATTTGTAGACCTCCAAAAAGTCTACAATATTATATCGATCAGGAAACTCTATGGAGGAAATTGTGTTTAAAAGGTTCTGTGCTTATTAGGATTATACAATGATTATATTTAGGTAATGAATTCTGTATAAATATCGAAAATAATTTAGTATCTAATAATATGCCAAATAGTTTGGGAATGAGGCAAGGTTTGAAATTAAGCACAATTTTGTTCAATCAATGTTTTAATGATATTCTTGTGGCGGTGTTGTATAGTGAAAAGTTGCTTACACCAATAGTAAATAATGAGGAAATGCCAGGAGTGTTTTTTCTGATTGTAGGCTCTGTAACAGTTGTTGGATTAAGCAGGGCAATTGAAGTAATTTTGAATTTTGTAAAAAATGGAGCCTAAAATAACAGAAGTAAGTCTAAAATTGTATATTTAATCACAAAAATTAGCTCCATATTCTTATTTATGGATCCCAATTACCTTACCAATATGAAGCAGCAGTTGGAACAAAGCCAACCTTTTTTCACATTATATTTTCTTTGGTTATGACACTTCAAATTTTGATGGAAAAATTGAAGCCATTTCTACTACACTTCAAAATCTTTTAAATTGGCTTTGTTATTTCCAACAAGCAGTTATGCTGTATGATTCTTGGCAAGCTATCACTGTTATAGTAAATATTTATTATATAATTGTCATCTAAGAACTAAAATATCTTAAATTGTTGGAAAAATCATACACAACCAAAATAAGCTTAACAAAGGAATAGCTTCTCAGTAAGTAGCATAACTGTGATTGGATGGCAATGAAAGCTGCTGATCATCTCGTTAAAAAGGAAAGTAGCAGTATATAAGAACCAATGACAAATGTTACTTATCACTTATAAGAATGATTAATTCCAAATAATCTCTTCTGAGTCTATTTAAACACACTCTTTTAGCTTCACTTACTGGAGATTTACTCAGGATATGTTTTGTGGACCCTTGTCCACATTCTCAGCTGTTAGATGAATGTTGGATCAACAATTGTTGACCGGAGTCAATCCAGACAGCTACCAACAATGAATGATCCAACATTCCTGGGATGTGGACGAGGGTCCACAAAACATGCCCTGAATAAATCTCCAGTAAGTGAAGCCAAATAGAGTGTGTTGAAATAGTTTGACTTAGAAGAGATTATTTATGTATGCTTCACTGTTTTAGATTCCAAATTTAATATTCAAAATATAATTTTACAGCACTTTCTTGAAAATTTTAAAAAATAGAAGATGGGAATGTCTTAGTAGAAGATTAATGTTCCTGATTATCCATGCAAAATTGCAGTTTCTATATTCTGAATAATTACAGCTCATTATTGTCTGGCAAAATGCTTGAAATGGAAAAATTTCTTCATCATTTTGTCCACCATGTGGCCTTAAAGAAGATAAGGATCAGGATCCCCTTCAGCAATATCCAGTCACCTCTACCCAAACCTCCATTTATGAAAAATATTGAACAACAAGAGATTTAATAGCTTATTTAAGGTACCATACCTTTTCACCTGAACCTGCTTTGAAACAATGTACAAGACCTGACACTTCAGCAAAAATAATTGCTGCTTCATTATGAATCATTGCTGGTGATGAAAACACTGGAGTTTCAAGTTTGTTGCTCCACAGTACATTGCCAGTTTGTTCTGCAGCAGCTACACAAAGGCCTTGTAGATTACCAACAAAAACTGTAGAAGATGAAGCACTAATACAAGGAGAAGAATAAATACCACTATTTCCTATTTTCACAGACCAGAGCAGATTGCCATCCTGAAACAAAACACACAGATGTTTTAATAAGTAGTTTTAAAGAGCATGTATTTTTACAGTGAAATATAGTATAATATAACAAATTATTTATGAGGAAATCAAATTTTACTAAATTTTTCTACAACATATAGCTAAGTAAAAAAATTTTAGTGAAATTTGAGTGATTTTCTCATAAATAATTTGTTATAAAACACACAGGGTTACATATGTTGTATTAAAAAAAAAAAAACCTTTCAAAACAGATAGGATTAACAGATACCAAACAACTTTTTAGAACCATTAAAGAATTTTCAACACTTAACAGAATGAAAGATATTTTACTGTATAATTATAAATATGTATCTGATTAACATCAAGTCTAATAAAAAAATCACATGATTTAACATTTGCACCAATAATAGCACAAGCACTCTAGCTCAGACATTCAGGAGTATACTCAGGGAAGAGCATAGGGCAGAATATGTAACAGCACATTGCCCATTAATTAGAAAACTAACTATATTAACTGTGAGAATTTACAATGGATTATAAAGGCTTTACTTAAAAATGTATTTATTAAAGAAATGGCTTCCCTTACCTTCGAAGAGGGCACTAGTACCAAAGTCTTTGCTAGAACTGGCAGTCTCTCAATTTGCAAAGTGATAGCATGAGCTCCTACTCTTACTGCCATTATCTACTACTGCTGTCTGACTAACACAGTTCTTCTGTCTAACAGACTAACACACTACATCCCATATTGACCTTTTCTTTTGTTTTTCCCCTTACATGAACCAGACCCAAATAAGGACAGTTAATGCTTTTTAAGTTCAGACCAGTGAGGAGTTACAGTGTTATTTCATTTCATTTCCCTATTTGTCGTGGTTCAAAGATTGAATGCAGAACAATGCATCTTCATTTGTTGTAGTTAATACTCCAGTCTGTATATGTCTGTGGCAGGAGGGTTCACATTTATCATTTCTTTTAAATAAAGGCTTAATTACATCTAGCTTCATCCTTTTTGGAAATATATTTCCATTAAGAATGAATGAATGTTGCTAAGGGGCACATCAACTGATAACCAATGATGCTGCGATTGGAGTGAATAGCTGCAAATCCTTTTAAAAACACATAAGCACTGAAGGCAGATAAATTATAGCCACATGGGAATACTGTTATTTTGCAATATATTTGGTGGCTCCTTAAGGAGTTCTTGATGCCATGATTGCAGTGAATAGTTGCCGTTAGTTGACACTGTAGATACTGGAAATACATGTCACAAATTATGCAAATACATTGGTATGCTTGAAGCATTTTTTGGTGGGAATTCATTAAGAAAAGTATATCCTTCAACACAAAGGAAAATGCCTGTGAGATAAAGTGCTTATTTCTCTTCCACCCATATCTAACAAAGAGTGAAACAGAATAACTGCAAATTACTGTAAGATGCCTCAAACAGTTAATTTCTCGGAATCGTGGGGAATATCATTATGCTCATTTAGCATTTACCTACAGCTGGGGTAAGTTTCAGCATTATCAGTGTTGGACAAGAAAGTAATACACAGGCACCATGTGTTAAAATGAGAAAAACTGGATGATTTGCCACTTGATTAGAATAATCACTGCAAAATCTCTTGTAAAATTAGGACAACAGGGAGGGTTAGCCTTGCATCAACACATCCTACAACAAATAGCTAAAATTTCATCCCTACTGAAGTGCATGCGTTACAGCTGAATTACTTGGGAAGGAGATTTCATCTATGAGCAAGGTTAGCAAATTTTCAGTGCTTTTCTGATTATGCAGTGGACTGGTTGTGAGCAGCTGTGGATTTGGTTCACATGCAAGGAAAAACTACACAAAAGAATGATACTTTTAAGAGCATCATTGATGTAATTAGCGCAATCTTTGTTCTCTGTTTTATAAAGTATGTTTTAGGAATATTATTTATTGACGTCTTCCTGCTTAACAGATCTAATTACTCAAAACAATACACAGCATCTTATTATGTGACAACTAGATGCCAACCAACTATAGTAAAAGATAAACTTTCTTGACACAGAACTAAGTTGTTCAACCTTCTTGTGTAATTTGTAAAATCATGTCATGATTCTAGCATGTGACAATATTGATATTGCATATATATAAAAATATATATAATTAAAACTAGTGTTTAATGCCCGTTTTTTCTATTCTAGCATCATAGAAAGTATATATTGATGATGCATGAGATACAATTATAATGGAGGGAATGAAGCATTTCAGGCCTTAGTTTAGAGTATCTTCTTGGTATAAAATATAGTGAACTTTTTTAACAGTGGCATCAAATATTATTATGTGACAACTAGATGCCAACCAACTATAGTAAAAGATAAACTTTCTTGACACAGAACTAGTTGTTCAACCTTCTTGTGTAATTTTTTTTTGATGTTATCTTCTTGGTATTTGTGATTAATGAGAATTAAAGAAAAGTGGAAAAACCCTAAGTCAGAGATGATGATTTAGCAGGATTCAATCTTGAGACCTGTTTATGAGTCCAAGCCTTAATGTTCTTTGGTAAACGTTGCCATAAGCTTTCCAGCTGGAACTTTTTATTGTAATTTCTCTTTGGGGTGGTTCTTTGTATCACCATTCTATAGATTTATGTATAAAATTGTTCTTTCACACTAGTCATGTGTAGGAATAAGTTGGAAATGAAGAATCAGACTTCATATCTTCAGCTTTCCAAGCTGATGCTCTACCAACTGAGCTACCATGTCCTCAGTACTCATACTTCAAATCTTCAAGTCTGATTCTTCATTTCCATTCTAAGATTGTATTGTCTCTGGTTTATAATAGTGTAGATATAATGTATCATATCTGTCATACTATTATGAAGAGAAGCTTCACTTTCTTTGCCATAATGCCATACTTATGATGACTTTACAAAACGTCACCATTGCCTAAGTGTAAGAACCTGCCAGAATTAATCAGAACATGACAATAACAACACATTTGATATATAAACAATGTATACAGTTTTTTTCACACTAACTCCATTCACTTACATAAATTTGGAACATATGTTTCGGGAGCGATCCCTCCCGAAACATATGTTCCAAATTTATGTAAGTGAATGCAGTTAGTGTGAAAAAAACTGTATACATTGTTTATATATATATACCACTCCATTGTCAACAGCTTCGTAAGTACACTTATTTGAACACATTTGATATTTTTTTGCAGTTATTCACCTAATATATACCTTTATATTCGTTAATTGCTAATATGTCATCCTTTTTGTTTTATAAGTTGGTTTACATGATTTGGCATACATTCCATAAGCTTTGAGCACTTATTTTAAGTTCATCATTATGAAACCATACCTTAACTAGAAATTCTTACCATGTGTATTTTTGTGGAACAATCAAGTTTTGTGAGTTTCCTTTTGCAAATAGCCCACAAGTTTTCTCTTGGGTTAATATCAGGTAAGTTCCCTGTCCACGCTTAAACACACAAATATTGTTCTCACTGAAGAAATTCTTCACTTTCTTTGAAATATAGCCAAGCATCCAAATCTTACTGGAAATTTCTGTCACCATCTGGAAACCTCTTATGCAACTCTCCAGCAATTCTCATTTACAGTATTTAGATGTACTGGCCGTATTCATCACCCTATATATCATTTCATCTCATGCATGATCAGTATCCACTGCTTGTGGTGCCTCAGTGGTAAAAACATGTGTTAAACACTATTAAAAAAAAAGATAAAAGAACTTTCTTCCAGTGTTCCATTGTCCAGTTCTGATTACTACATGCCCACAAGAGACGTTTCCTATGAATTTCTTCAGTTATGCATTACTAATCATACAAAGAAATCTCAAAATTTCTCAAAAGCGATACACATAAAAATAAATACACTTTTATCCTAAAACAATCATATACATATTAATTAACAATGAATAACAGCACAAAGAATGCATAGAGAGTGTGGGATCCAAGAATAAGCAATGTGTAGCACACTTTGGAAAACTACGAAAAAAATTACCTTGTTCCAATTAATTTGCATGGGACTATATAAGTAATGAATAGAAGTAATTAAAGGATATGTTGTAGGGGTTATTTCTGTATTTTGTTTATTAAAATATTTGCAACCAATCACAAGGAATAATCAGACAGGTGCTATTTTTGACTCAATTCTTTTATATAGTTACATAAAATTGTTACATTTTTAGGAGAGAGTATGTCAATCAGTCAACATACATAACATTTGTAAATTTTCAATTAAAAATAATGTTAGTTTATATCTTTAAATATTACTATATTTTGAATAAAACTTACCTGGATCTGAATACAGTACAATGAATGATCATAAGATCCAATAACAATAGCTGCAATGCTGCTACAAAGCACAGGGGAACTCTTTATCATGTCCCCAGTTTGATATTTCCACATAATTTCTCCTGTATCTATTTTAATACAGTATATGCTTCCATCATAGCTTCCTAAAATAAAAAATATGTATTTCTTAATTCATATTTTGAAATTATTACCTTCTGTATATATGAGCTTTAACTACTGCATGGTTTTAGGGTTGCCAGATGACAGTCGACTTTACTGTCCAAGAAAATGCTTTCAGAATGTCTGTTTCTCCCATTTTTTCTTACCACATGAAAGATTTTATTAAATGGAATTATTTCTCAGTTGTAGGAATTTTTTATTTTAAAGCTGCAAACAGTTTATACAAATTTCATTAAATGTTCAGAATGTCCACAAACACAATATTGCAATATGGTTGCAACATACATAGTTGGTACAGCTAGTAGTCCACAACAGCAGTATAGTGAGCAAATTCATTGAAAATACTATAAAACCTTGATTATCTGCCTGTTGATCAGATGATCAATGGTTCATTGGACAGGCTTCCTGGTTCATGCTTAGTCCTGAAAACTCTACTGAAATTTCATCTGTGTGTTTCAATATTATGGGTCTAACAAGGGACTATTAAGGCTATTGCATAACAGTAAACATGGAAAGTATGAAACAATTCTTCTTTTAGCTCTCTTTATAGCTATGTGCAATACAGTAACCTTGATTTTGTAAGCAAGTTTTTCACTTTGTTGTGGAATTTTGGGCTTCAATATCTTCACCCTCAATTAAGAGAAAATGCTAAATTTTGGATATAGGAACAAATGTCAAAATTATAGAAATCTATGATAATGGTAAAATAGTGGTTAACTTAGCTAATGAATTTGGGGTCAGTTCACAACAGTACAGGATATGAATAAAAACAAACAGAATCAAATTCAGCTTCCATCATGTTCTGACATTCTCTATCTGATTGATGCCTTAATTAATGGTTTCAGTAGAAATTGATGAATTTGTTCCAATAACTGAATTTATGCTAATGAAACCAGCAAAGTGTTTCATGAGAAACCAAATAATTTTTACTATACCACTTTCCATGTTTACTGGATGGTTCGAATGTTTCAAATCTCATCATGGCATTTGCAAATTGCTGATCTTACATATGAGGCTGTAATAACAGTAACATAGATGGCAGTGGTCATGGCAAAGAAGAGATAGTGCTGAAATTAAACACTCTGTTAGAAATGGCTCTTGAATCAGAAAGAGACTGTGCATTTTTGGAGAAGGTGATACTTTAATCATGGACATTGTTTTACCTCATATAATTAGAATAGATATCAGAAAAAAATGCTGGTAGTAAAGCTCAGAAAAAAGCTTTGGACTTCTGCAAAAGAACATAAATATAAGATAGGAAAATTAATTAATTAAATTGATTATCTTTCTTGATTAACTTCTGCTTTCATTAGGATGGATAATCCAGTTCTATTATAAGTAGATTTTGGTAAATAATGCAATCACACTTATTAGAAACAAATGAGGATCACATTCTGGTATTATTTACTAGATTTTAAACAATTAAATTTTATGTTTAATTGAAACAATTTCTTTTATTATAGTGTAAGTTTTCAATTCAACACTGAATCCATAAAATTAAAACAATATCTTTTAAAAATTATTTTAAAAATATATATATGGAACTAACACAGTGAAGTAAAGTCATATGAATAAATTCATGTGATATATGTCGTACTAAACACTCTTATTGCTTCACTCACTTGTATGATATTTGGAACTGGTTTCGAAGACCTTCGTCTTCATCTTCGGCCAAGGGTACGACTGATTGGAGAAACCAACGGCTCTGTAGAGTTGAAGCTCCGCCCTGGTGGTGTTTTAATGTACTTAAAGTTGGTGTTTTCTACCTTTGGAATATCAAAGTTCATTAATTGATCTCTGTATTTATGAATGTAAATGTTTTCCCAAGTATCCAGTTCCATATGTCCCTGAGTCTCTTTTAATAAATCCACCTTCATCACAATCTTGTGGTTTTTTTGTCCAAAAATGATATGCCACAGCTGATCTATCTGTCTGTTTATATTTTATGTTCCTGAAATGCTCTTCTAAACATGTGCCTATATTTCTCTTTGTTTTTCCAATTTAGATATTTTCACAATCTGCACATGTTATTCTGTAAATACCTGCTTTTTTCTCTTGTGGGGGTCTTTACAGCCATTTTATCTTTCAAGATGTTTCCTAGATTAAATCTGTTGACGGGTGCTAATTTTATATTGAAACCTTTAAAACTATTTTGAAATGTTTTCATTGCTTTTGGATGATATGTACATTTTTTAAAAATTAGTTTTGTTATATCTGCTGATAATGTGGTGGTATCTCTGATAAGGTTTTTCCTTTTAAATCTTTCCACCTTTTTATGTAGATGACATTTTTTCTATAGTAAACACAAATCTGATCTGATATACCACCACATTACCAGCAGATATAACAAAACCAATTTTTTGGCTGAAGATGAAGACGAAGGTCTTCGAAACCAGTTCCAAATATCACAAAGTGAGTGAAGCAATAAGTATGTTTAGTACGACATATATCACATGAATTTATTCTCAGACTGCATAGCCCACTCACATTATCAATTCTTTCCGAATGTATGTACCAGTTTCTCACTTAATAAATCTGACAGTCCTAGCCCAATACATGTGAAGTTGAATACCAAGGAACCTTAACATGTGTACAGCCCTGAAAAAAATTAAATATTAAAAGGGTTAAGAAATATATAATTATGTGAAGACCATTTTACCTATACCCATTAGTTTTCTGGTTTTAATGCAATAAGTTAGACATTAAAAAAAAGTTAATATTATAGCTAGTAATACATATTCTGTAAATGTGTATGGGCCATATTTAATATAAACTTTCAATAGGGACATAAATCAATCAATTAATTTGTTTATTAACTTCCCCAAGGAAAATAGTAAAAACATATATATTGGCTGATTGCATTCTCTGATGAAAATGTATCAATGAATATTATTTTGATGTTACATCGAGAACAGCTCCTATAAAAAATAATCTTATTAAATTATTTGAATCCACATACCAGTGTGCAGGACTGAATGAAAAAACTTAGCTTAAGATTAGCTCTATTAGCATGTATGACAGATACTTCTTGGTATTGAACGAATTTTTTTTATACTCATTTACTTTGGATTCCAAATATATTTGTTTGTCTGAACAATGTAATTTTGTTATATTTTAATTTTTATTGCCCATGAGAGAAAATTATTCATCAATGCAAAAAAATAATAATAAAAAAAAACCTTTTAATATTGTACATTAATGGCTAAGTTTTAGAAATCATTATGTTCATCAATGTATAACCTTTAAAATGAGCTATTGTTCATGTTTCTATTTTAAGGAAGATTGTGTCGGTCCTGGTGGGGTAGTGGTTACCATACTTTTAAGGAAGAGTACTCTATAAAAATACAAATTTTAACAAAGTATAAAAACTTTTGCAATTTTTGCCATGAAAAACTATCAGCTTTAGAGATGTTATATTCCACAAAAACATTTGTCTTTATATGTAGTAGTAAAAAAATATATATACACTAACATTTAAAAAATGTGAGGCCAATTTTTCTAATTTCCTGTTCTATTTCACATGGAATCTGTATTTATAATCTTCTTCTAAGGACAAAACAGAAAAAGTATCAGGCATTTTGCAATGTTCATAGGACAGGCAGAGATTGTAATCCACGTAGCCAACAGCAGACTATGGACATCATGATGGCAAGTAGGAGTAATTGAAATACTATTAAAATTTATAGATTTAGTCACATACATGTTGTGATAGATTATGGGATAAGGCTCCTATGAACTAGATGATCCAAAGTTTAATCCCCACCAGTAGCAAAAGGATTCTTCTCCATTCTGCCATGTCCAAGCTGGCTCTGATCCATTCAGCTTGCTATACAAATGAGTACCTTGGGATTAGAAACAGCAGAGCACAGTGCTGATCACATTACCTTCTTCTGGTATTACAGCTTCAAGTGTGCAATGCCTTATTGTTGCTCATCCCAAGATTATCCAGAAGACTTAAATAAGAAACTCATAATGAGCAGTTTACTGGCGCACGATTGCTAAGCAAATTACTATGAAGGTTCGTAGGCTTTCATGACTGGAGTCACATGTAGACAAAAAAAATCCTGGGCCTGCAGGCCATGATTTACTGGGTTCCTTCTTCTCAGATGCTTTTTCTACTACTGTGGTAAAACCATCAGTGGCAGGGGCGAGGTTGAAGCATCCTGGGGTATGTCTCAGCTCTAGTGCCAGTGATGGTAAGTTGAAGATTTTCCTTTTTCAGGACAATTTTGACTAAAATTTGAGAGAAAAGGGAATTTTTACAGACGTTTCTTGATATTCTTGGATATTTTTTGATAACCAGCATTGAGTAGAAATCTTAATTACATTCAAACAATGAATTATTTTTTTTTATCCTTCCTGGATGGTTAGATGCATTTAATTTAACTTCATCTAAGAATGTTAGCACTTCATGAGTGGAAAATTCATTATGTATTTTTCAGTAACTTAAGAATTGTTGGTCCAGAAGTGGCTTTAAATAGTAAAGTTTGCAATGTCAACATTAGCACAATGTAGAGATTGTATTGATAATCAAACTGCCATAACAGAATGTGGCAGTATTGAGTTACTATATGCATTCAGTACTCATGAACTTAAGTCCTTGAAAGAAAAATCTGTGATGAAATATGGCACAAAAAAGGATTTTATTGACAAATTTACATTTTTGAACATTTCACATCTTACTGTCAATGCTGTCCCATTTGAACGCTGATGCAGAATGTGTTTTCAGCATTGTCACAGATATGAAAAATTTGAAATGCAATAGACTTAGTGGGAACACAATGGATGCTCTTTATGCAATAAGAAGCAATTTGTTTCCAAACATGAATACTTTGAACTTTGAAGTGATAAGTGCTCATCTGTCTGTTATGAAATCATATTTATTGTGATATGCTGAAAGAAGAAGGAGGAGGAAGATCAGGAGTTCAAATCGCAACAAGAGAGAGTTCCATATGTTCACAAAGTACAGTAAGTTTATGAATGCCTATGTGTATTGTAAGTGTAGCTACTAAAATTAAAATTTCTTGTTCCCCGATGATTTATTTAGGCTGATATTTGAAAATTGTCTAAAACATTGGAAATTGATTTTATCTGCTGCTCATTTTGGAAGTTCTGAATGGGGAAGATTATCAAAGGGAAATTTTTTCTGAAGCAAAAGGGAAATTATTCTGGAAAGGCCAACCATCATTGGTTAATGCTGACTGATTAAGTTACAGTGCAGCAAGCAAAATTCTGTAATGTGATAATCCTCTGTAGCAGTGTAAGTCAAAAGTCAAAACTAAAATTAATTTAATTTATATTAACTTATTATTGACCTATTTTTACCAGCACAAATGTTGTTAAAGATACACAGCATATAGAAAAAGAAACAGCTACTATAACAGATTAAATTTTATGATTATAATATGTATTATTCTATGGATATAACTAAAAGCTTAAACAAACAAATTTATAACACAATTTTTGTTAACTGCTCAAAACATTTATTATTTGGTTTTCTAAATTTCCCTAATGGGCAATTATATTTTTAATATAAGAGAAGTTGACTACATCTGAGTGCACCAATTTGGGCTTTTAGCAACCTTTTCAAACCATGGTATTCCTAGAAAACTGTGACCACTGATTTTGCTTCCTCACAATACCACAATTTTGTTACCTTGATATTATCTAAATTTAACCTTTAAGCAGACACACATATTCTTTTTCTGAATGCAGGAGAGCAGGGCATTCAATGCCATATTTTTATCTTTTGTTTTTTTTTTTTTTTTTACTTGTCAAGCATTAAAATTAGATGGGATTAATAAATAGTGAAAATAAATATTATGTATATGTTATCTTTTGCAGTATCAATTATAAGATTGGCTTCACTGTGCAAGTTCCAATTTACATTTTAATAATGAAAATAGAGTTTATATATGTTACATTTTCGCTTTTTTTTTTTTTAAATACTGTACATAAACAAGAATTAAAAGAATGGTACACACACATGTATTTATTTATTTGTTAATTTCCGAAGGAAAAATGAATAGAAAGAAAATATAGTGTTACAACATGTAATAATATTCCCACATAATAATACACATTTGCACAGCTTAACAAATTATCCAACAGTTGAATTTTAGCATGGCTGATGATGAGAACTGAATGTTCTGCAAATCGGTTCTATATATTATGACAAGTAAGTAAAGCATTAAGAGTGTGTAGTTCAACTAAATCATACAATAATATCCATTATGTAATAATATGTTTGTACAATATTTATAGGTTATCTTTTCCAGCATCATTTGAGCATTTTTTGCATGTGACATGCTGATCACTGTATTCTGCAAACAAAGTTATTGCACAGAAGACAATGCAGTTTTGTTGTACTTATGTTCTCCACATTGTTGACATGGAGCACTGGTCCTTCTTTTATCAGGAGCCCCTGATATTCTATATTCCAATCAGTATTTTGAAAGAAATAGGCTCTTAAAAATGTGATACCATTTTCAAGAAGATACTCTAGCAAGGATAACTAGTGTAATAATTATCTGTAGTCAAATTCCTTTTTGAACGTTTGAAGGGTTTTATTATTCTTTACATTACATCAAAAGTTTGTTCGACACACAGTAAGGGATATTTTTTTTCTTGCCACAGTATATTTCAAATTTATAGGTATAGAAAGCGTGCCTGCTATACATAGCATATAATTTTAGGCCATATTTTGCTGGTTTTTTTTGGCATATGCTGCATAAAATGATATCAACCTTAAATGGAATGTAGCATCTCATCTACAGTCACAACTTCTCAAAGGTTATAATTTTTAACTAAGTTTGTGTAAAATTCCCTGATTGCTGATAGATTATCAGTTTTATTTCTTTTTGTCACATCATCAAATCTGATACACTGCAGTAAAAATAGAAATATCTTGTAGCTGAAAGCAGCTCTCACTGGCATGGTTATCCAGTGTCATCTGTGTTCTATATTTCCAAAACATTTGCATGTTTGCCTTTTTTGAGAAAAAGTACAGGAGCCATAATGTCTGTAGGATTTGTTGCTTTACAATCCCTTTCTCTTTGTTGGCTCTTCTTTTCATAATATATAAATTTGTACATTGTACAATTTTATCAATCATATCAAGAGTTATGAATTTTAAGGAGGTTCTTAAGGAAGTGGCCATATTTCTGGCAATCCTTATAGGCCTTGGCAAGTTTTTTATTATATTTTTGGACTTATTCTTACGTGAAATTCCCCTTGGAGTACTAATCCAAATAGTTTCACCATCCTAGCTTATGCAAAAGTGATAATCAAAATTTTGTTCCTTAAAGTTTTTAAAATCACATTCTTCAGATTGTTCTGAGTCACTTTCATGGTCATCTTATTGAACTACTTCATCTTCTCCATTGGATTCCTCCTGCTCTAGTATCTGATGATAGCTCCTTCCATCTCTTCTGGACTATGAAGTCTTGTGAACCTAATAAAAAAAGTATTATTACAACCTCAAACTTCACAAAATTTATATATCGCAACTTATAAACTGACATTACACACTTAAAAATACTTACAAATTCAGGTGCATGTGGTATGCAATGTGGCAAAAATGCAGTTATCATTTTACAGGTCAATTACAGCTGCCCTTGACTCTTGAAAACAATAATCACTAAACAAACATTTGTTAAATGCCTTCAAAGAAGAATACAAAAGTTCATGATTATTTTCGTTGTTTTTGCGATAACATGGAAAATAAAACAACAAGAATGCCACATTTTAGTGCATTGTACTATTTCATCATGTTGTTAGATATGGCACAAACATACAAAGCAGTTATAGAAAATAAAAAAAAAAAACTGATGGAATGAGTTTGAAGGAAAAGCAAAAAGGCTTGGAAAAGGATTTTCTGTTTGATTTGAATCACTTAATGTCTGTACATTTAATGAAAAATAATCTTTTCTCTTTCTGAAGATCTCACATTTTTCCCTTCCATAGAACTGGATTCTCACATGTGTGCAGTCCAGAGTACCCAATACAGCACCAATACATCTAACTCTAAAACAGAATGAACTGTTTATTTTTTCTGTTGCAATCTTCTTTTGAATATTCATCATCCAGTTCATCAAATAGATTCTGGTTGTCATGTGTTACTCTCTCATTGCACTCAATTATTTGTAGATATTGAAGATTTAATACAAACTTATAATTCTTAAGCTTCCTTTTGAAAGCAAAACAACAGTTTTTTCACTTTATCACTCATTAATGAGCGGTTAACAGTTTACCATAGTAAAGTGTTGGCAAAGTCGAAATCGAGCTTGGTGCACCAAAAATATGACTTTACTGGGTAAAGCTAATAACTTTACTGCAATATATTGAAAACCAATGTTGGTACATATGGGCGTAAATTTAATAACATGATGCCAAAATATTTTCCTTACCCAAAAATGTATATTTTCCACATAGAGATATGCATGCTGAGGACTCTATACGATCATTCAAATCACTCACAGATATCAGGTTTCCATTTTCACTTCTCAAAATGGCCAATTTATGTGAGTGAGACCCAATTATTACAATTCCTCCATCTCTGTAAATACAAATACACAAAAGAAGATGCTGAGGCACTTAATATTATGTTTCTTAGAGGAAATAATATGCACCTTACTTAAAGAAAAAATATATATACATGAAAATGGAGTCTGAAATCAAACCAAGATCAGAAGAAAATATAAGCATGCCAAATCTAAACCCTGGTTCTTAGCTATTTTATAGATATGGGTACACAAACTGCCATAGGATAAGAAAACAAGTGAAAGGTATGTAATTCTAAACCAAGCTAATATCTAGTTACAAGAGATGGTATGTATGCAACTATTGCAAAATGATCGTATCAGATTATTGGGCATTAGTCATAAATGCAAAATGAACCATCCAATGTGACATATGTACAAGTCTGTCCATGATATTAGTGCAGTACTGGAATAGAGCTTGAAAGAACAGTTCATTATCAGCATAGAGCCACTGAAAAGAGTTATTGTAAAATGTACAAAGGAAAGGGGGATGCAGGGAATCCCAACAATTACAGAGAATTTGCTCTAGAGTCTAATGAGCTTACAAGTGAATGCGGTGTTCTATAATGCTCATTTTTAGGCCCTAATTATTTCTCCTTGATGCAAATGACCTTATAGATAGTGGCCTAAATGAAAACATTAACTTTTTCTTAATTGCAGATGATACAAGTATATTAATTTTGGATAAAATGAGAACACTTTAAAAGTAAATATTGACACTAACTTTACATACAAAATCATGGTTTAAAGATAACAGTTTGTGTGTAAGTAAGGAAAAATGCTTAGCAGTGGAGTTTTACCACAAAATAATACGAAACCACTTCCCAAACATAGCTCTAGAGGTACATATAGTAAGATATTCAAACAAAACAAAATTTCTTGAAATATGGGTAAATGATAATCTAAGTTGAATTGCTTATATATATAATAAAAAGTAATATTGTTTAATATCAACATTTTGGGGTATTAAGAACACTTTTCTAAAAGTAATAGATTGTTATTATCATCTTTTTCTATTATATCTCATTTAAAACACCCACATAACTTTTCAATATTTCAGTTTAGAAAACAGCTTTTTAAACAAAATTTATTTATGTGTAGTTCAACTGAATCATACAATGATATCAATTAAAATGTATTTAATTTATTGAGGACTATTAAAAATGTAAAAATTATATCACTGTTTCATTTATTAAGTTTTTTATCACTACCAACTCATTGTTCCCATGAGCTGGTGGGCATTCCCCACTGTCATGGTGATAATGTATAGTAGGTCTCATTGAAGGTGTTGTCAATAATATCTGCAAGGCTCCTTCTTACGATAAGTTAAGAAAAAGTCAGCATTTAGGTTTATGGGTTCATGTAACACATTGGCTTATTTAATTTTTTGTGGACTAGGCTGATTAAAAATAAATAAAAAATAGATCTCTTAGGATAGTTCACAAATATACAAGTATGAATTATCATCAAGAAGTTACTGACTATGAAATTAAATAACAAAGTTAATAATTGGATAAAATTTTTAAAACACTTATATTTCATCAACAAGTTTTAATCTATTCCTTGTTTGTTCAAAATCCACATTAAATGCTGCCAAATTATGATTTAACTATTTAACCAATATCTTGAAAAGCAATGTATAAGAAGATTTAATTTTTGCTTCCAACTTGTAGACCTATTTCGTATGAATTATTATTAGAGGCTATTGACAATAAATTAAAAAACAAAGTTAAATTTTGGTTGGTTTATATGTGAAGTATAAGTGTTACAAAACCACTTCAAATGCTAAAGTATATTTAACTGAGATCTTACCTTTTGTGCTTAATAAAACGGGGTGATGAATCCACACATTTACCCAATTTAAATTTCCACTTAACTCTGATACATTCGCTGCCATGCAGCTCTGCATAAGCTTTTGTGTAATCTCCAAAATGTTCTGTTTTTCCACGGCAACAGGAAACTGAAATGTTGAGTTCTTGCATTATATTATGTTGTACATTCAGTGAGTGATTAATTTCTTCTTTATTATAATTTTTATCAATGTTTTCAAGCTTTAGCTGTTTTGTGGGAACATTCTGCACAAGTCCACTTCTTTTCCTATAATCAAGAAACAGGACATTTTCTGTAGCTCTATTCTTGATGCTAATAGAAGAAGACTGGATTTCTGCAGTAAGAACTTTATAGCAGTCTTCAAATGTAGCTTCCTGAAGAAGCAAACCAACTAGCCTTGGTGCTGCTGAATGTGTTATTTCTTCAAACTCAGTTACCAGCTGTAATGCAGAGACTGAATTTCCTCCAGAATGAATGAAAGTGTCATCTGGTTTTGGACTTTCCGGCAAATTAAGATAATATGCCCACAATTCTGAAAAGATGTTTCTGGTATTTTTCACAGATCCTAATTCTTCTCTTTGTTTTACTATTTTCTTTGTAATGAATGATTTTAGCTCTTGAAAGTTTATTTTTCCTGTAAAAATAAAATGCAAAAGCTAAATTATTTGAAATATTTACTGTCATATCTAACTAGCCCTTATGATTAACCATAAAAGTATTATCATTGCATCCTTTGATGTTTCTGTTGCCATTTGCACTTAAAGAGCTTATCAGGCACCAACATTAATTTCTGGTCTGAAGAAAAAAGGCAAGCACTGGAACAAGCTAAAGCTTATAAGATCTGCCTATGTAAATAATAAATTCTTTTAACCATTTAAATAGCACTGAGCAGGTAATCAACAAATTCTGTTGATGAGTAATGGCCACTTATTTCAGTGCTTTGCTTTTAGGCTTTGGTTATAAACCTTCTCTGTTCACACACTGTTTTACATCTCAGCTGCTAGGTGCATCCATATTATCACTACACTTCCCTTGCTTTTGTCATGTCCTTTGAATATCACTTTTCATGGACCTGGACTTGTCTGTTTCATTTTTGTAAAGCTAAAGCAGCTATAGTTAAGGTTTATTCAAGTAATTCTTTCTTGGATACCTCATAATATTATAAGGGGCTATGACAACTCTATTGATATGTTTCAAATACAAGATTCAAATCAGCTAATCAAATTTGTAATTATTAATAACAACTCAAAATATCCAACCTCAAAGCATGCATTTCCTCACCTCTCCTGTGCCTACTTTGTAATAAACTTATAGGTCAAAGCAGGTAATTAATATATGATACAGGAATATCATTGCAGTCCAGAATAATGAGTGCCATGGGTGGCCGAGGTTGTTAAGACATGGACTTGTGAGTAGGAGATCTGGGGGGGGGGGTTCGATTCATTCAGGAACATCCTCCCTGAGGTTTTCTTCAGTATTCATAAATGGCAAATGCCAGGGAGATAGCCTACACTTAGGCCTGGAACATTTCCTCCCACCCTCGAAAAAAAAAATCCTTTCTTAATCTATAATTTTATATCACATATCACCATTGTCCACTGCCTATAATGCTTTAGGTGTAAAAATGGGCATTAAATACTATTAAAAAAATAAGTCCAGAACAACTTGCAATATGGAAATTGTCATGAATATTAATAAAAAAAATGGAACATAAGCTAAATTCAAGTTATACCACGTCAGTAAAACTCAGCAGCAAAGAATCACAGTATGTTATCAATTGGTGGTGTTATAATCTCTGTGAGTTAGAATATTAAGACACTCTTTCTGGTTTCACTTAAATGAGATTTTACTCAGAACATATGCTTTGTGGACATTTTTAGCTGATGATGTGAAAAAATGTCCAAGAAGCGTATGTTCTGAGTAAAAAATCATTTAAGTGAAACCAGAAAGAGTGTTTCAATATTCTGACTCACAGAGATTATTAGTGCGTGTTTCACTGTGTTCGATTCCAAATTGAATTAATATTGGTGGTGTTACGTTATGGCGACTCTTGTCTGTCACTTAGAAATGAAGTAATGTGGGTTGAAACTCTTAGTTTGATTAAAAATTGGCAACCTCTACCCTATACGATCATACAGAAGTTTTGGCACCAACTTCTTCACTCTATATGGTAGACACAAAGTTTTTGGGTAAATCAAGGTATACTACTGAATCATATTTTTGGTTTTACTCTTAAATTCTTTAAGGAAATGAAGCAGGAAACATACCTTCCTGTAACATTTCCATGATTGCCAGATACTGCTTGAATGGTTTTTGTGCCTCTGAATACCTTTAAAAGGACACTAAGAAATAATGTTTTTTACAGTGCTGGAAAAATTTTTTCACCACAGTAAATGTCATAGCATCGCTACAGACTCATGGAACTGCATAAAGTTTACACACCTGAATTCACATGTGAACATACATTGCATTATAAACCAGACTTATATATGTCCATCTAAGATATAACATTGTAATATAAAATAACTAATCGGGATTAGTTCAAAAGAACAATTCTTTGCAAAAATATGTAAATATTCTATTCCAAACCTAACCTTTGTTTTGTTTGGCATAAGTCTTGATGATGTAGTGGTAACCATACTTGCCTCACAGATTCAAATTGCGAGTTCAATCCCAGCTGGGTCGATGTATTTTTTAGTATAGGCTCTAGCTCTCAGTCATCCTAGAACATGCTCTCCTCCCATATGTCCAATAGATTATTTCAAAAGAATTATTTGATTTCAGTACGATAACCACTAAGTTTACCTTAGCCAAGATTCAGAAATGATTTTCAGAGCACATAGATATACTCTGGCTTCCAAAATCATATAAATTTATTGTGATAATCAAGGAGAAGGTTCAAAATCTGGTGATTCACTCCTTGCATGAGGGTCAAATAGATCTGCTGTAGCAAATCCCACTTGGCCTGTATACTAACAAAGTAGTAGAGACAATTATAGTATTAATTACAACTTCCTCTGAGAAATATATTTCTCCCCAATAGAAGCTCGCATAGAACTCTGTAAATGGCAACCTGTTGCCTTGGTTTGATGTAACCGTTGCACATTTACATGGGAATAAAGACAAATCCTTGTTCAAAAATGGCCATTTGAAAGGGGTCTGTTTCGATCTTGGCTAAAAGAGCTCTGTCCGCATCCTTTGTAGGAACATGTAGGAGACCTATACTCTATTTTACAATAAAGGTTCACTCTCTTCTACTACCTGCTCTGGTTGCCATATAGCCCTGTGAAATAGCAGTGAAAATCACAGCAAGCTTATCAGTGACCTCTGCTATTACTATAAATGGAATAAATGCGTCATTATAAGCTAAGAGTAGCGATGGACAACCTATATTGGTAATAAATGGGAATGAGCATAAATCTATAAACATGACAAAAAAGAAAGACTATGGATATCATTGTATGATTCAGTTGAACTACACACTCTTAAAGCTTCACTTACTTTTCATAAATGTATGGAACCGGTTTTGAGAACATTTTGTTCCCATCTTCAGCCATGCTAAAGTTCAACTGTCGGATCATTCATTGACAGTTGACATTCAACAGTTGAACTTTAGCATGGCTGAAGATGGGAACAAAATGTTCTCGAAACCGGTTCCATACATTTATGAAAAGTAAGTGAAGCTTTAAGAGTGTGTAGTTCAACTGAATCATACAATGATATCCATTAATATGATTGGCTTCACTGTGTAAGTTCCAATTTACATTTAAGAAAGACTATAATTGAAAGAGGAATCAAGTCTTATTGCCAATATTTGGAGGCATTGCCTAAGATATACCTCCACAATATATATCTAACGTGCAAGCTATAACAAAAATTGTGGAAAATCTACATTAAATATAAGAATGCAAATTAGGGGTAAGAAACATTTTTACCCACCACATTTTAGAATACATGGGTCCACATCAGGAGGAAGTAAAAAAATGCTGAAATTGAGATTTGAGTTCCCAATGCAAATGCACAACGCATGAAACTTGTGTCACTTCTCGAAGTAATCTCTCTATAGCCATACACATTTTTCTTAATGTCGACGCCATGATTCCATGGCCGCTGTGAATGCTTTTGTAGGAGTCAGGACCACTGGAAAGACTGAGGTGAATCTGAGTGCTTCCATTGAGCATACTGACACTTTGTTTCAGAATTGAAAAATGGCATTCATGTCTCATCCATTGTCACAATCAATGAAAAGAACATCTCATTTGTGCTGTGCAACATGCCATGTGCACAGCCTTGTGGTCGTCCATTAGCATCCATGGCACTTGTCTGGAGGACACATTTTGCTTTTTCAAGTCTTCATGCAGGATTGTCTGCACAAATTCCATGGAAATGCCAACTATGGAGGTGATTGTTCCACACTCATTTAGCAATTCTCCAAAACGATTTTCTCCACTCGCTCAATCATGTCGTCAGACCGGCTTGTGTGAGGCTGAGATTGCCTTGGTTTGTTGTCACATGATGATCTGCCTTCCTTGAACTGTCTCACCCATGAATGCACTTTAGACACATCTATGACACCATCACCACATGTCTCACTCAACTGGCGATGAATTTCAATCATTGTCAAACCATGCAAATGGAGAAAACGAATGATTATACTGTTCTTGTAATGAAAATATTGCCATTTTGAAGTATCAAAAACAGTCCTCACTCTTGCTGCTGCCCCTGGAGTTCTGTGTGCATACAGTGCTCCCATCTCTGTCATGCATTAACAAGAGTGCCCAGGTATTTTAAAATAAACCGCATGTTTCTATCTCTTTCCAATCCTGAGAAAAAAAATTGGAGGTGTTATAACTTGTAAGTACCTCGTTGAGCAACATGGCAAGCATCCAATATCCAGTGTGAAGTGTGCTGGCAAACAAAATGGTGAGAGAGAATATTTTCTGTTCTCAATTTTTTCCAGCACTGTTCATATAGATGACAACAGAGTGAAGTAATATGGACATAATTCGGCTATTTAACAGCCTTCTTCAGTAGAAATTGAGTTTATATGAAGTAGCATGAAAAGAGAGCATTACAGGTGGTGGAGACATAGCTTTACTCAAGATAACACAGAATTGAAATTTGTTCCCAGAGAGCATGTACTCTTTCTCTCTGTCGGTTCTAGTGGTGTAGTGGTAACCGTACTTGCCTCCTAAACCCAAGATTGCGGGTTCGATCCTGGCCAGTACCGATGGATTTTTTGGGCCTAAAATCCGAATTATGGCTTCCTTCAGAAGGGAAGTAAAGCCGTGGGTCCCCTGTCATATATTTATGGCACGAAAAAGAACCTCAAGCCTGAAAAAAGAGACCTCTGAGCAAAATTTGTTGGCTATTTCACGCCCTGATTTGAATGGGGCACTGATGACCTGAGATGTTAAAGAGCACCTGCAAATAAGTCCTCCCTCTCCAAAAAGTACTCTCTGTAGTTCATATCTATGCTGGGAAGCAAGAAGGAAAACAATATAATTACTAAGATCTCACCATTCTAATTCAATCAATCAATTTTTTTCATTTAATTGAATAAATAAATTAAAAGCATGTATATGTTATATAATGTTACAGAGACCTAACATTTATATATTCTGTAAACCCTTCAAATAGTTTGAAAATAACTGAACCTATAAATTCTCTGAGGATATCATACAATTACATCCTGTAAATTGTAATGATGCATTTTATTTACCATTTTTTGTAAGTGGCAAATACTGTAGACAAATTATATCATCAGGAATAGATGCTGGCTCTAAATATTTGTGTAAATAGCATCTTAATTTTCTGAGAAAATTCTGGTTGGATCCTACATTCTTCTCTGCTTTGACTACCAGACAAAGTTTCTCTGTAAACTCTTCCCAAACACAACAAGCTTGTTCCACTGCTCCATGTTTAATAGCAATCTGCTCCACTTTAGTAAAGCTGACCCGTGAACCATATCTCTTGACTGTATTGTTTCTTCTTCTTAAAAAGAATATATTTTTGCTGTCACTATCAATCTGTAAAAACAAGTTAAAGTTCTGATAAAGTTTTTAGTAACTCAATTTTAAATTTATATTCATTATGATATTTAATGTAAGGAAACAAAATCTTTTGCTAATATAAATCAACATACTAACAAGAAGTATCAGTTAGCTCATTTCTATATGTTCAAGAAGCCTATATACCCTAACATTATGTCTATAGAATTATAATTTTAAAGCGCTGAAATTACTTCATGAGATGTAACTGTCATAGCTCATGATCCTTTGTTATATTTCATGGAGTGGAAAGGGAGATGAGATGCACATGACCATGGTTACTGTAATTTTCATCATCCAATGTTAGTATGGAAATTAAAATGGCTAATATGAGTTGATTTCTTTTTGAAATGCAGTTTGGTGACAAATGCATGGTTCATGACAAACAGATAATCAAGAACATGCAAGATATGTTTCAGGAATGGTTTAAGGACCCCTTTCCTAAAATAAAGGTGTTTAGGTTCAAAAGCCTGGAACAACAACTGAGAAATTAAAGGAAAAAGAGGTACTTGGTAAAATGTGTTGATGGTAGACAGTCAACAGAGCAATCCTCAGTGAAGTCCATTTGAAACAAGCAGTTGAATGTGCTGTGATGAACTGAGTTCCAATTCTAAGAAATTTGTGGTTGAGGTAACTTCTCAGCTGCATAAATGTAACAAGCAATTGCAAACGAGAAAGATGAGAGCAGTACACATGTGCAATAAACTGTCCCTATAATGTGTTCCTTACAGAAGTAAGGGAGATAGTAACCTGATTCTCCTATAAATGCATAAACAGAAAATGAACCCAATGAGAAACCAATGCCCATATTTTGCTCATTTGCCAGGACTTTTCAAAACTACTTTACTTTGTCTTGATCAACATTTCCACGATGTCCTGTAAGGTGAATGACCTGTTGTAACTGGTATGAATCCTTCTGAAATAGCTTGTTTTAAACATGCTACAATCACTTAAATGGAAGTAAGAAAACGTTCTTTTACCTTGATGAAGAATATTGTCTCTGACACGCAGCTGACTATGACAGTTGATACTTTCAAAAGCATCTTGTTGCTTGTAACCAAGAAAAGTAAGCTTAAGTATAAGCTGGAAACTCAAGAGATGGCTAGTAATGTATGCGGAAGACCAAGTAAAACGTTATGCACTGCATGTGTATCATCATCTATTCAAATACTTAAAGTAGGCCAATCTCTTTGTGCTAACAAAGCAGAGTATTAATAGTGAACAGTTGGGCACTATCAACACATTCCTTTGACTAACCATCACTCCAGTTCCCAGTACTATTTTAATTATGTGATAAAGAAATTATTAAGTATCTTAAATACCTATTTTCATTATAATGAGTGATACTATTCTTTGTTTTCACTTTTAACAAATGCCTATTTTAATCATATTATGTCTATTTTCCGTATTTTACATGACTTTTGGCTTGCTTATTTAAATCAAAATAAATACCTGAACTTCCGAACTCTGGTAATGATAATGAAGAACATAATAATGTTAATGTTAAAATATGAAAATGTTGTAATGCAGTGAAATATATAATATAATGCCAAACACCAAAAATTAATAAAAATTCTATAATAATAAATCTATAATAATGTAAAATTATGTAGCATGTTGAAAAATATTACCATTATAAAAATATTTAAAATATTAAACATGTAAAATAAAATTTAGGTTGGCCTTGGTAATCTGTGGGTAACATGTTCTCTTCTGGACCCAAGGTTTGCTGGTTCAAGTCTGGCTGAAATAGAGAGGTTATTCTGGGTGAAAAAATCTTGGGAAAGACTTAAAACCATGGACTCTGCGTCATATATTTATGGTACATTAAAGAACCCCATGTCTGAAAAAAAAGTTCCCTGTATAAAATTACGAGTCATTTTATGTTCATATAATACCTTAGTAGCAAACTAGATGGCACCTGAAGTGATTGGCTGAGCATCTAGCCTTCTGACAGCTCTTGGTTCTAAGTATAACTAGATTCAAATGGTTCATTTGGTCTGTTAGGGATAACTGCTGATAAGTGTAAATGCCTAAAAGAAAATAAAATTTATGGAAAACCTTTCTATTTGCATATCTCATAAACATTTACCTTATCTTTGCACACACACATATAAATAAAAATATAATTACATAAAATCCAAGCACTAGTCATTACACAGACAATGGTGAAGTTGCATAGTATAGCAGGCCTTCCACTGAGTCACATCTGAAATGCTGAAAAGAACATCACAAAGGATTTGGAGGACTATAACTTGTGTGTCCAACATAGATTCCTTACATTACTAACCAGGTAAATTCATTACTTATTAACTTATAAGGTAACGATTCAAGTTTACAAACTTCCTAGATATACTGCATTATTCTCTTTCATTATAGTTTAATAATAGCTAATTAAAAGCTGTAATACCTTCACAACATCTCCAGTTGCTCTGTAAATAGGGCACGATGCACTTTCCAATGTTTCATCATCAATCAGGCAAACTCTTTCCAGACCACCTTAAATTATAAAATTTAGCAATTTAACTAGTAAAACATTTGTCAATAAAATTTAGCTTAAATGAAACGATTGCTTAACATTTTTTCCCATCTTATTTCTTCTACTGTCAATCAGATTCCAAAGTCAAAATGTGATTAATATGAGACTGATTCCTATGACAAGTAATATTTTTTCTAAGGTCATATTTTGAGTTTTAAGTAAGTTTAAAATAACAAACAAAAACAAAATATGCACACACCCCCACAAATAGTTGGGAAATATAATGTAACCTTCATGAATAATGATTAAAAAACCCACAATGATCAGACTGTTCAACACACAAAAAAATACAAACTACATACCATATGGATACTATCTTAAGGTAAGATAAAGTAGTCTTTTGGTCATATTTCAGGGATTTTTTTATACTAAATGAAATATTAATAATAAGTACTATATGAATGTAGAATTTTTACAATGAAATTTAGAAATGAATTTTTGATACAAGTACTCAGGCTGATGTTCCGTGTTCTGTATATTGCAAGTGTTCTATATTAACAGGTAGATTTACTTCAATGCACAATAGGAATATTTAGGACTTTTCTAATTAACTCCAAAGGATAACCTTGAGATAATTGCTTTTTCTTTTGTTTTGTCCTAGTGGTATGCAAAGGAATGCTTGCAATGGTAGATGTTCATGCAGCATTCCTTCTACATAGCTGTACATTCCTTTGCGTAGCTGATGGCATCTTCTACTTTATTGGTTTAACAACAAACTCCCTTGTAATTTAATACCATTTCAGGGAGAAAAGCTTTTGGAAAAATAGTACTTGTAAAGCAGAGAACTTTTATCAAGGAATTCATAGTTATTGCAGTTGTACAACAAAATTATACAATTACAGTGGCAGCTCATGTAAGGGATCAGATGTAAGCTGCACTATTTTTTAAATAGCCAAACAAAGGGGTAAAAAGAAAGCAAACAAATATACATAAGTGTGGTTTTAATAATGGGAATTTTCTTGGTGGAATAGGAAACAGAGAGATTACATCAAAAGAAATTGGCAAATCCTCGTTTTCTAGTTTTGTATGTGTGATTATTTCTATCAATTCTGATGGGTTTTTTATGCTCTGGATAATTTGATTTTTTATGAGTTTTCTAGCATCCCCAAAGATACTGCTGTTTATTGTAAAGAAAGGCTAACCTATTTAACATTCTATACGCAAAAGAATGGTCTAACAATGGGAAATCCACTCTCACAATTCTTGGCAGATATATACATGAGTTTCCAAGAAACAAAATGAGTTGATGCTTTCTCTTATGTACACAAATGTTGGTGCAATTATGCAAATGATGTTTTTTCAATAGTGAATGAAAAAGAAAAATAGGATGTAATAAAACAACTCATTCTACAAGACACCACTGTTAAATTCACAATGGAAATAGAAAACAACAATGTTCTTCCCTTCCTGAATATAAAAATCATAAAAAATGGCAATATACTGGAATTTGGCATTAGCAGAAAAGATACCCATTTAGATAATTGCATCAAAAGCAACAGTCACAATCCAAACAACATAAACTCACAATAACCAACAGCCTGACAGATTATCAGAGCAACCAATAAGCAAGACAGAATACAAACTTAAGTGCCAAAAACCATAGATATAGCACAGAAAAATAGCTACACAATAGATCCGGTTAGTAAGAAGGGAAGGAAAAAAAAAATAAGACATCACAATAAAAGGCTACAAAGGAGATCATATTGTATGTACATGAAATTCATACCATGCATGGCACATTAAAAATTCCAGATAGTATTTTGTCTCCAGTAAAATAAATACAGTTTTAAAAACCTCCTAAAAACCAACACAAAAGACAAAATTCTGTCAGGAAAACCAGGCATTTACAAAATTAATTGCAAAGACTGTAATATGAAACAAAAAGAAATATTACTCTACGTATAAGGTATTCATCAAAAATGTAAAACATAAACACATGGAGAAATCAGCAATAGTATACTATTTCTTGCCAAAAAAAAAAAAAAAAAAAAAAAAAAAAAAAAAAAAAAACATGAATTCCAAAATGACCCAAAATCTTAAGAAAATCTTAAAAGAAACCCTGAAAATTAGTAGTATGAAAGAATATATACATAAACAAAAACAAATAAAATTGAACTAGAAATGCTAATTGGAACTTTACAGTGAAGGTAATAGTATAATTAAGATCATTATATGAATGAGTTGAACTACACATTCTTCTTGGCTCCATTTACTTGTTTATATGTAGTATGTTGACGGGAGGCTCACCGCCATGGGTAGCCAAGGTTGTTAAGCCGCGGACTTGAGATAGGGAAGTCTGGGGTTTGAATCCTGCCAGGACTGTCCTCCTTGACTGAGGTTTTTTCCAGGTTTTCCTCAGTGGCAAATGCCGGGGAAGTACCCTAAACTTAGACCTGGAACATTTCCTTCCTTAAAAAAAATCCTTTTCCAATATACCATTTCATTTCATTTCATCTCATGTATCATCAGGGTTTACCACCTGTGGTGCCTCAGTAGTAAAAATGAGCGTTAAACACCATTAAAAAAAAAAACAAAACAAAAAGGTGGCTGAGGATGCAAACAAGTGTTCATGGAACATGTACTACATATAAACAAGTGGAGTCAATAAAAGTGTGTAGTTCAACTCAATCATACAATAATCTTAATTAAAAAAATTTACAAACAATAATAATCTTATCACCAAATTCGTAAATTTACAGAGCGACATCAGAATACCTTGCTGGGAAACTGACAGTGGAACAATGTTGATGATGAAGGTAACAGACTTTAAAGCATGTCCAAGTAAGTGGAACAAAATTAGTAAAATTTTAGCGATTTCCTCTTAAAAATTACATATATAATCCTCATTCATTAAGTAAAACTGAAATCCATACAAAAAGCACTGAGATCCAAGACAGTATTAAGATGGTTTTCATTCCGTGCATTTTTCAATCAATATGTTAAAATATGTACAATTTGTCTCATTCCCTTTACTGAAGCATTACTGTTTCCACTGACACAGGTGACCAAGGTCGTTAAGGCATGAACTCATTAGCAACAGATCTGGGGTTTGATTCGGGCTGGGATTGTCCTTCCTTATTGAGGTTTTCACAGACCCTTATAAATGGCAAATGCCAAGAAGTTACCCTAAACTTAGGCCTAGAATGCTTTACCTATTTATTATTTCATCTCACATATTATCAGTGTACATTATCTGTGGTGCCTAATTAGTAAACACAAGTGTTAAAACAATACTTAAAAAAATCACTGTTTCCAAAAAAGGAAAGCGTAAAAACTGAAGAGAGCATTTGGAATTTTTCATCTAATGTACAATTTTCTATTACATTTTCTTACTTAAGTATTATTTTTTCTCCACCTACAGCAGTCAGTTCTGATGGTCTAGTGGTAATCATGCTTGCCTTGTAGATCCAAGGTCACAGGTTCAAACTTGATCAGGTTAGATGGGAATAAAAATCTTAAGTATGGCTTGCTTTAGAAGGGAAATAAAGCCATTGCCCCCATGTCATAGATTTACGGTATGTAAAAAGAACCTCAAGCCTGAAAGAAGAAGCCTCTTGCTTATGTCCAGATATTAATAAGAATGTCTTTAATTAAATCTAATAATAATATGCACCTAAAGCTTTCTTTATTATATCCTAAACTTAGGTATCAATTTTTAACACTAAACTCTACTTACATAAAAGTAAGATGCATTTCGGGAGAACTAACGGCAGTTCAGTGAGCAACTGAAGATGGGAGAGATTCTCCTGAAACGCATCTTACTTTATGTAAGTAAGTGAATTTAGTGTAAAAAAATGAATACCTAAGTTTAGGATATATTACCACTCCATTGTCAACAACTTTGTAAGTACAATACTTTCTTTATTAGTTTAGATCTGATATAGGTCTAGGCAACTGTTTTATCCCCAGTTTTTCTTTCAGAGTTTTAACAGAACTAAGTTTAATTATAACGTAAAATGGAACTTGCACAGTGAAACCAATTATATAATTGATATTATTGTATGATTTAGTTGAACTACACACTCTTAATGCTTCATTTGCTTGACATAAAGTATAGAACCGGTTTCGAGAACATTTGGTTCTAAACATTATGACAAGTGAAGCATTAAGAGTGTGTAGTTCAACTAAATCATGCAATAATATCAATTATGTGATTGGCTTCACTGTGCAAGTTCCATTATACATTATAATTAGTAAATAGGCCTCCGAGCCTTAGGAGCAGTTGGATTTTAGCCTGGCTGATGATGAGAACCAAATGTTCTCGAAACCGGTTCTATACATTATGACAAGTAAGTGTAGTTCAACTAAATCATACAATAATATCAATTATAGAACTAAGTTTCTTTAACTGGCTTACCACTCTTCTCACCATGTTGTTTTTTTTTTGAGTAGTATTTAATGCTGGTTTTAACTACTGAGGCACCATAGATGGTCACCATGTTGTAATATGCACTACATGAAACTTAAAACAAGTGCAAAACTGCAACCTTTGAGATATGAGATATCTGCAGACTAAAGGAGAAGTGAGAAGTAAAGCCAGTGAGTGGCTTGGTGACCCCCAAAATCTGGCTTCTACACCATTCATGAGTTCACCCAAATGTCAGTCAATCAGTCATTTTGGTCTGTCAGCACATGCAATCAATGCCTGATGACATCAGAGTTTTGTCCTGTATGTACAGAGAGTTCCAGGTGTATCTCTTAGAATATTTCAACTGTTACACTAGAATACATTTGATTGCAGTGATGTGGGCTGTTCATCATAAGTAGTTACAAAAGAGTGCTTCAAATATTTTTCCTGTATCATTTATAGAATCACAGTTAAAAAACATGTTAATAAGCTAAATAAATAGTGATCTACAGCTCATTAGATAAGAAGCAGTGGCTGCCACTGTACAATTTTAATGGAAAGTTAACTGTGTGCTATATTGCTAAACATGCCAAATTCAATCCTTTCCCATCTAATTGAAGCCCTACTCCAATTTACTGGCATTCCAGCTCTGAAAGGGACAGAAACGAACTTCATCAGGTTAAGGCATCAATCTTACTTTTGGTTTAATTTTTAAATTTCCTAAAGAAATTGAATAGAAAACAGAAATACATTCTAAGCCTTTAATGAAATCACTTGATGCAAAGGATTTTTTGACTTTCAGGGCACTGGGAAATAAGTAAATAAGTATCCATACTGTAAGAGAGAATAAGTCTTTTTCAGTGAACAGTGAGATGCAGAACTATAATATTCATGAAGGAAGATTAAACAGAGCATCATAAGTGAAGATACACTTTTTCTTTAGAAAATTTACAAATAATGCCCCTGTACATGCCATCATATGTAACAACCTGCAGCCAAATGTGAGATTTCTGGTGAGTTACAGTAAAATTTGGGTCATTTTTCTCTATATAATCAATTTCCAGTGCCAATCATTCTAACAACTACTTCAATAAGTGTACTTACGAAGCTGTTGACAATGGAGTGGTATATATATAAACAATGCATAATGCAATCATAATGCAATAGAACTTTCCACTTGGGAAAACATTTTCATTACAAAAAATAAGGATAATTTGATGAATTTCGATATCCCTCCATTGGATGAACTCAGCAAATTCCTAATAGAACCAACAGATGCCGCCACAAGAACATCAAGAGACCCAACCGCCACGTTTAACAACAGTTTATCAACAGGCTGAAGATGGGAGGGATCGCTCCCGAAACATATGTTCCAAATTTTATATAAGTGAATGGAGTTAGTGTGAAAAAAACTGTATACATTGTTTATATAACTACTTCAATATCACCTTCATTCCTATCATTATCTATCATTAGATGTAGCAATAAAAATTATTTTCTTGCTAAGACATATATTGTTGTTGATTTGGTTTATTTATGGACGATCTTAACATTTCAGGTGATCAGCATCCCATTCAATTCAGGACTGGAAATGGCTGATAAATTTTGCTCAGAGGTCACTTGTTTCAGGCTTCAGGTTCTTTTACTAGCCATAGATCCATGACACGGGACCCACAGCTTTATTTCCCTTACAAAGGAAACCATAATTAGGATTTTTTTGCCCAAAAAATCCATTGAACCTGGCTAAGATTGAATCCACAATCTTGGGTTTACAAGGCAAGTATGGTTACCACTAGACCACCAGCACTGACCTAAGATATATAACTCCAATGTTGGCTAGACAAATTGGCTTGAGACGCCGCCGCTGCCACCACCATCTCTAGAGGATCTATCTTTTACTTTACTTTGACAGTTTCTATTTGCCATTCATTTCAAAACCCTCTTAATGCAACAGTTTTACATTATGTAATATTAACAGATAAGAACTCACAGAACAAGTCTTTCTCCACATTTTAGATTTCTACTGCCTTTAATTTCATTATGAACAACTATCCACTCAATATAATGCTCCTTCCTCAACTGATACACTGTAATTTTAATTCCATCTCAGGATGATAAAAAATTGTTGACTAGGGCAAATATTTTCTGTGAATTTCTTGGTGTAACTGTTCTAAAATTTACTCCAAAAACTTTCAATATGCAACTACATTGAGGTTATTTGAAATATGATCTGGCAGAGCATGTTGCTTATAGAGAGAGGCCAACTGTCAAGGCTGTGTGATATATGTAGCAGGTAGCAGCTTCTGGTTAGTTTAAAGGAGGTTTTTCAGCAAATGATTGTGTTACTCAGTGCTTTGATTATGTGTAAATTATTCTTTGTTAGTTATGCCCTAAATATAGTCTTGAAAAATTATGCATTAGTGAAAACAGTTTAGTACACCGGAATGATAAGGTGATTACAAAAAAATATCCTGGTAATTGTGTTCCAGGTAGAAAATCTGTTTGCAAACTTTTTAAAAAGCTACGAGAGACAGCAACTTCAATGACAAACATATTCTGAATTGCCATGTTCTTATGGAAGAAAAGTTAGATGAAATACAGGAATTTCCTATGCAGATGCTAACAATGCATTGCTGCTAAAGGGCATTTTTTTGCACATCTCTCATAATGCAGGTTAGTGATTATTATTATTATTATTTTATTAATTTTAAACACAGTATTATTTTATGCTTTCAGTAAAAATATAAATTATGCTAAAATAAAAATCACTAACTTTACACACAATGACTGTTGTTTTACTGTTATTGCAGTAAGCAGCTGCACTCAGGTAGCTCATAACTCTAATAACCTCACTGTAGAACAATTTCAAACTCACCAATGAAAAGTTCTCCTTCACCATTAGAAATTTCTAAACCTTCTTCATCTCTCACTTGAAGCAAAGTACCTTTGAGAGCATTTCCTAATGGCACCTGATCAACAAATTCTTCACCATTTAATGATACATGTTGCATTGTAGCCCAACAAGAGACTTCTGTAATGCCATAAATATTATATATATTTGTCTGATTTTCCTTGCTCTTCCAGCACTTTAACAGATGTGGTGGTGGGCATGGTTCACCCCCAAGCATCAAAGCTCGTAAAGTAGATTTTTTGGCAAGAAGAATGTTTTGTATTTCTTCAAGCGACCATCTCAGAATAAAGGATGGGGTTGCTTCAAGAACTGTTATGCCTCTTTCTCTGAACAAAGCTTCTAGCAAGAGTTGAGGTGATGCCTTGACATATTTAGGAACAATGAGTAATGTTGCACCAGTGGTTAAGGCAAGGAACATTTCAACAATACTTGGATCAAATGTTGATGGTGCAGTGAGAAATACCAGATCACCTGGTCCCACCTGCAAAATGTTCCTGTAAAGATAAATGTACAGTTACCATTTATATGGGTAACTGTGAAGGAAATAAGTACAAAGGAAATAATAAACCCTGAACAGAGTTTTAAATTACATACACTTCCTTAATAACCATAAGTGTGATAACTAAATAAAGTTACTGAATAGCAGTGCATGCTGCAAATGCCTCGTATTAACTTACCTTATGTCTTCAATGTTGGGTACTATACAGCTATGTGGTACCCTTACAATTTTTGGTAAGCCAGTGGAACCAGATGTCTGGATAGCATATGCCATTTTGTCAGTTTTTAAATTCCATGTTTGCTCTATACTATCTTGTATCTTATCCTGTATCTTAGAGTCACTTTCAACCTTTTTAAAAAGAGTTAACTCATTTTCATTCACTTTAATAGTTTTATACGTTACCCAACAGTAACCGGTGTCTTTTATACACTTTTCCAATTGCTTTTCACAAAATATCCAGCGAATATTCAGTCTTCTTATCAGATATGAAATGTTATTTGAATCTTCATATTCCAGACATGCAAAAGATAGCCCATGCTGTAAAATCCTGTATAAAGAAGATGTAAGACATGAGATTAATGAGACAGCTAATATTTCACACCTTAACTCGCCAAATATTCTTACCCCAAAATTATTGCTGGAAGAGAAAGATGTTGTTGAATGCAGATACCAATGAATTCAACATCCTTCGCACATTCGTTTAAAATGTTTTTAATTTTTAAACTTTCTTGTGCTAATTGTTTGTAGGTTATGGTACACGATTCAACTTTTGTTCTCCAGCACAACGCAGGCTCCAGAGCAAACTTTATTGAAGCGTATGCAAATTGTTGATACAACGAACACATACTTTTAATTGTTTTGAAAGCGCGATTCTATCGCATTAAATAGAATATCATAACCTCATTTTCAGCGACAAAAGATAGTTTGTTTTGATTCTGTATGTTCTATACCAGAGCCCTCTAGAATTCTTGCGCCACACTACCTTGTTGTTGAGTTTATGCAAGAGGGACAATTTAAAAAATATATACTGTGCCTTACCATCCTCAGGGATAGAATGAATAAATGCGAGTTGCTTAAAACTCATGGTCACTCTTTTCTATTCATTTCACAAATTCACACACAACCCATTCGATTACTTTTAAACAGGGAAAATCAATACGAATTCTGACTGGCTCACATAACTTGGAGAGGGAAATACAAATTTTTTGCTGTTACCGGGGTGGGAATAGGGTGAGCGAGTGAGTAGTTTAAATGAAGGTATAGAAATTAATGAGTTCTGCTTAATATTATGTTCTTCCTATTCTTTTCTAGAGAAAGCCAATAGTAAAATATACTCCACACTGAATTTGTCTATTTCAAGTCGAAGGCAGACTATCCTAAGTTTGCTCGCCTGCTGTGCTATAAACAGTATATCTTATCGTTGCATATTTTTGCGCATTAAGGCGCCCATAAGTGGGCTAAGTCTAAGTTGCATTACACTTCTGCCTATTAGAACAGCTGTCGATATTTATTTTTCTCTCAAAACCTGCGGTGTCTAAGTAGCATACCATGGATATGTTGCCTATACCTAAATTCCAATGGTAGTGGAGTCTAATAATATTCTTGCATAATTTTCACTTCTATAATCGCCATATTTTATCTTGATAGCACCCCCTTTTCTCGCCTAGCACCGCTCTTAGGTTTCTTGGTTATATCCAGTAACAAATTAAAATGGCAATAAAAAGCACCACACAGGTTTTACGAAGGCTATTCAATAAATAATGATCACAATATTTTAAAGTCATAATTTATTCCATTTAACTTTTAGTTTTACAATATTTTGATAACCTAATGATGCACACGTGGTACTGTCACTTTCCAATTCCCGCAAGTTCTGCCTACAGTAAAATGCAGGTGACACGCTACGAACAACATGCTGCTGCTGAAAATTTCCTTTGTCTCAACAAGTCTTCAACTGAAGCCTATGCAATGTTACAGAAGACAAATGGAGGGTTTGTTCTTCCCTTTAGCACAGCTTGAAGATGATTTCAAATGTTTAAAGATAGGGAGGCAATCAATTTCAAAAAGAAGGTGGGCCTGCCGCTCCAGTTTCTGCTTTAACGAAGAAAACATTTATACCGCTGTTGTCATTGTGAGAGAGAATCGTCGAATAACATAAAGAATATTTTCTGAAATTCTGAAAGTTTCAATGGGTACAACTACACGATGGTAACTGAAAAGTTGCACATGAGACATGTTTTTGTACGGTGGGTTCCTAGACCGCTGATTCACGAACAAAAGGACTTTTTGCATGCACGTTTGCTCGAGTTGAAGATGATGTTATAGGAAGATACGCAGTTTGTTTCAAAGGAATGAAACTTGGCTACATAATTTCGATCTTGAGAGCAAATAGTAAAGCTCTGTGGGGTCACCAACGTCAGAAAAAGTGGTTACTGCTATTAGGAAAGTTATGTCATCTCATTTTTCGATGTTCAAGGAATGGTTTACCAGAATGTCTTACCTACACACACAATTATAATAGGGCAATACTACAGAGATATTCTGAAAATTCTGCAAGGCCGCATAACACACAAAAGACCACATTTCCATGTAAAAAACTGGATACTACATCACCATAATGTACGGTCGCACAAACGCAAACATTGCTGCTGAATAATTCACAATAATCAACGTGAAGTGTTCGTCACTCTCCCTATAGTCCAGATTTAGCCCGACCGATTTTAATTTTTTTCCTTAAATTGAAAAAGAACACATTCGTGGGAGACATTTTCCATCATCAATATTATGAGGATGAGTAAACATATGATGCCAAAATAATTGTTATTATTCTTTATTGAACAGCCGGTTTTATAGCGAACAAGAGCGACTAATGTACCTCTGAACTCATGACTAGAGTATACTGGAATTATTGTAAAAAAATAGAACCTTTTTATTCTTAATTTTGTGTTTTTATGCAGTTCAAGTATATATCAAAACAGCAAAGAAAAGACTTTGCTCTGCGCATGTCTAATTTTTTCTATCTGTAGTTCTGAATTTTTCATGTTATTTAGCTAATATAAATTTTACATATGCAACAAAGTATGCTCGCCCTATTCAAGGATGTTTAAAGAAACAATAATTGAACCACGAAAATATGTAACTACAATAAAATATTTAGGATAATATGAAAGTTGCTGTTAAATAATTCTTTATCGTTATACTGTCGAAAAGTGCTTCAATTATTTCCAACCTTTACTGTATACTTTATTATTATTATTATTATTATTATTATTAAAACTATGATAATCCATACACATATACAGAATTTCAGAAAATATTTTCATTGCCTTACCATTGTCACATTCCGTGCACAGATGATTCCTTATAAATAAATAACTGAATATACAACTGCAATAAAACACCTTCCCTAACTTATTATATGCTTAAATGTCGTTTCATTATTTATGTCATGAAGTTGGGAGGCTATGCCTGCCTATTGTAGAACTTTTCAATATAAAAGTTTTGTATCAGGGCTGCAGGAGGCTGTGCTTGCCCATCTTATATTGCACATACATTTCCTGGTATACAGCTGTATGGAGAATATTTATACTCCGGATCTTCATTATGCATTTGCAATAGGTGACGCCAGACTTCAACACTTTTGCCTTCTGTGCCTGTGTGAAACTTTTTAATATTCAAATCGTCGAATAACGTAATGTAGAGTTGAGCGGCCGAGGTTCACCAAAGGTTATGCGCCTGCCAGCTGTAATCAATTCATACACAACTTCAAAGTTCCTGGAAGACGGAGATGTTGATGGACGACCAGTACTCGCATTCTTATGTACAGACTTCCTGCCGCTGGCCCATTGATCCAATTGTAAACGGTCTAATTTGCAGGAGCTTCTTGACAACATACTGCAGTTAATCGTCTACGAATTTCTGTGATTTTAACACCTTTCTTCAAAAAATCATGCAGTCCATCTTTGTCCATTATAGTCAACTTCCATCTTGTCCACATCTTTCTCTACTTTACAACAAATGAATACTGTTATTTCGCTACACAGTAATAGCAGGTCTAAAGAGAAGATAATTGAATATTTGGTGGAAAAAGTGCGTAAATGAGCCTGGAATCCTCAATGCTTAAAGTTATCCGACATTAATATTTATAGGTAAGGAAAATCTCTGGAAAAAGTCTTACCCAGAACACCGGCCTTGAGCGACTTAATAAAAACAGATATTAACACGAAGGTAATTCAAAACAAGACGACAAACTGAATGGCCACTGAAACAATGGATTCAAAGTTTGGCTACATCATCAGATGAAATCCCAAATGCTGGAAAAAAAAAATTAGATGCTATGTGTCCGTATGAAAGGAGAAGAAAGTAAAGTGATCGAGCAACTTTTTCCAGGGCATTATTTTCAGTTATTCAGCTTTAATTCAACTAACCTTTAAGAGAATTTTATTCAGGATATATTCGGTCTATAAAAGAACCCCCTGAGCTTCTAGAACGCTTTCTCTAGAATACACTTTCTCGAGGCGAGGCTTAATCTAGAAACGAAATATTTTTTTTTTAATAATGTACCATTCCATTTGCCTTATATCTCCTAAACTTAACGCCTAAGCCACGGCAATGGATGTGAATGGAATAAGAACGAAATGAGAAAATAGAGGAAGGAAAGAAGTAAAGTAATCCATAACGCTATGATTTTTACCTTATAATTCATGAACGTTGCCTACTAAAGACCTTTTTTACGCATAAAAACTCATTAAATACAGTAATAGAAATATAAACGATGACATTTTGGGGGAAATTAGCAACCGTGTCAAAACCATTTTTTTTCCGGGTGTATATCGCTACTATTTAACAATCCCACATTCCAGTAATAATAAGAAGGGCTGTGACACTGCTAACCACATCTCTTGCACTCCTTTATAACTAAGTGTATTATTATTATTATTATTATTATTATTATTATTATTATTATTATTAATCAGTTTTACAATGTATCAATATCTTCTGATAACAAATTACAAAATACAAACATTTTCACATTTATAATTATACAATTAACAATAAATAGCATGAACTGCCAAAAAACCTTCATTTCGGTCTAGCCATTTTTCTTCTTTTAGGTGTTTATTCTCCATTTCTTCTTGAATGTCCACTTGTTCGTAGCCTTCCTCGTTTTCGTCTTCTTGATGGAATCAATTTATGTATCACCTTTGGCAATATTTCTTCATACAGTCGCATTAAATGATTATACTATATAAATTGTCTTGTTAAAATGTGCTCCATAATTTTATTTTTAATTTTAATTTTTTGTCTTATTGTATCATTTCTGATTCTGTCTCTCCGCGACACCCTTGCTGACCGTCTCCAGTAATGCATTTCTATTGCCAAAACTCGATTTTTGAAAGTATTTTTAAGTTGCCATGTTTATGCACCATATAAAGCTATGCTTCTAATAAACGATTTATGAATTTGATGTTTCATTTCTTTATTAATCTGTTATCCCATAATACAAAATTAAGAGTCGAAATTGCAAGTTTTCCTTTCTTTATGCTTCTCTAATTTATTTTATCGTTTTTCCATCATCAGTAATTATAGAACCTAAATATTTATATTTGTCACTATGTTTAATCGCTCCTTTATTTTCAATAATTATATTTTGTTTTCCTTCTATTTCGATATAATTATATTTTAAAAAAAATTAGGCCCGTTTTTTCATACTCTTCAATGAGCTTTCTACTCATGTATTCTATATCATCATATTCTTCAGCCATTATTATTTGATCATCTGCAAAGTGTAAATACTCTTATCATCAACCTTAACTCCCACACGTCCACAATTCTTCTTCCACACATTAAAAGCCTCCTTAAGATATAATTTGAACATTGTTGGAGATAAACAACATCCCTGACGCAAACCTTTGGTAACATGTAATTCTGGTGATAATCTAGTTTGTATTTTAACTTTTTCCTTAGAATTTTCATATACATTTTGTATTGCTTTAATTAAGTATTTTGAAATGCGGGCATTTTGTAAATGTTCCCAAAGTTTAGAGCGTGGAACTATATCATAAACTTTTTCTAAATCTATAAACAATATAGCGCTTCCTGATTATAAACTACAACTTTTTCATTTATTTGATTCAAGCAAATTACGTTATCAATAGTGAATCTTCCTGATCTAAACCCCGTTAGTTGCGCTGCTTGCTTGTTTTTATATCCCTCCTCTGATGGTTCTTTTAATATTCGACCATATATACCACTAATATTGCTTGTAACAGTCAACCCTCTATGATTATTAGTCTTTTTGATCCTTTTTATATTTCCATTTTCCATTCTTAGGTATATCTTCACCTTTTATACATCTTTCAATTATTCTCTTAACTTTTCCCAAAGTTTATAACTTGGTGTCTTTGTATTTCTTTTGCACAAGGTATATTTTCGCCCTTGGAGACGCCGCTCAAAAATCCGAAGCAAAAAGTTTGTATTCAGTTGCGTTTATTAAACATGGAGAACGTTATCAAAGTCAAATTGATAAAGATTCTGAAAGTCTCCTCAAGCACTGAAACGCAGTTGAAGTTATTTTAATCAACGAATTAACACAAATAATGGAATCTGAAATCTGAAACTATCTTAACACTAGCTAATTCGACAATTTTGGAACTAGAGTCCCTAAAGTTCTACGGTTATCATCTCTATGTCACATGATGATGTTAAAAAACAAAATTTACCATCACCCGAAAAAAGTAATGTCTTAATCCCGTTTAATATTCGATCAGAAATCCAAAGATTGTCTTTAGGAAATGGAAATGGAACAAGTCAGAGCAGTCAATTAGTGTGATGTGTCAAACTGAACAGCGCTCAAAATATAACATCGTGGTCTTGGCGTTTTGTGCCATAACTGTGGAAAATCTGTGTGAAAGAGGCCAGTGCCAGCGATACGATATTTGGTATTAGAAATATATCTATTTTGAGAAAGATAGTTTTATGATAGTTTTATGTGTATGGTTCAAATTATTGTTGGAGTGATTTCAGATACAATTGTGATAAAACAGAGATATTTTTACCTCATGTAATTAATGAGCAACGCTGTTCTATTGTTTTCTTAAGAAGCTCATAAGGTAGCAAATAGTCAGTGCAGGTTTGGAGTTGTACCACATTGTCCAATATGTAGATACGCAAGCTTACGCATTCATCTTATATGTATATTGCAGATTTCACATACAAGTATACATTTTATTATTTTAGCTAATTATATACACAGTGTCCCAGAATTGCCGTATACTTCTTCGGAATAGGCAACTCACAATACGCCCCAAGGTTTGCGTAAAACAGCAGCTGATTTAGCAACCCATATGATTAATAAATTCAGCAGATTAGCATCAGTAATAGCTAAAATAAATTATATTTAATATAGATACCCACTAGAGCGGGAAATGAACATGTATCAATAACCGCATTGATTGAATATTAGTTTTCTAGTTCTAGGCAATGAAAATATTACAGAGAAAGTTAAAGTAATGAAACGTAGGTAAATAATTTTTTTCCATCTCTAAAATTCCTCCAAGATGCAGGCATTATAACATGCATGCTATGAAAGTACACGAGGGTATATTTTGATAAAAATGTACGGGGATTTTGGGACATCTTGTATATAAGTATATGGTAGCTAAAATAGCAAGAACTAAAGAAGCATAAATGAATAAAACACTGAAAAAGCTACACAAATAGAGCAATATTTCAACGAAAAACAAATTCTTTTCGAAACATTGCGATATTTAAATGTTTTTCATTAATCTGCCTTTCTAGTACTTGTTACTTTAGCCATATTATTTTTTACTAGTTACCTTATTTCATTTTAATATATGTATATATACACACACATTTATATAAAATTTATTAAGAGTACTGCGAGTTTCAGTAGCCTCTATTTCGCAATTAATCAAAACCTTTCTTATTTATAGTTCCAACAGGTCCCACCAGAAGGTAGGTGTTTCACAGTCGTCAGTCGTCAAGATTACAGTCAATTGAAACTTCAATAGCAAGCTTAAATACTCTGATTACATAGATAATTTTCGAAAATTAAGAAGTGTTCATGTAAATCTAAAGTGCACAATAAATAAGTGTGAAGTGAACATATAGATCGTGAGATGTAATTGTTAAACGTTGATGTCTTCTGTTTTAGAATGCTTGTGAGGTTAATATTTTCGGAAATTGATTCATAATTGTTTCAGTATTATTTATACACTAATTAAAATATTCCATTTAGTCTTTCTGCACATTTAACTTAGTTATTGGAATATAATAGAAATAAAATGCCTTAGAAAAATATAATTAGAATAATAACATTAAAGTTGAAATATGACAATCGCAAGATGTAGTAAATCACTATATTATTGTACACTATTCCGTTACTCCTTCAGAAAGTATAAACTGTTACATAGTAATATTAATAAGTATGATGCTGCCTAATCATTATTTGATTAAGCTAATGCTACTAATGATAAAAATATAAATATAATAAAGTCAAATAAATTGAAGAAATTACACCCATAATTGATCAATAAAAATTGGCCAAAAACACATTAACAGCTTAAAATATATATATATATATATATATATATATATATATATATAAGAAAAATAAAAATAAATCAACACTATCAACAATGTAACAAATTAACAGTAATTATGATAGCAGAAAAAGATAAAACACAAAGAAAAAGTCACACTTGAGATCGCTATATTTCGGACTCGTGGAGTCCTATGGCAAGAAGACAAGTCACTTGTCATACTTACTATTAATTTATATATATGTAAGTAAAAAAAGTGGAATGTTATCTACACCATTATAAAATTTATTTATATGAAATTATTGATGTAATATTAGTTTTGAAAGTGAATTTAATTGTAATTTTTTAAGTTTGTTGTTTTAAAAACCTTAAAAAATTGAAGCTCTATATATGTAGTCCATATGATTTCATTGAATTTTTTTGAAGGTAGATTAATTCCTACTGTGTTTTTAATTTTTGAAATATCGTTATAATTGATACATGGAATAATTATTAAAATTAATAACATAGTTATAAGAAATTACCCGAAACTAGAAGAGACCTTAAATACACAGACAGCTGGTCGCAAGATTAGTAAAAACCTAAGATTTATACATCATAATCAGCGCCTCAAATGTTTAATAAATCTTACCTAAAAGCTACTAAACTGAACCCATATTAACCTATCCCGCTGCCATTAATGTAGTCAACTGTGTTAAAACAAATTCACAAATATCACTTTTTAAAGCTTGCATCTATGAATTTGCTATCACTCTTACTTCTATTACAAATTAAGCATTTATCCAGATGATTTGAAAATTGTCAAGGTAATTCATGTTTTTCGAGATGGAGATGGATAACATTTGCATTCTCCATTACACTCTCAATATCACCATATATTGTTATTATTTTCAAATGACAGGAACGCAAAGTAAATATAAATAAATACATTCTGTGAAATTTTGTAATCGATGAAACTTAATGTGCAGAGTCGTACTTGTGTAAGTATTTTTGCCATCTACTATCGAAAGATTAAATTACTACAGAAGAGAGCAAAATTGCTGCTGCATTGCGGAATAATCTGCATGTAAGCATATGAAATATTGTGAAGGCAAAATGGAAGGATTTGGTGGTTGGGGCTAGTTTCTATCAGTGTAATCAGTTGATCTAGTACTGAGAATTTGCTGTGGAGGAGAGTACACCTCGAAGAGGAAAGGGGAGAGAGAGAAAGTGAAAGAGAGAGTTATAGTTTGTTTACAAAATGAGGTCATGTTAGTTCTTTAACCACACGCTAGCTTACAGAGTATCGTACTCTCAACGCCGATACCATTCAAGGGAAGCTGCGCTGAGTCAATTATGCCACTTTTTCAAACAGACTTGAATAAATTTGATCATCCCTGTATATGTCTATAAAATTATATGAATGTGTCTAAAACTGAGAACCAGATTATGTGACTGCAATAAAAGTACATTTCAATTTGTATTACTTTATTTTTGTTTTTACTTCAATTTTCTTAGATACCAAAGTATTATTTATTTTAATAGTATTTAACGCCCCATTTCCCCTACTGAGGTATCACAAATGATAGACACTGATGATATATGAAACGGTAAATTGGAAAAGAAATTCCTTTTGGGGGAAAGGAAGAGCTTTATGCTTAAGTTTAGGATAGCTACATTTATCTTTGATGAGGCCTGAGGAAAACCTGGAAAAAAAAACCTGAGTCAGAGAGGAAGTTCTTGGCTGCTTTCCCGTTTACAAATCCGTGCCTTATCAATCTGGGCCACCATTGTTCGATAAAGCATTATTCATGTTAAGCTTTCAAATCGCTGATTTTTCTCTCTTTTACTTTTCCATCTGCCTCGTCCCTGCACATTTATTTCCTCCCTATTCATGCCGAGATTCTGTAACACTCTTTGTGTTCCCTCTCCACTACCTGTTTTCGCAAAGAGCAAGTTTCTAATATTGCGTCCATCTCCACTTCCCAAAGGGAGGTCTGAGAGAGTGGCCCAGAGCAAGTTCATTAGACACACCATCAGCACTTACGTAGTATCTAATGGAATCCAACTCCACTTAAGATATTATAAAATAGTCACTATGATGGAGAGAATATCGATAATGAAGTACCATTTCCGTTACTGACTATTTCGAATTGCTTGCTATCGAATTTGAAACTACCGTTGAATGGTGGGAAAACCCTGAACGAATTCCTTATTCAGGTGCTACTACACAAGTAGAACCAGAAGGTTTGAAATACAATATTAGGGCATTGGAAGCAAATTTTAGGCCAGAATAACCATTTTTTAAATTATCGTGTGTAAAAACGGCCATTACGCTCGTATATTAAGTAATATAATCAGTTTTTGCATTCGATTATTAAAAAAAAAGTCCAAGACTCCTGTTGCTTGTTCCCTTAAGGTTTCCTTCTTCATAATTGACAAAACGCTTTTATCTTTTCTAAATGTGCAAATTAGGTGAGACGAGAAAAGCGCCTCAGTTTACAGAGCTGTGGCTTTGAAATCACACAAATTAGAAACAACGCTCTTAATACAAAGTTTCGCAGAGTTTATTTTTGGTTTGGGTTTGCAGCTGAGTGCAGCGCTTTGGGCCAAGGTAATACCAGTCATCTAACAGTTTCCGCGCTGATGGCTGAAAGTGGACAGCCAGTCGCAGTTTGCTGTTACAAAAGCAAGCATTATTTCTGTTTTTTATTATTATAACTCAATTTGCTGCTAACAGCTCAGTATAGCTCAAGTTTTTGTGTTATTACAGGCTAATGGCGATCCAGTGTTATTGATTACATATATCAGTGAAGTAAATTTTACTATAGTGTATTGTATTTAAATGTTACAATTAGATCAGAGAAAAAATAAAGTACAGAAATAACTCCCATACTTTGCGGAAATAGAAAAAAATGTCAGAGTCAAAATGGGAAGAATTGTGAAAAGCAGGGCAGTTGCAAATGAATGCAATTTCATTAAAAGATGTCAGAAATGTGTGACTGCAGACGAACACTACTTCAAACAACTTTAATAACACAGGATATTATTCATTATGAAATAAAACTAATACTAGTGCTAAAATGTATACACACTTTCATAGTAGTCTATTTAAAGTTGGACCGAAAAACAACAGTAATGTGTAGTATGATGTTCTGTAAACAGATGTGACTCACATACATTATATAGCGTTGCTACCTGACAGGTAAATTAACAATGAATAAATGAAGCTAAGATTATTGTAAATCAACAATGAACAAATGAAGCCAAGATTATCGTATGATGTTCTGTAAATAGATGTGACTCACATTACGTTATGCTAGCGTTGCTACAACAAAATGGAGCCAAGATTATCGTTTGAACAACGGAAAGCAATTTTGAAGTGGTATTGGTAAACCGAGAATGTTTAAGTTCAAAGGCATTGAAGAGTGTGTAAAGAACAGAACGGCCAACGGGAGTAACAATTGCACTCATTCGAGACAAATTTGAGACTCATGGTACCGCATTCCGCAGAAAACCAGCTACACTGGCAGCACTTCGGGAATAAATTGAAACGGCATGTGCTAAATACACTTTCGCGAACTTTGCTCTATCAGTTCAATGTACTCAGAAGTGTATCAACGTCGATGGTGGGCATTTTGAGCAACTGTTGTAACTGTAAAAGGCTAAGATGATTAGTGCTCATCATTTTCTGTTTTTGTGAATTCAATTTTGTTATGTTAACACAATTTTTTCTTTTCTTGAAGTGTGTATACAATTTTTGGTACCTTCTGTATTATGGACAAACTTATTATTGGTCAAAGTTGTGCGGGTAGAAATGTGAGAGGCAATTGTCCATCGATGGAGATGGAGATTGGTGTGACGTTGATCCTGCATGACTTGCTCTAAAATGCAAGCCTAAGATAAAAAATACTTCTCAATATCTTCTAAATTAAAGGTTAATCTCTGGGTTTAGTTTTTAGATTTTCTGTATACAGCTGTAGCATTTTTATTTGTTTAATTTAATTTTAAGTTATAAAAATGTCTGGCCTGTGTCAGAATTTCAAATTGTGTTGCAGCCAATTGTAAAAAAATCTATTAAAAATAAACAAAACAAATGCTCATATTACATTACTCCTCAACAATGGTGTGTGATACAAAAAATTTAAAGTTTGTACATGGGTGGGGTAAAATAGTTATAAATGAGTAAATTGCTGGAATTTCAAACTTGGTGTTTTAAAAGGCTCAGTACTGAGCCTTATGCTCTTTCTGACATTTATCAGTAATTTATCTTATAGTGTAAGTAACGAATTTAAGACATACATTTTGTAGATGATATCAGTGTTTATTTCTGGGGAGCAAATGCTCAGTTTTCAACCTTAGCCACAAAGGCTTTTGAAGGGCTAAATTTTTGGTTTGAAGCTAATAAAGTGTTCATTAAATTTTGACAAACAAATTTTATTTAATTTAGAATTGAAAACAAGAAACAAGTAGTAATCAGAGAGTTTCCCTACTCATAATGACACCATAAGGAAAGTTCCGTGTACCAAGTCCTTGGGGCTAGAAATTGACATAAAGAACATTTGAGAAGACTACAGTTGCCAACCTCAGCTCTGTCTGCTTTACTTTTAGAAGTTGGGTAACCTATATAACAAAACATGTCAAGATTATTGTATTGTGCATATTTTAATTCCAGTTAGAGATATGAGATAATTTTAATGTAATTCTGTCCAAAGTAAGAATATATTTATCTTAAAAGGAGCTGTTAGAATCCTCTTTGATATTGCTTTCCAACAATCATGTAGACCGTTATTTAAGAAACTCAAATGTTCTTGCTCTTACTGGATAGTACACATAATTCTTCTCTCATAAATTGTTGACAACGTTTATAACTTTAAAATAAACATATCTGTTTAATTGTCATAATTACAATGCTAGGTATATCCTCATTTGAACAGACAATAAAGCCACAGCTTTTTCAGAATAACAACTACATACACTGCAGCCCAAGTATATAAATATTCCAGCTTCCTTTAAAGTACTATGTAATTCACAGAAGTAACAAAATTTTAAAGAAAATAATAAAATACATTTTAAATATTCACCCCTTCTGGAATATGAATGGATATTTTAGTTTTATCACAGCTTAACTTCAGTCTTGTTATCAGATTAAGTTAGTATTTTCTTAATGTGATAAGGGTGACAGTTTAATTGCATCGCATGCTTCTTATTATGCAATACCATAAATTATGAACATTTGTTATGTTCTTATGTCATGTGTTTGAATGCTTTATAATCAGAATGACGTGTTCAATATCTACTACTAAATATACCACCATGTACAACGTTTATTTTCCTCCATGTGAGATATTCAAATCCCAAAATTTGAGTACAAAACCCATAAAGGTTCTTAAAGTATTTGATCTATTATTGATATATGAGTATGCAGCTCTAATATATCTATAAACATATATTTTCTATGTTTGAATTGCTCAAACAATACCAGATGCTTTTGTTCCACATTTTATACATAAATCATGGATATAACAATGAAAAAAGTTTGATGGTTACAAAAGCCAAATTATAAACCTTAATATTTTACTTCAGATTTTCTCATCTAAACTCTTCTTGAAGGATTCAAACTTGAAATGCTGAACCTTCAATTGGAAGTGGACCATTCTATTTTCTATGTTATTTTATACTTGGTTGACTTTTATAAGTTAAAAATTATGTCGATCTTTCACTTGTAAAACATAAGGAAAGAAAAAGGATTTTAAGTAAGTAAGACTCGACGTAAATTTTGAATTAACTGTTTGTACAAGTTTTGAGATGCCCAAAGGATTTACCCCCACGAGTTACCAAATTCTTTAAAGCAAGGATTCGTGAACGGGAAATCTAAAAGATCTATTTATGCACGGATCATCTTCCCCTAAGAATTTTCCAGGTTTTCCTCAGCCCTCATCAATGGCATGTTGGGGAGGTCTCTACATTTAAGCCTGGAATGTTTCCTTTCCAAATTAAAAATCCTTTTCCAACTTATTCATTTCATATATTACCAGTGCCCATAATTATGATGCCATAGTGGTAAGAAAGGGAATCATATACTATTAAATAAAGAATTCGGATTTTAGACAATATCAAATAAATAATTTTCAAACTCACTTTATAACACATTATTTCATCAATGGAAATTATATTTCATCTTTCTCTCTTGAGAAGAAGATTGGGCCACCACTTCCTCTAAGAACGGTTTCATTTTATTGAGTACTTCTAATGGACGCGCTTTGATAGAATATTTTCTAGTTAAGATTCCCTCTCTCTGCCGATAAATTTCTGGGAGTAATTTTTTATTTTCTTTAGCGCCATAAATTCTTTATACTGGACATACGAGAGGAATTGCATACAATAATATTGTGCCATACCTATTGTTTAGACTATTGTAGTATGCTCTTTAATTATTTTGGAAAAAAAATGGAATTAAGAAGAATGACCGTTGGTGGCAGTTGATTGTCATAAATGTTCAGATACAAGTCTTGTTAAACTCCTCATGTTTAACACAAATATATGACTGATGTCAGTGAACACCCCTGATTTTGCCTGCCAAACCAACGAATACTTTCCGTATCCCACAAGTGCATTGGAGTTGCCTAAAACAATTCTGAACAGCTTAGGTCAGACCCAGTAGAGTTCTAAACACTGAACACCATATCATACAAATTTATGTATAGTCATTAGTCTTTAATAGAAGGCTGGTATTAATGGTTGGACAATTGAAGATTTCGGAAATTGATTAGTTTATTAGCTTTCCAATATGACATAATCTTATTATAAGTTTGAAAACACTTATGAGCAAATAGAAATTAGTTTGCTATTGATATCAGGTACACTTACCTTCTCCCTAGCAGTTAAGCAGCAATCTGGTGCTAAACACTTCATTGTTGTGTTAACATGTAAACAGGAACAGTAGAAGGAAAGGAGTGAATTGTTCTGGGAAGTATTTAAATGACATTTACTGATCATTGTGAAAGTAATATATTACAATTACTCACATACATACTGTATACATATATAAATACATTTCACACAAGAAAGTAAACTAAAACCAACTATCATGAAACAACTTACAACTGCTGTATTGGCAGCATACATATCTCATACAAATAAATGGTTGATATCTCTTTGTTTCATATATTAATTCTGGAGGGCTTATCATATTGTATTTATGCCAGGAAGAAGAAACAGCTACATCTAGCAAGGAGATAAGGTTTTTGTGTATCAAGTTATCACAGAATGATGAAGCCCAAATCTGTCGTGGAAAAAGTACTACATAGCAGTTGTCAAAAAATATGATTTGTATAGTGGTTCATTCCTTCTCTATGCTGACAAACCCAACTCTAATAAATAACATGTGTACTTTTTATCTTATTGTCTTCATTTTCTAATTCAGTACTGCTCTCGCATAATTTTACTACTGTATTTCTGTTTATATAAATGTGATGTTTTAAAGGAGCCAATCCTCTGTACTCATAATCAATTAGGTTGGTCCAAAAATCTAGATAAAATGGTTTGGTAAAACTATTAAGAAAAAAATTGATGAATTTTTTGATTGATGCACACAGAATGAAGAATATAAGTAAACATTTTTTATTTCCTTTTTTTGTGTCCAAAACTCTGAAATGTTATATTGATCAACTAGCTTTTTTAAAAATGATCCAATTGGTGAGGGTATGCTATAGCTATTTATGTAGTTAATATTGGTAAAGCAAAACATTCACAATTTCATAAACAATGAACAGCTATTTTTCTGAAAATTTTTGCGCAGACCTTGAAATATAAGAGGAGAATGTTTTTCAATTCAACTCAAATTTAAGATATTTTCTAGCTAATTGGTTCCGCATTAAAAACATTACAGAAAATAAGAGAAAAATATTAATAGAAGCATTAACAAGGAATGTATACATGGAAAATTTGGACATAAAATTGATGTAATGATGCAATTATGTGACATATATATTGTTTAGATTGTTGTATGTATTTGTTAATTATTGGGGTAAAAAGTCGTTCAGAATAATGTCTGTTAGCGGTAGGCAATCACATACAATTTTCTGTAATCAAGTCTTGTGCTTTAACTTGATTGGTGCATGGAAGTTCCCCACCTATGTAGTAAGTCTGGAAAATATTAGGAGTAACCGAATTGTGAACATATCACCAAACAGACAGGACATATAGTGTGCCACATCTTCCTGCTGCTCGGAAACATGTTAACATAAGAGGTACGTAACAATTTTAGTACTTACTATTTAAAAACCCGAAATAATGTAATCTATCTTATAAAGTGTTATAATCTAACACAATTCCGTTTAATTTTTTTCCAAGAGATTTATGATATGTTAGGTGAAACTTCATAGGGCTAGGATTCGCGATGTCAGGGGTCGTGACAATATAAGAAGGCAATACATAAAAATTCAGCTGCCAGTTTTAATTGCAAGACAGCAGCGCTAGAAAGCAAAGAAATAATGACATAGACCGCCTCCGTGTCTAGTGATAGCTTTCGCAACTATTAATCCAGAGGTCCTGGGTTGAATCAAGTTGTCTGGGTAAGGCTTTTTTCAGACTTTGAACTCATTTCATTCAGCTCTACAGACTTACACCTATGTCCACAATCTATAGACGTCGCGAGAAAGTCAATGCAAAGTGACAGTTAAAAACAAAACAAACAAATATGGCACAGCTGCACACCAATGCTTAATTGTGGATGATGTGGGTTTTGTTACTATTGATCAGTGTTTCAACCAATGAGAATTTTGGAAATTTGGAAAAGGGGAGAAAAAGAATTAAAATTGGAATTTAAAACACATTTTGGATTTAATTTTGATTACAATATTTGAGAGGGTTAGAAAGTTCATTCTAATGGCTGTCTTAAATCTTGTAAGTTGATCACATTTACACGGCTTTATTTATTAAACATAGCAAAACATTTCCTCTTCTGCAGTCAATATCCGTGAAATTTATGGTTGACAAGCCGAAAGCCTTTGAAATATATCTATTTGCACTGCTTTATAGCACCACAATTTAATTCCTAATGTTCAAGTCATTTAGATATATATTATAAAATATTAATTTATGAAATATATTTATGTACATTTTACCTTTATGGAAGTAATTTTGGAATTCTAAATTTATCCACAGAAAACAAAGGGAAATGCCAAACGTTCTAAGTGTCATTTTTAAATTTAATCGATTTATTTCAAAAGTTTGTTTTATGCGCCAAGAGCAATATTCCTATTCGTGTTATAAGGGTCTATAAACGGATGAAGAAATTCTAATATTCGTTAACAGATAGTGCTATTCTTATTACTATGCTTCGCTGTTATCTGGTGTTCTAAGTGCCATGCCATAATACTATTAGTTTTTAAGGGAAACTATTTAAACCACAGAAATATTTAGTAAGGGGCTACAGCCTTTTGGGTTGCAATAGAGCTTTCGCTATTAAAGAGAAATGAAGAATGATAAGTAAGGCATTCATTCCCCACATTCTCCAAGATTGTACATTAAGCTAAAGCTATAAATGCTTTTGCTATGGTTCCAATGGAGTCAAGCGATTTCTTTGATTTTAACAATTGCTGATTCACTGTTAACATTAAATTAGAGCCACATCTCTAATAGTTATTCAAAGAACTTACTCATCATTAGAAGGATGGAGGGTTTTTGAAGTTTTAAAGAGAGGCAAATCAGTGGCTGATACACATCAACTTGTGCTTCGTCTGAAAGATCAGGCCCTTTATCGGGTAGGGGGAAAAAAAAAAAAGAAAGAAAGAAAAAAAGAAAAGAAAAATAAAAAGAAAAGAAAAGAAAAGAAAGACCTGTCGTCCATGTTGCTCATCCTTCCCGAAGAGCGCAGAGTTTTATGAGACATCAATTTCAACCCTTGTGTAAGAATGAAAACTAAATTGTAACTGTCAGTTATAAGGAGAAAATATGAAGATTAGTATTCTTGTACTTGTTTCATAATTAATTTTGTACTTTTGTCGTTAATAACATATTTTGTGCTTAATAAATTACATTATATGCTCCTGCTAATCATTAATATTATTTTTGTAAACATTTTCCTCAAAACCTGAAATAAATTGCAACAAATGGTTAAATGACGCTTGTAACCGATTCTTACATCACATGGCTCACAGAACCTTTCTTCTCCTTCTTCTTCTTCTTCTTCTTCTTCTTCTTCTTCTTCTTCTTCTTCTTCTTCTTCTTCTTCTCCTCCTTCTCCTTTCTCTTCTTGTTGTTTACTCCCTGATCATTGCATTTTTGGCAATGATTTGTTTACACAAAATAATTTTATAGTAAAAATGTCTTCATAATTATTTTGGGTGTAATAAGTTGAATGCTAACAGAAATGGATAGTTTTATGCTTATGCTATAAAATTTCTAAAAAAACTTAGATGGTTTGACATGTCCACTCTTAAACTGTCATAGATCGAATATTAGTTTTGTAGCTTATCAGATAATAAACGTATTACAGACAGTGAAAATTAAAGAAAACAAGTATACAATGTCTAAATTTGTCCACCCATAAAGCCCCTGGAAGATACAACGATTGTGGCTTGTATGATAATGGGGTACATACGGGTATAACTTGAAAAAAATGTACGGCTATTCTGGACACCGTGTAAATTTCTTTTTCTTAAAATTATTACAAAACATTATATTTATGCACAGGTCAAATGTTGTTAGTTATAAACTTTATAAAACGAATTTTATTGATACAGAGAAGGGCTGAAAGGGAATATATAAAATAATGGTAGATATTATTTTATCAAATAAATATGAAGGTATAAAATCAGAATAATCAAGGTCTGCAATTCGTATAAGTAACTAAGCTAAAAATCACACTCACCAATTATCTCTTTTTGGAAGCGAAAGTTGATTAAGCATTTTGATTTATATTGACAATTGTTATTTGAACCCAAATTAATCAGATTTGTTGTGAGCTTCTGCCACACAGTGTTCCAAACTCAATTGTCCTCCTCAATTTAAGCTTTTATGCAGTTAAAAAAAAAAAAACCCTCATTGAGTGTTGCCATTTGGGTGTGTAAGTACGATATGATTTCAAAACACAAGTTTTTTTTGTCTTTAAACTGATAGACAAACATGGAGGTTTATCGAGATGGATTGCAGTGAAACAGTGATCACAACATTAAAAACCATAATAATTATCAAGTATTGTGATGATATACATTCTAGTCAACAAATGATTTCGTACAAACGTTAATCTATTACTTTTATTTGAAATATTCTATTGTTTTAAAGGTTCATATATAAATATAAGTCTTCGTGAGATGGAATGTTAAGAAGTAGAAACGCGATTTATTACATACATAAATATAATAAAGTAAATACATTCTTTGCAGCTATAAATGAATTGGAGTTCTAGCTGTATATGGATGATGTGTTCTATAGAGTCCGTAGGAACTTCGTCAACAATTTGAATATGCGTAGGAAACGTGTGCCAACATAACCTATCAGCAACCTAACAGAAAGAGTTACAAGCTATCCACCGAGGCTTATGATTTATGCCACCAGGTAGTATTGTAGTTGTTCAAACTTATTTGCAGTCAGTATAGTGGATGCAGTACGAAGAGACGTCTTAGATTAATAAAAATAATACAAAGCGTGCTAAAAGTTCGTTAATATTAACCTACCCTAATCTAACCTAACTTAAACCTAACCTATGGGCTACATGTTACAATCAAACATTAACCTCTCGGTAAAGGCAGGTTGGAACGCTTTCTTGAACTATTTGAAGTTGCGGTTAATAAACAAACTTTTTTATTCAAGGAAACGCATAAATATTCAATCTCGATAAAACTGGGTGCCCAGAACTATGAAGTCTTACTCCTCAGGTGTTTCTAACTTGTCGCACAACCCATGCAGCGTGGCAGGGTACAATCTCCTGCAGAAAGATATCCCCTCCCACCACTAAAAACTGTAGACATAAAATAACGTATCTTTAAACTCGTATTCACTGGGTTGTTCTGGCAATTAGTTGTTTGAATTGTTGGCTCAATCAGATATAGATGATTTACTGCGAATTTAAAATTGTGGAAAAAACAAGCTTCAAGTTGCAACAGCAGAATATACTTGCTGAAACTACTAGAGCTACAGCATATGGAAAAAGTATGGTTTATTTCCCAGTTTGACAATGCAAAGTTAAAGGAGGTTGGGAGCTGGAGAGATGGCTAGCGACGTATGCGGGCAGAGGAGTGCCAAGTAAAACATTATGCACTGCATGTGTACCATCTATTCAAATACTTACGGGACGCCACGGGTAGCCAAAGTCGTTAAGGTGCGGGCTCATGAGCGGGAGGCCTGGGGCTCGATTCCCACCAGGACTGTCCTCTATGGCTGAGGTTTTTTCCAGGTTTTGTTTTCCCAGTCCTCATAAATGGCAAATGCCGAGTAGGTACTCTAAATTTAGGATGGAAAACTTCCTTCCTTAAAGCAAAAAATACTTTCCAGTTGGCCACTTCATCTCTTGTACTATCAATGTCCACCGCCTGTGGTGCCTCAGGAGTTAAAACGGGCGGTAAACACCCGTTAAAAATCTTACGGCGATCCGTTAATGAAAGCAGAATATTAATAGTAAACAGTTGGACGTTTTAAATTGCCTATTTTGGTTAAGTGTTAGTGTATAACCTACTAATTATGTATACATACAAATCATGGACGTATTACAACAAAAGAAAGGGAAAATTATGTATATTAAAGCTCTAGAAATTGATAGTTGCGTATGATGAGTCGAGACAATAAAATTTAGATTAAAGCAGTCAAACTTAGGTGTACCCCATTACCGGATTTCCAGTAAAAACAGTATCGGGGTAAGAAGAGAAAGGGTTGAAGCCGGCGTGTCTTTTCGAATGTTTTTGACAAGAAAGGGATACACTGCTGCATAGACGAATTTTATTGGACGAGAGAGAAAGCTCCTGAATATCCTAACTTATTCGAAGAAGAAAGCATTGGATTTTCCTAAGGGTTCATCATATGAGAAGAGTTCTTAAAGAAATGAGTTACAAATGGATAACTACCAAAATTAAAGGAAAATATGAATTAAAAATCAAACATAAATTGAATGGCGCTGTATCTAAAAGCAATACGCCGCATTAGGGAACAGAATCGTACTATTGTATATATACACACAATATTCTATATAATATATTTATGCTGCTCTAGTTCTTGCTAGTTCCAATAGCATTTTCTTTGGCCCACTGCTAAGGAAGATTTTAAAAGACGAAGTTTTGGAAATTAAGCTAAAATGTAGAGCTAGAGGTCTGGCGTGCTTTCAAGGCAGTCGTAGAAGGATTTCTTGGCAATAGAAAGGATGAACAATATGAATCTTTAGTGGAAACATTTTTACTACGTGTCGGTCATGGTGCTGTAGTGGTAACCATACTTGCTTCCTAAACCCAAAATCGCGAGTTCAAACCCGGCCAGAACCGATGGATTTTTTCGGGCGTAAAAATCCTAAGTATGACTTCCTTCGGAAGGGAAGTAAAGCCGTGGGTCTCGTGTCGTACAATTACGGCACGATAAATAACCTGAAGCCTGAAAGTAGAGGCCTCTGAGCAAAATTCGTCCGCCGTTTCATGCCCTGAGTAGAATGAGACGCTGATGACCTAGATGTTAAAGAGCATCCATAAATAAATAAACCAAATAAAAAAAATTGTACAATGTGGTAAGAAAATGGACTGTAAGATGACAACTAAAAGTATATTTTCTCCTCTCACACTTAGACCTTTTCCTAAAAATTGAGTGCTGTAAATTATAAACAGGAAGAACGTTTCATTAGGATATAGCCACAATGCAAAAACGTAATCAAGGTGTTGGGGGATTAATGCTGGTTTCTGAAGAAGGAGAGTAGTTGTGATTACAAGAGAAAACTACCAGGCAGTAAACATTTTTAGGACCTATGAAGCTATGTGTTTACTCATATATTTGTAGATACTGTTTTTCTAATCTGCAAAATTTTATTTATCATTGTTTTATTTTTAATTATTTGTTCCTCTTTCTAATTGTGTACCATACTTAAGCATGTATGGTCACTACTCTTGCGTAAATATATTTGTAATATGCATGTAGAATTAACTGAATGTTTTAATCCGTTTATGTAAATTATAAACTTTGTAACAAGTACCAGCCATTGTCCTACAAATTCAAAAATTTAAATTAACATTTAAATTACTAATTAAAAATTAGCAGAGTTTGCTTTTTCTTGGAAATATTTTAAACTAAGCCCGATAGGAAAAATTCAAAGTCAATTTCAGAATCAGTGCATCGTTTTCCATGAGAAGTTATTTTCACTCTGGAGGCATGACAAAAACAATTCTTTATTTTTTTGATTGATTTATTTATGGACGCTCTTTAGCAACAATTCTTTATGCTCCTTAGTGTTATCTTATTGGTGAAATTGACAGAACTCTGGCAGGACCCAACAAATACCTATTTTATTACTATCATGGAAAAAATGGACTTAAACTGAATATAGAAAAATCGCAGACAAATGTATTGGGTCATCAGCAGTTGTTAAATACTGTAAAACAACATTTATATATGGTAAAAATTGACAATAGTATAATCCTTCTTTACTGAGTAAGTAAAAAACTAGGATGTATTTCGATAGAAACCCTTAATTGGTATATTCATGTTGTACAAACATGCAGGAAAATAATTTTAATAACACACGCGTTAAAACAGCTTAACAACTTCCATTTTTGCTGAAAAAGACTCTTGTACAAACACTTTTGATACCCCACTTCGATTACTGCGGCTTTTTGTGTACTGATCTCAGTGGCGACTTAACCTAGAAGTTTCAATGTGTTCATAGTGTTTGCATCTTTGCATTTTCATGTCCATTTAAGCTCCGCAGGATCGAAAAACTTTCCAATCTTACTTTATCAGATCCATCACATCCCCATTCCAGGCTACCTGATATATCGTTTTCATAAACTATCTTCGCAACATAACCTCAATATAAGAATACAACATAATGCTTTACTTTCAATATTTTCGATCGATCGAACTACTTCAAATCTTCCTCTTCCGCAGATTCTCTGGGTTATCTATGGATTTTTATACTTGTAATATCAGGGACTGTCGGACTTTTTCACAATTTAAAACAAAATTAAAACAACATATTACTATTAATACTCTGTAAATAAAACGTCATTATAGTTTATTTTCATTGAATATTTTTCTACTGTATTTAATTACCTCTTGATATGTCTTAGGTGTATGGTAATAGTTTTACTGTTAAGTATAAAGTAATTCTCGCAACTTAATTTCGTTCATTGTATCGTCATTATTTTTTTAGTGGTTATGATACATAAACACATTTTGCAATGAATTTATTTAAATTTTTTTTATTTACATTTTATCAATACCATTGAATTATTTTGTGTAGCATACACTGCAAGTACACTGGCAGTGTGGAAGAGAAGACCTGATGACCTTAGCATTACCAATTTAAATAAAAAAAAAAATAAGTAATACAATCTAACATAATTTGGAAGGTTCCTTGGTATTAGATTTCATATGAATTGGCCCTATCAGATGTCACAAAGATGCTTACTCTACTGATGCCATCTAAATGTTAGACTGCGAACTTTCCAAAAGAAACTTCATAGCAAATCTGTCTGCATTAAGCTTAACGGAGTTATCGGAAGTCTAACGTAATGCAATTTTAGTACTTTTTTGTTTGGTCTTTAACGCCCGTTTTTACTACTGAGGCACCACAGGCGGTGAACACTGATGATACACGAGATGAAATGATATATTGAGAAAGAAAATTTTTTTAAAGGAAGGAAGCGTTCCAGGTCAAGTTTAGGGTACCTCCCCTGCATTTACCGTTTATGAGGATTGAGGAAAATCCTGGAAAAATACCTCACTCAGGGAGGACGGTTCTGGTGGGATTCGAACCCTAGACCTCCCGCTCACCAGTCCGCCTCGGCCACCCATGGATATAATTTTATTACTGAAAAGATATCTTCTAATAGTTCTCGTCTTATTCTCTATATATAGTGTGTACGGCAATACTCCTGTACTTTACTAGTTTCTTATTAGTATATCTTCATCATCATTTATTATTATATTGTAATTATTAGTAATATTGTTGGTGTATTGTGACCTTAGCGTTACTCATTCTGTGAGTTGAAATGGCGGACACAAGTTCGTTTTCTGTTGAAGAGAGGCTAGTCGCGAGTGTATGAATACACAAACGTCTGTCTTCACACAGGAGAGACAATTAGCATCATAGGAGAGCAATTTAAGGAACGGTTTAATAAGCTTCCTCCGACACAAAGGAGAGTGATTTTCTGGGAAAGAAAGGCGATGACAGGAAGTGTGAAAGACTAGTCGAAAAGTGGAAGAAGGCGTGTCTGGAGACGTGCTGAAGTTGAGGTGTCAGTTGAGCGCTCCCCCGTAAAATCCATTAGCAAACGGGCTGCCGCGCTCGACATTCCACGATCGAGTCTTTTCGATTACATGACGAAGGACTTAAAGGTCAGGTCGTATTGTCCGACCTTCATCAATGAGCTGTCTGACGCAGATATGAACAAGCGTCTTGATGCATGTCGGTCTCTTCTAGTAACATTCCAAACCGACATATCAAGATCCAAGGCGAGTGTGCCATATACCGCACCATGTGAAAGAGAAATGTTTTTCGGTTGAAGGAAAATCCTCACTTCATTTTCGAGCTAGAACATAACCCACCACATGTTATCACGTGGGCATGAACGACATCGCAGCATCTCTTTGGGCTGTTTTATTTTTTGTTGGGCCGTGAATGCTGTATGATATTCACAAATGTCGACACTTGGCCCATTCCCAAACTGGAAGACAGAGGGCTAAAGGAATAGCTGTGGACATAGCAAGACGGAGCTCTAGCACACTTCGCTCTTACCGTTTGCGAATTCTTAAACGATACATTCCCTGGACATTGGATTAGAGTGGGTCTCCAACATCTCCAAAACCACTCCCATGATCTGCACGTAGTCCTAACCTGACAACACCCGATGGTTTGCTGTGGTGTGTTATTAAGATGAAGGTTGCAGCGCATCGCTACAGAATCAACGCTGAGCTTGAACAAGTAGTAATGAGTGCCTTCGGCATGATCGCATCTGCAATTTTGGAAAGAATGTCACAAAGAACTTGGGGGGGGGGGGCATAGGATTATGTGTCCAACATGATGGAGCACATATGGATCCCTTGGATAACTAACCGTAAGTTCATAATTACATTACTAAATTCATTCTTATTAAATTTCTGGAACATTTTAAAATATATATATATATATATATATATATATATATATATTTAGAGCTGGAATCTAAGAGATATACTGAGAGGGTGAAAGGGGATATTAATTGCAGAAGGCTGTCCATCCATTCGCTCCAGAACTATGCACGCTACCCAAATCTGAGAAACTAAAAAGGTAAAATCGAGACGAACCTTAGAAAAGGCCAGATATCGATGCGCTCTGGGAGTAAGAGCGGACAAAAGCGACAAATTCGATAATTCACCCCTGGAGGTGAAATCAATGAACAGGAAAAAGAAGAGGAATGAAATGTTGAATCTTTCTAAAAGCTTGGCTTTCAACGGGCCAGTCAAAAGATTGATATCTACGCCAATCGATATCCAAATATAGCTTACCATTGTTGAATGTGCACATAGCGAAATATGAAAAGTGAACCAGAGTGGAGAAAATTCGGTCACGGTTCATAGTTTCCTTTAGTCTCATTCATGTGTATGAGAATTTCAACTATACCAAGGTATTCCAGAGAAGTTCAGTGTTACGTATTTTAGTTTGTTTTCAGAGCGATACTGCCCCATATTATGTGCTTTAAATCTTTTTTGTTTCGCTCCACATCCATTTCCAAGAGAATGTGGCGTCAATTATATGCGGCCATGCGGTCTATTCAGTTAAAGACGTTTTCGTCCAGCATAATGAAGTGATGCGACATCCTGCTGGAATCGTCAACATTTTGCTTCCACTAATAAGACCCATACTATTACAGTAGAAGCAAAACTTAATAGTAAATGAAGGTGGAGCGTGTTACAGGCTGCATGTGTAATCTCCTCTCCGCTGTGTTGTCAATAATGGTACATGCATACTATGTGTAGTAGTTGAGAAGGCAGCGTTTCTATTTGACGATCGAAAAAATATGTAATATACAACTGTAGTAATGTTATAATCAGAAATGACTTTAGAATCTGAATATGTCTGAACAGATCTCTGGCTTACCCGATGCTTATTTGTCATTGCTTCAAAATGATTTTCGCTACTCAGTTTTGCATCACTGTAGAGTGATTAAAGAGAGTGGTGTAATGCATTTTCAAGATACATATGTAAACAAAATAGTTCTGCACTCTTGCATCACATAGAGTTTAGACAAGTGTGTGTTAATGTGTGCCTGTGTACGGTTGTACTTAACATTCACAAAACCTAATACAAGACAGTGTCAGTTAAAAGTCCCTCACCGCCTAAATAACTTTTGAAGCCATGTGGTATAGTGAAGTGAAACCTCTATGTGTGGGAATTACAAAATTCAAAAATGATATTACCCACTTTTTTCTACTTCCAATTCGCTCTTATTTTAAATAGGACACCTAATATGTTTTTACATTTTTGAATAATGCTAATTAAGAACTTTTCAAAAAGCACCCAACCAGATACTTCTGTACAATTTATTGTTGCTAAATCAAGAAAACAAAAAAGAGTAGCAATAATAAAACGCTTCATTTGTTTACTATGATTGGACAATAACATAAATATTGTCCTTTGTTCATACCCCTGGAATAGTTTTTATTGATACAGAAACATTTCATTTAAGGGTTTAACGCTAACATATAGCGTGTTAAATAGCTCTATCTGATGTTGAGCGAAAGGGAAGGAATTTTCATTTTGATTATGGTTGACTATGGAGACAGTCAACGATTTCATTGAGAGGTGGCGAATTTATTCAATGATAAGTATTCGGATCGCAATCCCATTCCACAAACAACAGGGACAAGAAATTTACTCAAACTCTTCCGTAAAGTTCAACTGGTGAGAAAACTTCATTGGATATTCTTCACCTTGTGCAACAAAATCCAAAAGTTTCTACTAAAATTTTTTGTCTTTAGAATGAAATATAGGCCAAGTTTCCACGATGAAAATCCTTAAAAGTACCAAGTTGTTGAAAAAACTCAACTTTTGAAGGAACTCTCAGAAAATGATCACAATAGAAGAATGCAGTTTTGTGAATTAATTATTAACATTAATAACAATCCAGTTTTTCTTATACAAATTGTATTCTCAGATGAAGTCACGTTCTATCTGAATGGATTTGTCAACAGACATGATTGCTGATATACTGATCAGACGAAAATTCACAATGGATGGGGGAGAACCAGCTTAATATTCACAAAAACTTAAAGTTTGAGCTGGTATTATTGTACTCATATTATTGGTCCTTTCTTCTTTAGAGAAAACATGCTAATAGATATTTGAATTTGCATCGAAATGTAGTACCGTCTTCGGAAATTTGTTTCCACAACCAGTCAACCATAGGCTACCCAGAGATCACATACATTTTCCAACAAAACGGAGCTCCAGCTCACTATGGACAGAATGTTCGTCAGCACTTATCAGATTTTTTCCACAATGATGAATTGGTAGGAGAGGTTACATAGAGTGGCTAGTAAGATCCCCAGATTTTGTCATCTTTGGAATTTTTTGTAGGCCTATTTGAAGTCAGTAGTATATCCAGAAAGACTCAATAGAACTTAGAGGATTTATAAATCCTGCTTAACTAATTTCTTAAATGATTTCTATGATCGACTGACATATAGTCACGCAGCTGAGGTTAGCAGATTGAACACAGAATTTAAACGTTGAGCTAGCTTTGATTTGTTTTTGTTAAAGAAAGAACATTTTATTATTCGCTACATTTTTATTTTTGTTTTCTTGATTGAACAACAATAAATTTGTTGAATTATCCATTGTAGGTGAATTGAAAAGCTCTCAATGAGTATTGTTATTTGATAATGTAAAAACATATTGGGCATTTCATTTAAAATAAATGAATTGCAGTTTCTTCCTGTATTGCAATTTATAGGAGTGAAACTTTTCTGTTCTTGACATTTTATGGAATGCATTATGGGGGGTTATTTCCACTTGAATGTTCGGCGTATTGTCTTCTTTACGCTTGCTATTATCATCATTAATATTAGATATGTGTGTTCTTTAATATGTGCTTGTAATTATTTTATCTTGCAATAATTAATTACTTTCCTTCTCTATGTTTTCTCCATTTGTTCTGATTTTATTCATTATTTTGTGAATATTTCCATGTCTAAACTTCATAGATATTCTGTATAATCACAAAAGCTTTGTGTTATAAAAATAAAATAACTCTAAGTTTACGAAAGGTACCTGGGAAATTATCGCATGTTACATTTAAATTATTTACTGGTGGGGAGAAGAGCTTGTATTTGACGTCATCGAAGAAGCGACATTTCTTTGTTTTTCCCTGCTATTTCCCGAAGCTAACACCTTTCACAGAGGCTATGGGATGGAAAATCCAATTAACTTTTATTTATCTTTCTATCCTATGTATAAATAAACTTTGTATTTTCCCAAGAACAATTTGTATGGAGTTCGAAATAACTTCCTTCCTTGTGACAATAGTACGCCAGAGATGAAAGTAGTTGTGTTGAGATACAGTTTTTTGCTTTCTGTTTATCTTGCAACGTGAACAAATTTCAATTGCTGTTCGAGTGATTCAAATCACAAATGAAAACATACATCTTATATTGATATCATTTTACATACTATCATGTCGCGAATGTTACAGAGTCTTTTTGGTTAAAAAGGGTTTAAGACATTATGCTTTCAACATAATGCGGGGGGGGGGGGAATCTACCAACACTTGGGAGCTATTTATGGTGATCAAGTGTGTCATTTAATAGCGTTGCAAGATGGATTTGATCATTTGAAGAAGGGCGAGAGACTTTGAAAGACAGTCCTCGCTCTGACCGGCCTCGGGAAGCTGTAAACGAGAATACAAATCAAAGAATAAGGAATTTGGTGGAGGAAAATCAAACATATTACTTTTGAAATACGAAGCATGGAAGCAGGATATCGGTATTGACAACATTGACAGTATAATCCATGAACATTAAAAGTTGAGAAAAATCTGTGCAAAATGGGTTCCATATTCCTTAACCAACGAAGAGAAAAAGAGGAGAAAGGTATGTGCAAGGAAATTGCTGAGCACGTATTCACCAAATGGTCCTAAATATTTGACGGATACCTATATAGGCCGATGACGATGTTTTTTGCTAAATCATCCCAAATGCGGGGTAAATGAGAATGACCCAAGACCAGTTGTCCTTCCACAAGATTTTCGTTCTCCAAAGCGAATTTTCAGTACTTTCTTCAACTGTGAAGGACCATTTGTGTTTGACCGTATGTCAGAAGGAATGAAAATGAATGAAAAATATTATGGCACTTATATTTTGTATTCTTTATTTGAAGAGCTGAAGCGGCGGAATCCAAAGACAGGAACTTCAAGGCTGCTGTTTCAGCACGACAATGCTTTCCTCACAGAACAGCAGCAAATTTGAGGAAAATGGAATTCGCTAAAGTCCAGTAGTTTGACCATCCGCCCTACAACCCTGATCTTGCACCGCTTGACTTTTGGTTGTTCCTCGAGCGAGATCTTGCATTGCTGGAAAACTTTTTAAACGAGTGCAGGATCTTGCTCAAACTATAAATTCAGCTCTGTTGACAATATCTCACCACGAGTGCAATAGTGATTTTGATAAGTGATTGCACCGTCTACAGCTGTGTGTGTGTGTGTGTGTGTGTGTGTGTGTGTGTGTGTGTGTGTGTGTGTGGAGAGAGATGGAGAGTACTTAGAAGGATTGTGAGGACCAGTTTTCGAATCCAGTCCTTAGCTTGAACTTTAAGATGACACTTGCATAACTTTTTGAATGCCTTCTATAACCGGTCTAGGACACACACCCTCACCAAGTTGGAAGAAATTAGAGACTTCTTTAGTGACGTCGATAATTTTATTGCCAATGTAAAGAAGAGATTGCTGAAATCGCCTTCCAGAATCAAGAGATTTAAAGAAATGGCACGTGGAATTCTTTTGCCTCCACATGGGGAACGTGATTAGACGCGGCCTTGATGTATGCTCAGAATTATAAGGTAATTGCTCATGTAGAGTGTAATTCGTCTATAAGGACAGTAAAATACATTTAATATATTCAGAGAAATCTCCGCTATATACTTACAGTTATTAAACCTAAAATTCAGACGTTCTTCAGTCAATAGAACAGATGAACCAAACAAAGGAGGATTTGATTACAGAAAAGATGAGAAATAATCTCAAAGCGTTATATATAAAATTAGTAAATTCGCAGAAATGTAGCATAAGGAATGCGTTGCTCACTCAAGAAGATACAAACAACGCTGAGATCGCATGTTTTCTATTTGCACCCATCATGTGAAGGAGGACGAAGTTTTTCAAGTGATGGCGTACGCTGATGATGTAGCAAGTGCTGCAAAAGTGTTTCTTTTATCCGTCGGAAAAGGCGAAGATATAGGCAAGGATGGCCTCTAAAACCTTCCGTAATTATTAAAAACTACATCAATACATTGAATTACATAAAAAGTGCGTGCAAGAGATGTATGTTGCCATCGTTGATTACGAAAGTGAATAATATACGAGCATTTCAATCGCACTGATATAACATATCCTTTTAGCACGTAAAAGTGTGACATGCGCAAGAATAATAATTGCCCATTTAAATGTCTATTCCATTTATGTTCTTTTGAGTTTATTTCTTTACCCCTCTTACTAGGGCTGGAGAAAAAATGGCGGCAACACTAGCAGCAAGCAGCGGCTGCAGCCTTGTTACTCATAGGGTTGTGTGGATCTGATACTGGAATGTTCGATGATCTTCAGCAGCGAGCGGCGACAGCTGTTCAGTTATTAGTGACGTGTCTTGAAGTAGAGGTGGATAGTGCAAGTGCTTTAGTAATATGTTTTCGAAACTGGAACAACTTTTGTGGATCAAAATTGAAGTTTCATGAGATCAAGGTGCTCAGGGACTACGTGAAGATGTGTCATATCGCACAGTGATAAAATGGGTGAAAGTGTTTCGTGCAGGCAGGGATGCTGTTCAGATGACCCCAACTGAATGAGCTCCTTGCTTCCTTGTTGGATGCTGAATGCCGATGGACTGCTTGTGTTAGCCGCAGGTAGACATAATCATATTCTGTAGGACGTTCTTGGGTTCCGCAAAATTGCAGCGCGTTGGATACCCCATGTCATCACGGAGATGTAACAATGTCAACGTTATGCAATTGCACAGGACTTGCTGAATCGTCACCAGAGAGAAGGTAACGATTTCCCTGGGAGAATCCTCACTATGAACGAAACCTGGGCTCGTTCCTAAGCACCACGCTTGAAACTGCAGTAAAATGAACGGAAACGTCACGGCTCTCTTCGTCCAAAGGTAGTTTGTTCTGAACATGGTGCGAATGCGATGATCATTGTGGCGTATAACATTCATGGCGTTGTACTGCATTATTCTCTACCTGAACCCTACCATCGCCCAGCACTAAGGAGAAAGTAACGACACCTGCTGACAGTGAAAACCATCATCTTTCATGGCAATGTGAGTCGTCACACTGCTAAATCTGTTACGGATCTCCTATGTCAATGGAACTGGGAGAAACTAAAATATCCACCATACTCACCCGATGTCAACTTGCGCGACTACGATCTCTTGCTACAAATGAAAGAACCACTTCAAGGGAAGCGTTTTGCTACACGAAACGGCATTATCAATGTTGTAGGGCGATAACTTCAGGACATTAACAGAGATGATGTACGACGCCTTCTACGTGTGTGGTAGAAGGTGGTAAACATAGCTGGAGATTACGTAGCTTTCCTTTGATAATAAACCCCTCTAGACATTACAGCACTGTTGTCATTACTCTTTATCCAACCTATGTAAATGCATTTTAGTTCTGTATTCCTAACCTTTTTCTTACTTCTACTACTAAGTGTGTAATATCAGCTTAACTCTATTTCGCTTTGCTATAATTCATTTCTGAGTATCAAACGGTAATTTACTTCAATGCTGATATTTTGCACCCGTAACTCCGAACTCCACATCTCATATTATTTGTGTAGACCCCTCTACACAGAGTGAAAATAAACCCATGTTGTTCATAACAGCCTGTACCTTACTCTCTCTCTTCTACGGAAGTTGGTAACTTGCCTTCATTTATCAGAACCTCAAGATCCCTGGGGAGTTTTGGTAACCAATAAATTCTCAGATACTTGGCTTTAATAATACAGTAAACAGCTCACAGCTATTAGTCTAACCGAAATATGATACACTGCCTCCAGTCCACCTAGTGCGGTGGCGATTTCATTAAGGACATAAGCTCTTGGGTGTACATGTTGTCATCAAATTTTAGAATCTAGCTTTTTGCAGGAGATGCTTAAAGTACTTTTTCCTACTCTCTCTATAGTTTGTTGGTTTAGGAAAATAAGTAGATTTTACCTTATCTAATAGTATTGTTACTAGAATGGCAGTAAGAATAATTCACATCAATTTTTTTTCCTTTCACAGAAATATGAAGATTTACAGACTCTGCTGTTTCCCAGCACCCGGATTCTCATTGATCGCTGCCACAATGTTAAGGTTTTTTAAAAAAAGAATTTTGTCATACATGGAATTGCAAATATAAGGGTTACTTTTTAATTAAATTCTTAAAAGTTTAACAATTTAATACATTGAAGTAAATGAAGTTTATTAAAATTAAAAACATTAAAGTTTAATTTTACAGCATAAAAATGTCAGGTTTGATGCACAACTCTGTAAAGAATGCTAGTCTGCGCATGCGTGGCCATAAGGCTGGAGAGCGTTTTTCCCCTCACTTCCATACTAGAATCTGCTATTCTGCTTACTCTGTCTTTGCCTGAGAAAATCAAGACTCATTCATGATAAATATGTTTATATTAACGCAAGTACCAACAATATGAGCCTTGATTAAAACATGATTGACTTGTTTTGTCATAAAATCGATATAGCCGGTAGCTTATTGATTGTTCATCAAATGATGCTTATAATTTTCTTTTCAGCATATAAATGTAACATAGACAAAGAAACTGTTTCCTGTTGCAAGCAATGTTGAATTTCCACCCAGCTGGCCAAGCCAACAAAATTATCAGTATAGAAATCATTTCCCTCAAGTTTAGCAAGCTGTGTTGTCTTTATCATTTAGCGTTCTTCAGTTGTTTTGTTTTTCATGCATTTTCCTGTAGTGTTTTGTTTTCATTGTAGCTAGTAACATTATCTTTAAGGAAAAGGTTTGAGGTTTTGTACTAATTTTATTTTGTGCGTAGGCGATATTGAAATACTTTCAAGCACAATGACTCAATATCTTGAAGGATGTCTGGAAGGTTTCTTAGAAGTGAAACGCGGGAAATAGTATATAATGTAGCGCAATACTTTGAAAGAATAGCTCTGGTATTACTGTTATTTTGTTTTAAAAGGATCACATAATGTGATGACAATACAGATCATGAAATGGACAGGATTATTATCAAAGTAAGTGCGATTGGCGATGTTAGCACGACAGATGCTGACAATGACAGCAGTCCTGTGTTGGAGAAGGATGGGCGGAGAGAGGAGGAGCTGGGACCGTGCAGGGGGAATCGACCTTGCAGCGAACTACGGCAAGTTTTGCCTCCAACCTTCTTTTCACTGTGGTATAGCTATGGTTAATAATCGCGAATATTCAGACTTATTAGCCAGACTTCCATTTGTTAATTCGTTGTAATAGAGTTAACAGTTCTTATAGAGAGAATGCTGAATTATAATGTGAAGAACAGAATATACACAAGAGAATGGGAAAGAATGGCTTAGACAAAATGTAATTTTATTTCAATTTTCTTTTTAGTTTTGTTCATATATATAGTTTTAGATAAATTTTTACTTATTTAAACTGAATTTATTGTAATTAAATTTCTAAACAATACGTTATGCGTTTTTCCACGATATTACATATTTTCACCTCATTTTGTGTTATGTTTTGGCGATCTGGTGTAAAATTGGCGACAATGATCAGCACTTATCTGCAAACCGCATATAGAACTCAGAAACTTTATTATATATTTTTCCTATCTGATAGATATGAAACTGCACTCTTTCTGCACTGACGTTGAATCGTTGACTCACGTCCTCACAAGTGTAGTGTTGTTCCGTTCCGTAGTCCCTAAGAGAGCCTCGTTAAACATTGCTGTTGTTGCTATTTCTGTCTGTGGTCATCCATGAGGGTTTCGTTGCCTTCTGCAACTTCATGCACCATCTGTGCACTCCGTTCATTCACATCAGCACCAAAGGCCTGGCATATTTCCCTTAAATGTATATGGCACACAAAACTCGTAGTCATCTTTGAGGTGCCCATGTCTTACCGCGTTTGTCGGAACACAGACTAACAGTAGGAAAAATTTAACCTACTAGCACAATAGTAGTAGTAGTAGTAGTAGTAGTAGTAGTAGTAGTAGTAGTAGTAGTAGTAGTAGTAGTATTAGTAGTAGTAGTAGTAGTAGTAGTATTAGTAGTAGTAGTAGTAGTAGTAGCAGCAGCATTAATAGTAGTAGTAGTAGCAGCAGTAATAGTAGTAGTAGTAGTAGTAGTAGTAGTAGTAGTAGTAGTAGTAGTAGTAGCAGCATTAATAGTAGTAGTAGTAATAGTAGCAGTAATAGTAGTAGTAGTAGTAGTAGTAGTAGTAGTAGTAGTAGTAGTAGTAGCAGCATTAATAGTAGTAGTAGTAATAGTAGCAGTAATAGTAGTAGTAGTAGTAGTAGTAGTAGTAGTAGTAGTAGTAGTAGTAGTAGTAGCAGCAGCAGCATTAATAGTAGTAGTAGTAGCAGCAGTAATAGTAGTAGTAGTAGTAGTAGTAGTAGTAGTAGTAGTAGTAGTAGTAGTAGTAGTAGTAGTAGTAGTAGTAGTAGTAGTAGCAGCATTAATAGTAGTAGTAGCAGCATTAATAGTAGTAGTAGTAGCAGCAGTAATAGTAGTAGGTGTATCTTTATTGATATAAAACTCCCTCTATATACATATTACTAATATACCTATTTTGCGTATGCACAATGATGAGAAATGAAACTAGAGTATTTGTAATTGAAACAAAAGGTAATTATATAGAACGACACACTAATTAAGGTGAGCAAATCGTGTTGTTTACTCTGGTTTTCGGGTTTGCTTGTTTATTGGTGATAAATGAATGACGGTGAAGCCTTTTTAAGCCCTACTATTATTACGTTATTTTTTCCTCCTAAATCCCTAATTTTAAATTAAATTGCTTTTATCTGGTGTATTTAGGGCGCTCTTTAATATCTCAAGTCATCAGCGTACTCTTCAATTCAGTGTGTTAAAGGCCGATATCTCAGAGGTCCCTTCTTTCAGGTTTGTGGTTTTTTTACATGTCGCAAATTCAATGATACAGGGCCCAGGACTTCATTTTTCTTCCGAAGGAAGCCATAGGATTTTTACGCTCGAAAAAAAGTCCATATATCTTGGCCCGGACTGAACGCACGATCTTGGGTCTACAAGGCAATTATGGTTATCACTAAACCACCAGCGTCAATGAGAAAGTATAATCATTCTGGTGTATAAATTAGCTCGTGAGCGTATTATCTTACCTTATATAAATACCGGATCTCTGAAAACCGTATATTGTGTTTTCTCAGCTTTACAAAAATTTTACCATATGATAATCTTTACTCGATAATCAAGTGAGGAAGGAGAGAAAAGTATACTAAAGAGATATGAGCTGTGTTCTGCAAACTTACTAAATAAAATAGACCATTATTCAAGAGCAAATTTCAGCACATATGCTACCTCGAATTGTTAAGCTTTCTGCATTCATTTACTTTGCAGCATTTTACCACATAAGAATAACCTAACCTAACCTTAAATAATAATAACAATATTAATAATAATAATAATAATAATGAAAAAGATGGCTTGATTTGTTTGAATTATTACTCAATAGAACACTTTTCAGTGTGTTTAAGAGTTTCCAGGAATGAAAAAGTATGAATTTGCAACTTCTAGGATTATTTGGTCAGAATTATTAAGAGGAATTCGATTAAACTTCATATTTTGTATAATAGTCGTAATTGTGCAGTCAGAAAATTACGGATGGGCTTTAATTTACAAGAGCGGGTAGTGGTCGCGTCATAGAATACAAAATTAGACGTATTTATTGCTATTAAGGCACGTAAAATCAATATAAGTAACATAAAATACACAAGTATTTTTAATACGTAAAACGTTGGAAAAACGTTAAGTTATTGTGTAATTCGTGTGTTAAGTATAGTTGACCAATATCTGAGTCTATTGCTAAACTTGTGTTTTAGCAATGTGTATCTAATTCGAAACCTATTTAATCATCAAGAAGCCAAGCACGAGAGACCATGTTAACACGTAACGGAAAATATGAAACTTTTATAACAAGCTGTCAAGAACAGAGGTCTATACAACAAACCTGGTTGCATAGACAGCTGTTTTACTTTTGAAAAGGATTATATATAGACTGTTCCCTTCGAATGGACCTACTTTCAAATTAGTGTAAAATATTAATGGTTAAAGATTAATTGAAATAGAAAGTGTCATCTGAAAGGCAAAACTCATCAATTTGTTTTCAATTACCAACAAAAGATGGGGCAGGGATCGGGTGATGATGAAGTAAATGGGCCTTTCTTCTTCATGGAAATCCCTGGCATTATGTACCTAGATATGTTGAAACAGTTCTTCTTACCTCAAATCCAACACCCATAGCCTGATATCCATTTTCTTCAAGATGCACCCCGCCCTATTGGTACAGAAATGTTCCCATACCCTAGCCGAGACTTTTCCCAGCAGTTGGATTAGTAGAGGAGTCCAGCCCGTATGGTCCCCAAGGTCTTCTGATCTTAACCTGCTTGGATTTTTTAATTTTGGGGGCACGTAAAGGATAAGGTTTACGCCACCCCATCAGATACCTTCTGGATCTTCGGGAGCACATCATTGCAGCCATTGCGTGACTCAAAACATGTTGCAAAGTACAGGACAGGAAATTATCTACCGCCTTAATGCCGTCCTGTAACTGCTGGGGCATACATAGAGATGTGGTGTTTTTTTCAAGAAAACATAAAAGTATATCCTGTCACCGAAAATTGGCGAATTTTCCTTTCTTGTGATATTTTGTGTTTCACTATATCGTTATCCGTTAACGTTTTACGGTAATTTGAAATTAGATGTATTCGAGGTGAACATCCTTTACTTCAGCTGCTTGAAAATGACCTCCATTTTTCTCCGCCATATCAGAAGTTTTATGAAATTAGGAATTAATAATTAATATTTTTGCATCAGAAGATTACATTGCTTCAAATTGTATAACAGATACTAAATAACTATCTACTGCTTTATTTCACAGCTCCACATTTTAGTTCAGACGCCAATAGAATCTTGCTCGCTTGTCTTTTCTTGGATTTTCCTCTTGTTATGTTGTTGTAAAATCTCTTTGGAGCATCCGCGGTTATTGATGTATTCCTTGGTATTTCTTTCCTTGTCTCGAATGTCTTGGTGAAAGCTCTTGCATTGATTATCGCTTAACTGTCTCCGATTTTCAGGAAATACGCAAATGCCATAGAAAGTGTAATTTGTGGCTCGTTTTACATTCTAAAACTTTAAATCTCTTAAGCATGTTGTTCATAATCTCTGCTCAATAAGATTATTTATTGTTTCCTAGAAAGTTTCAATAGCTCTTTTTAAATATGTTAAAGCTCTTTTTCGTGTAGAGTCATACATACAACTGATCAATCGCTTGTGTATAACTACAGCGTTGATTGTGGCCTACAAAAATGCCAAAATTTTTGCAACGATAAAGCATGGTGAGCTATTTGAAACAACACCGTTTTTTGTCCAAAGCTTCTCACAAGCTTGTTTAATCACACCTGAATTAATATGATGAGGTGATAAAATAGTTTTCTTAAGATCCAACGTACTATTTATTACTGAATCCGCTTAATTAATCAATCTAAATATCTTAAATGTATAAATAAAATATCATGGGCATAAATTAATATAAAATCTGTATTCTTATAACGGTTGTTTGAGAAATCCAAGTTATCATTTGTCAGAACATCATCTTGTCTCAAACTAAATGGGGGGGGGGGTGTAATTCCCTCTTGCTGGTCTAATATACTGAGCGCTTTTAAATATTCAGATGCTTATAATACGAGCTAGTTTTTCTGCTTATTATTCATCGGACTTTCATAGTTAACCTTTAAATGTGCTGGGTGAGCTACCGGAAGTGAATGAAACTCATTGCCAATACGAGACTTTTGCTAGATAACAATCATATCAATTGTCTTAGACAGCACCCAGATTGTAATTGCAATGAGACAGGTTTTCTTCTTCTTCAGTGAAGTACTTTACACGATAATTTCTCCTGTTACTGTAGAAAATCTCAGATACACCACCCACAAGCCATTTTTCTGCAGTCTGGAGACTAAGAGTGCAGATACATCTTTAGGATTTAAATCTCTCAGAATTGTAATGCCTTTAAGGCTTTCACAGCCGGTATTAATATTAAAAGCATTTATAACTTTTAGGGCTGTTATGTCGTCGTCATTTTCATTTTGAGATCAATACCTTCGCTAACTACTTTGGTTAGCATCATCAGGGGATATGTAGAACTGGATGCTGCGAGAAAGTGTGAAGGTGCGGTTGAATGTGTGTTGGTATTTTAAAAATATGGGGGTAAAGGAAGATTTTGTTTGTGTGTAAGGACGGAAATTGTTTATTGATTAGAACCGGTTTCATATCTGGCTCATCTCCAGTCCACTGTCTTTGTTTATATTGTTGATGTTGGTCTCAAAATGCAACACAGACCATCACACGAAAACCCGGAAAGTTTTAATTTTAGTAATACCCTCAATCGTGTATAGCTGCAATGCATTAGATGTTTTAGGAATATTTCAGTTTTAATTACATTTATGTTGGAAGTGCTTGTTAGACTTTCTACTGTGTATTTATGTTTTGCGGATATGCGAGAGTATGAAGAATATAATACAATAATATTTATTCACAATTGTTATATGCAAAGGAATTAGACTTTTTCATTAGCAGAGAGAGAGAGAGAGAGAGAGAGAGAGAGAGAGAGAGAGAATCGGGTTTTAACAGAGAAGCATGATGATAAGGTATCGATTAGAAAATTTTCATCCAAAGTCTTTAAAACGATAAGCCCAGTAAGTCTATATGTCGGCAGTGCGTATAAAGCCTCTCAGCTGCAGCATCTCCACCCATAGAAAATTACTGCTGCATCTGAAATAAAACTTTTGGGTCCGGTTATATAAATAATTTCTGTTGCATAAAAATGGCCTCAGATTACGTAACTTCAAGTTTGTAATAACCTTAAAACCTATGGCAGCATCGCGAAACTATAGGGACATTTCTGTTTAGAGCAAGTTGAACTGTTCAACCTAAGAAAATGAATAATTATGCAGTTTTTGTGCCTCTTAGACATGATTTTTTTTCTTAACATGTCTTCAAACATGAATAAGGAAATACCAAAGCGAATTCGAGATAATTTTACCAAAGGTGAGGATATTATTATTAATTTGGTACTAAATATAAGGGAATAATACAAAAAATACCAGATTCGAGCTCAAATAAGGTTAAAGAACATACATGGGGAGAATTTACCAATTTATTTTTAAGACTTCAAAAGTATTATCCCCCATGTAATAATATAATATAATGAGAAAATGTGTGCAGTCTATAACACCTAAAACTCCAGGAAAGTTGCGAATGTTATATCTAGCATCATCTTCCTTACTTCACACTCTTCGGTTGGGATTTTAATAAACTGAGGTCTCACAGCTGCAATTGCTCTAGTGACTTTATGGATGGTACTACTGCCGTTCCTTTCTCCACTTTATTATATATATATATCCAATAGATATTTGGAAGCTCCCTGCCATAGAGCCTTAAAATATTAATATTATGGAAATAGAACTCAAAATATGATTTCGCTTAGCTTGTGATTGCAATCGGGGACGCAACAACTGCTCAAGTTTTTCAACATATTTTACCACATGCAAAATTGCATTTTAAATTGTTTGTCATTTAGTTCTAAGAATGGGTTAACTCATGAAATACACTAGGAACACGGTGAAGTTTAGGTGTCGGAATAATCTGAAATATGTATAACATGCCGCTTGTAAGATTTGCCTTACATAACCTACAATTGAACGCAACTCTGTCTGTTGTTAGTTATTACGTTGAAATGAAAAGTGGAGCATTGAAGAAACTTTATTTACATGAAATTAAAATAAATGTGACCTAGAATTTTATTTATAAAGAAAGTTGTTATGCTTCTGTTCTCTGGGAAAATTTTTTATTTAATAATTACTAAACTCTAGTTAGTAATTTAACTTAACTTGTGAAATTTTGCAAGTTAGATTTAACTTAATCTTAGATTAATATTTATATAACAAACATTACCATGTTAAGTAAAACTGATGGTTAATTTTATGTCCTACTTTATACAACTGACCCTTGGACTACGAAAAAAGAGCTAGGTTTAGCAAATGGTTTATCGATCATATGCATGAAAGGTTTCTTGATTTCAATCTAAAATGAAATTAATTTCGATTTCTCAGGATATGGAAACTTGCAAACAGTAGATACTGGGGCACTGTCAATCCTGGTCGAGTAAAATGAACTTACACTTTATGACCTAAAGATTAGGCGTGTGGTGTGCCATTAATGCGAGTCGCATCATTGTGCCTTCTAAAGAAGGTATTCTTAATGCACACCTGACGTAAACCAGATACTGAATTCGTATTTTACTAATGTAGCTCCTATAAAAGAAAAGTATACAAGAAGGTGCAACTTCACATGATTTCCTTCAACAGGTGGCGAGGCCGCTAAGCAGCAACTTCCCATCGGCAAAATTTATTTCCAGTTGCGTAGCGGAACGAGGGCGTTGTACATCGGTGGAAACCTTAAGTAATAAAAGTGCAGAGATTTTATCTATTCCTCTGCATTGCTTTGTAAGCCAAAACATTTTCTAGAATCCTTGGAAATACTTCAAGTAGCTTATTTCTGAACTGACAAAATGAATCATTTAACTTTGTTGACCAGAATGCATTATAATCACATATAAACCTGTCTGATTCAAATAAAACATCTATTTGCTGAACATAACAAATAAATGTTTACGTACCAGTCTTTGTGCGAATATTAAATCCTGCTCTTTTGAGCAAGTTCAGACAATTTTACAGAAACTTTATTTTTAAGTATTTTTAACTTTTCTTCGTTCCCATTACGAGTACAAAATCGCATCTAAACTAAATTGTTGTCCTGTTATATACTTAGCTCTAGACTATGTTTGTTTTGTTACAAAACCTTCTATTGTGATGAATATGCATACAAAAAGAGGAAGGGGATATAGTTGAAAGTGTAGTACATGAAAATGTTCAGGTATTTGGAATTTTTAAAGCAGACATTTTTTTTAGTATTATCCATTAAGCTTGATTCATGTAGGCCAGTTTTGTCAAATGAATAATTTTTAAGCATTGTTTGAAGTTCGTCTTGTGTCATATCAAATTTTAACATGATTTAGCTTTGTGAAGGAATTTATTCAAAAACAATAAATATTTAACTTGCTGCAAAAACTTAATAGTGAAGAACGTATTGTATTTCTGAAAACATTTTTCCTACTGCTTTCAGCAAATGAAACGTTTCCCGGAAAAGCAATCTGAAAAATACTGAAATTCGCTGCTTTATCACTCGTTCTCATTATACTCCTTAAAAAAATAGGTAAATACTTGCCCTATGTGATCTATAGCAGTTCTAAAATGTAAAATAATAATAGTATGCACATATGAGATGCTATTACAAATCTCCGGGACTGGTTATCTTACACAGAAAATACTTCATTTACCTAATTTTGAACTCCTCCTCCTTAGAAATGTTGGGCACCAATACACGATCCCAGTGTTTCTGCCACTTTTAGATACGGCTTTAAAGTCATTGTTTCTGCAATTCATGCTGCATCTCGCCAACGGCGACTAAACGGCGATGGATCTTCATCTTCTGGAAAAGGAAGAAGCCCGCAGCAGTTGCTTGTTCCCCTACAATCCTCATGAACTATATCCCGCATTTTTTCAACTTTCAGAATCGTATTCCACTCGAAACATTCCATGCGCCCTATTGCAACATCACCGTAAGCTTGTCTAAGCATGTTTAATTTCTCTGTAGTCAATTTCTCAAGTTTAACGCAAATTTTACATAGCTTTTTGTTCCAACTTGCTCTCCATGACAAAGTCGCAGGCTAGTACACTCGCGTCATGAAAAAAAAAAAAATACTCACTGCACCACCCTCAATACTGGCTCGGCATACTGCTAGTTCAAGACTACAGCGCGTGCTACAGAACCAGTCCGGGAACTTTTTGATACTTCTGGTTTTACTTTTTGATATGACAATGTATCAAATCAGGTTATTATTCTACACCAGAAAATTTCGGTTATTTATTTAAGCATCATAGGCATTTATTAATTATTATTGAAAGAAAATTAATATATTTAATTATATATTTGTAAAGTGATAGACTTTACACTTAAAAACTAGTATCCGGTCTTATGTCATATGACGAAACTGGCAAACATGTTTACAATAAACATATGAAGTATCTGCACGCACCTTTTAACACTTTGTATGACACATTATATATGTTTGTTTTAGGCACAGGAATATACAATTTTATTATGCATACAAGTAACGAGCTGGGGCGATAGAGTGGGACTTTGAGTATGTGATATAAACACGGCAGCCCAGCGATCCATTGTTTTCTATGCGGTATGTGACCGCTTTACAAAACTACATGGACAGTTCAACAGTAAATATTACATCATGCCCTTTAGTAAAGTCGACAGGAGCTAGTGAATTGCGAATTCTTCATGAAGTATGTGAATTTCAGAAGTAACACACATATGCATATTTTCTCAGATATCATTCGTTATTAGAGAGAAACGTGCTTCTTCTTAATAATTTCACTTTCTTCGTTAAAGATTTTCGACTCGCTAAGGAATTCAAAGTGGGCCATATAATTTTACTTTTAGATTAAATAATTAAAACGTAACTTAAATTTTGGCACAACAATTAATTTAAAATCGTTATTAATTCAAAAGTTATTTGTTTTTGGCATTTAACTACATTAATTTTATTAGTGTGTATAATAATCAGAGTATAATGGTTTATAGTTTTTAAAGAAGGCATTAATATAAAATAAAGTTATCATTTTATAGCTGTCGACATCTGTCTAATAAGTATCCGACCAGACCTTTCCCCGCCGAAAGTAAAATATGATAGAATGGCAACAATATGCACTGAGGTACAGGCAAGCTTCATGCACGAGCTTGCCGGACTCGTCAGTTGCTGGGGTCTGGGCGTCGGTTGGTGAGTGAGGTCATCTTTCTATATGACGAGAGAATGTCACAAAGATAGGCAATGCAATCGTTTACTACGCTTCTTTCCCTCCGGTTTTTGCCCCGCTAAAATTTCCAACGGACATTATGCGCAAAGCGATGACGGAGTTGACAGCCATTCTAACAGAGTCTTCCAGCATTTCTGGAATGAATATAAAACGAATTTTATATACGCACATCAAAATTGTCTAAGGAACAACACACATTTTAAATAAAATTCTTTGTATCTCTAAAAATAATAAAAAAAAAATAGTAGATATGGGTGCGTTATTCATTTGTCCGCCTATTACCGGGCTTCTCGAATATGTCCTTACCGCCAGCACGTGGTTTTGCGTCTCAGCCAAGGACGGTTTTCCTCCCCACTCACGGCCTCCTACCTGTCCTTGAATTTCCGAGTAGCTACTATTCTACATTCGTTCGCGAAGACTTTTAGAGCAACGCATTTTTGTGTGTAAATGTCATAAATGCGAATCAGTTCGTCGCGTTCGTGAGGAATTTATTCGAAAGTCCCTTGCTCAATTGCCTTCTTCCAGAATTGCAATCCACAATCTTGTGAATACATTTGATACTAATTGTTCAGTGTAAAACAAGAAACACACGCATAGACCTTCAGGTTTAACAGAAGACAAATTAGACGAAATTGTCGCAAATCTTGAACGGTCGCCAACAAATTCACTACCGAATTAGCACAACAATTTGGGGTTTCAGTGTCTTCTGCACAAACAGAACAAAATTGTTAAATAAAACTTAAATCTAGCAAGTGTACACATATCCATTATCTACTACAAGGTAATTTCGTAGCTCGTGTGCGGAATTGTGATTGGTTTCTTTCATCAGTGACTGAAATGTTAACCCACAGCTTATATTCTGTTCAGACGAGGCGTAGGTCAATAAAAATAGTCGTGCTGGAGTACGGGCGCGACCGGCTGTGGCATGTTCAGCTGCCAAGAAGCAAAACCACGTCCGAGCGATAAGGACGTATTCTGAAAGCTCTGTATTTACTACTGCAATCTATTATTATAGTCTGTTTTATGCATCCAAATTGTTACAACGTGAATGAGCAAGTAAATTGCTTTCTAACATTGCAGTTAACCAACATTTTTTCCTGGTAAAATATTTTAAGAAAGAGAGAGCTTTCTGATAAATGAAATGAATACTCAATAACGAGTTTCAGTCTAGATGAACTGTTTATGACAATTGAAATTATTAAAAAAGGTGGAACATAGGCTGCTGTCGCTAAGACTCTAAATGCCGAAAGATATGTTATGGGAACTGGTGATATCCAGACTTTGGTATTTAGAAGAACAACATCCAGTAGACCAAGGATTATAACTGCTGCATGAGACAGATTTCTGTACCTAAGGGTCCTGAGAGAAAGATAAACTGCTGATATGTTAAGGAGTATCCTGCAGAATGTTGACAATTTAGCCCTTTCAACCCAAAGTTTTAGAAATAGAAGCACAAAAGAGTACTTCATTCCGGTATTGCAGCAATTCGGCCACTTCCCGTTTGAAGGTGCCGGGAGTATGTCAACTCCAACAGGAAAAATGAAGCTATTTTCTCTCCACAATTGAACCATGGTTCAGTCTGCATCCAGATTCCAGAAGATTACGCATGTGGAAAAAAACCAGGTAACGTAGAAAGACTGAGACATATAGAAAAATAGACCTCGTTTTTATCCTGGAACAATGATTGCAAATAAGTACAATCAATATATTTTCTATTGCTGATGCGGCTAGCACTGCTTTCTTTTAATGTGTGATTTATCTGGATCATCTTTCATACGTCTCCATCTTCAATGGCAGAACATTGAAAAATATTATATTCTTTATCTCATTTCTTCAATGCCAAAGGGATGTCGAAAAGTACTTAATGCAAGGAGTGGTGGTATGAGTACAAATCACTGATGACATAGACATCATGGGGCACTTTACGTAATTATATTTGTGATTACGCGTTAGTACTTTTAAAATTATAACGCTGTGTTATTTTCATTAATAAAAATTAATTTTCTCTTACGTGGAGTATTGCGTTGTATTATTAATTTAAGTATTATAATTATCGTTTACGATGATATTTCATTCATAATTAATTGAACATTTAAGAAGAATACCATGTTCCTTATACAATTTTGATGTGTTTATTTATTTACCATGCAGTTTCTTTGAAATCAGAACCGCTTTAAGGGGGAAAAAGGGTATCTAAAGTCTTAAAAATACTAAACTTAAGTAAACCAGATATCAAGAATTTGATTATGCAATATGCGGTATTTATTTTGGAAACATTTCCTATTTGAAATTCACACAGAGTGTTGTATTTCTAATAATAGCGGAGATAAATTGCAATTCACTAACACCCAATCAGTTAGAGCCCAATTTAAAAACCCTTACACTGTACCGGAATAACACAAAGCATTGCTGAAATCTAGTACGATGTAAATCTCTTAATATGAATAAACAAATCTCCATCATATTAAAAAAAGTATTAATATGTTAAAATATTTAAATCTTGGGACTGGTAGATAACCCCCGCTCCTTCATAACTTGCTGCTTGTTTTGTTTGCTTTTTTTTTTTTTAACAAACTCAGGGGAAACAAATTCCCTTTTGCCATGTTCAGTTTTACCACCGTACTTACAAAATTCTATACCCTACTTATATATAGATAGTTCTATTGTTTTCTAGTATTTTAATGCGCAAACTTTGCGTACCCTGGAATAAGTTTCATAAATGTCCGCAGGCTAATATCTACTTGTAAGAACACGACTGAGTTTATTAAATATTTTGAGCATTTAAGTACTTTTGGTTATAAGAATAGTAGAAATTACCTGAGAACGTTTTAGCAAAGTTTACGAGAAAAAGTATGGCGAAGTTGTGGGATGTTGAGAAAGGTTCTACTTAGTTTCTTCCTAATTTTGATTGTTTAAAATCTAGTACTATTCTGTCCCAACTTCGCTTAGTTACTATACCAGCTGCCATAGCAGGATTTTAGAAATCTCTGCTGAGAATATTGAATCTAAGAAACGACAGCAACTCAGGGGCACCCGCAAGAGGGGAGAGCAGTAGGGGCAACTGCATAAGTAGACAATTATGCTATATTTTGTGTTAAATTCGCAACAGTACTTTGAAGAGTTTAAACTGTCTTTGTTTATGCTAGTAAATCATGCACTCGATAAAAATAATTAAAGCATTTCAGATATGTTTGAGAAGAGACACTTCAGCGCTTGGAGGCTTCTCAGCTAAACGGGGCGCTTTTTTCATATTTGTAGTTAATATATTACGAAGAAGGGGAGAGCCTTGTGCATGTACAAGAACTGAGTCAGTGGGTTTCGTTTGAAAGATAAAGACAGATTACTAAGAGCAGAACGAATAGGTTTAATTGCTGTCGTATCACGCTCCAGATCATGTCAATACAATGATTCCTTTGTTGGTAGGTTTATAAACAATTTGTATTTTGTGAATATTATGCCACATTGTCTAAGTTCCAGGAAACCTAATTTCTCATGTAGTCATTAAGAGTCAGAAAGAGTTATGAAAGCAAGAGAAATATTAATATATTTCAACAGCAATATTTAAAATTTAAAGCCATTTCCCAATAATTTGGCACCCTAAGTTTACGTCGGCATATCAAAGGATATTTTTTGCAGTTATGCCTACATTCACTTTTAGAGATTAGAGTCTCTAAATAATACCGTTTTACAATATCGACCGATAAATCAATTTTCATTTTACATGGAACTTTGAGAAGCAACAAGAAAGTTGATCTATCCATTCGCGGAATCATTGTAAAGGAGCAGAATTTCTTGGTGTGGGTATACTTAAGTTTTATTTTACAACAGTTCAACATTAGCAGCTTAAGTGTAGTAATGTTCACTAATATGTAATAATATGGGGTCAGCATGGGGTCTGTTTAGACATATAAATACCAAGTTTATATTATTTTATATTCGTTTTAAACCTCTTCTAAGTAGAATATGTATTATGTTTTGAAACTCTATTTGCAGTACTCGAGAATGAATGAAAACATGGATCAAGAAGATCATGAGAGATAATCGTCTATCGGTATGTAAGCGGAGAGAAAAATGGAAAAAATAAAATCAGATAAGTGTTCCTTTATTGGAAAAGTTATAGAAAGTTACAGAAAGTAACCAAGAAGAATCCAGGGGTTTTGTTCAAATTCAAATTATTTCGACTAAATATGAATAATTTTACACTTTATTATAGCAGAATTCCATGCTTGTTCTTGTCTTTAATTGCGGCTAAAAGATGGTATTTCAAATTTCTAATTGCAGTTTCATATAATTATTACGTAAATGTTTCCTTAGTTTTATCATTATATTTTAACAATTACAGTAACAATAAATATTTTAAATGATATTTAATTTGTAAGATATTATAGAAATTCAAATATTATTTAATATTCTTAACAGAGGTACTTAGTTTGATGTAATACTAAGGACGTATGAAAATGATTTACAACAGCGGTGTTTTACGAATACCGCGCAATATTTGGACACGTCCATTCACGATAGTGTTCGTTTGTTGTAAAGTAGAGAAAGACGTGGACAATATGGAAGGCAACAATCACGGACAAATATGCACTTCATGGATTTGTGGAAGGAAGGCTACAAAACTACAGATATTCCTAGATATTTAACTACAGTGTGTGATCAAGAAGCTCCTACACAGAAGAACTTTTACAACTGGGTCAAATGTGTTCGCCAGCGGCAGGGAATCTACACGCAAGAATGTGAGCTCTGATCGTCCGTCAACTTCGCGGTGTCCGAGAATTGACTATTATGCCAGACAGGTGCATAACATTTCATGAACTGAAATGTCAGATCGGCCTCGATCGCACAATCCTGCGCATCATTATTCACGAGGATTTGAATATGAAAAAGGTTTGTGCACATGGCTTACACGGACTTGACACATGTAACAAAAGGATTGAAGTCTGTCGTCAGCTACTGAAAATGCATAATGCAGATTTGGATTTTTTGGAGAAGCTGGTGACTGAGTCATGACGTCACTAGAGAAGAAAGTCCAGTCCATGCAAAGGAAGTCCCCAGCCCTGTTTTGTGGGACACTTCAGACATACACTCATGGATTGACTTCCTAAAGGAACGAATGTCAACAGCGAGGCGCAAAATTCTGCAAAAACGATAGGGTAATGGTCAACAGGAGTGTTCATCCATAATAGCAATGCGCGGCTTAGCACATCAGTACTACGACGGCAAAGTAGGACGTTGGGGTTCATTGTTGTGTCATATTTACTAAAATTCGCATTATGCCTTATTCGATAATACGAAAGACTCGCTGCGTGGTAAAAAGTTCGGCAACAACGAAGAAATTCAGGCAGTTGTGCACGAGTGGTGGCGTAGAACTCGCAAACAATGGATTAGTAACAACGCTGCATTGAAGTTGGCAGAGAGCTCCCATATGCATTACAGAATAAATAAGGTACAAAAACTACTATTGTAAATCATTTCCGAACGTCCCTCGTGTGTCAATAAAAATTCTTAGGTACTTAAATAGCAAAAAACAAAAACTGTGGGCATAGCTGAGGGTAGCATGATGGCATTGTAGTTTTAAAATTATTAGGTACCATGGCTATGTTTGCCCCTACTGGGATCAAAAACCTACGGGCGTTCCTGACAACATTTTAATACATGTTTCTACAACAAAAAATGGCAAACGTCCAACTATTCTCGATCCAAGAAGAAGATGAAAATTAATGTGTATAAGAATATGAAATGTTGGCGGATTCTCAAGACGTCAAAGTTTTCCCGGTATAAGGAAGGGCTTCTTATTCAGCAGAACGAGTCCAGGGTGCTTTTGAAGACTTTAACACGACATCATTCGCAAATATAATTGAAATGTCTGGTTTTTGCATTTACGAAATCTGAACAACCCCTATGGATGATATATTTCCTCTGCTAGGGCAACTTTTCAGGTTATACGTGCTTTCCGTTTAATAAGCTCGGGAAAACTGGACAACTGGCTTGTAAAATATACTACAGTTTGATTCTCAGTCTTACCGTTTTCTTTATCTCTCTCTTTTAATCACCTATTTTTGTACGCCAGTTTCCCATTGGCTGAATGTAATATTTACTTTTGAAGGCTTAGGGTATCACAAGGTTACCTCTAGGTTTGTGCACAGGTATTCAGGAGTAGTACCGCTGGCCCTCTGTCAGTTTCACTTGCGAAGTGGGTGCCACATGGCGATTGGCTTCCGCAACGAGGACAGCATCTGGTTCCAATGTGACAGAGCTTTTCCCGAGGCTTGTGCGCCCACTATCACGTGACCGATGGAGTAAGCCCTTGGCTCGCCGGTATTCTCTGCCACTGTCACTCTCAGCTGGATTGTCTGTAACAAAAGAAGCAAGAACTTATACAGTCATTGCCAGGTTACAATTGAGGGGCGTTTTCACAACACTTATCTGCAAAATGTACACTTTTGGGTTAAGTGCGCAGGAACCTATTAACTTTTGAATTCTAGAACAACTACTTATATGTGATACGTAATGGAATAATTTCTCAAAATTTATTTTTTACAGAGTGCAAGTTTTCACAAAAAGTTTCATTCTACAGAAGCACATAGGGCGATTTTGGTAGGAAAGAAACATTTTTAGCCATTATAGTTCATCCTGTTTATATAACTTACAATATTTCATCCGCTAGCTGCTATGGAGGATATTTGTCCTCTATTATTTTAATAAAAAGAAGATACAAACGGGGAAGTGAATACAATGCGATAAACAAAGCAGATTTAAATTTATTCCGAATTATACATCTTTAAAGAATATGCTATAATATTTTCGTATTATTGACAATTTCCCGCTAGTTTCATACAACACCAGTGCCTTCAACTTTTAGGGAATTGAACTATGTAATAAACCCTCGAAAAGCTTTTTGAATATCACGAGAGAAGAATGAACTTAAAACACAATTTATTTATTTATTTAGTTTCTATTAGTTAATATTTTAGTAAGTAAAATATTCGTAAACTTCAGCAAGAAGTTTACGAAAGAACAAAAACTAGAATGAGATATTGATTCATAATAATAATAATAATAATAATAATAATAATAGCAATAACTCAAAAAGTACCTCTACATAAAGATATTTTCCAAACAAACATTTGAATAAATTGAATTATATAACAAAAAATTCATATAAGCCATGTGTTAGGCTAAGGTATGGAGTAATAATGAGACAGTGAGGACCCGAGGCCACGGCGGCGACTCGAAACACGAATTTTCGGCTTTGCCGTGTTTATGCTCTTTCATCTGAGATACCATACCCTGTTTGGCTACAACGCAAATCATTCCATCTGAGAGAGATCTCTAAGGTTATGGCGCAGAGAGGACTCGAAATATTCGAGTACTTGTGACCCAAACTAGAAATTTCAGTATAGAAAACCAGAGACATAAGTTTTAAGGGTAAGAAACACCTAAGATAAACAGTATTTTTAAATAATTCTGTTGAGTACAATCCCTTATTTACCTATTTAGGCTGCAAATTGTCATATCGTACAGAGGAATATAAAATTGTTCGTTATAGCTGTATCGAGAAATCTATGGGCACGTTCATTTGTAGATTGATTAATTGATACTAGTACTTATGCAGACGCTAATGGCAATTGTATGCTGAATGTTTAGCAAAAGGACAGCATTCATTTGCTGTCAAGTAGAGAAAAATGTGGAAAATATCAATTGCATGAAATTATGTGGAAGGAAGCCATCAAAACTGCGGAAACTCATAGACTTTTAACCGTAGTATATTGTCAAGAAGCTTCTGCACAGAAAACCGTTTACAACTGGGCCCATGGATTCGTCAGCGACAGGGAATCTGCACACCAGAATGTGAGTACTGACCGTCCGTCAACATCGCCGTCTTCCAGGAATATTGAGGTTGTGCTTGAATTGATCATGACTGACAAGCGCATAACCTTGGATGAACTGGAATGTCAGACATGCCTTGGTCGCATAACCCTGCACACCATAATTCATGACGATTTGAATATGAAAACGCCATAGGGTCTTGAAATAGGCACCTGTTCACAACTAATCATAGGATTGAGATCAGGCAAATTTGGCGGGTGTAGAAGAACTTCGCATCCCCACCTCTGTAAGACACAAGACACTTGACACTGTCGACTGTCGCGTTATCGTGGAGAATAATGACGTTGTTCAAAAGGTCTGGTGCGTACGGCACGGCGCACTTGTGACACAAAATAAAAACTATAATAATGGACATTTACAACGGTCCCCTCAAGCATTGGATGACACACAAGCACATCTTGACTGTCATACGCCAGAATGACTATGACTTTTGTTGGTGATGGAATTTGACGAAACTCGGTTTGCATGGTACACAGGGTGATGTCATTCACTGAACTGTCGCTGATGTTCTGATTCATGTGCCCTTTTATTAATTGCAATGATGCAATTCAACATGGCATTTCCTTCTTCCAATCTCACCAGATTGATGCCACATTTTTCGTAACGAGTCCACTTCTGTACCACACTGAACTCATGCGGCACTCATTTTGCACACTTTTCCGCATGTTCCGACCCTCCTTAAGATATGGTGCAGTGTTTTTGCACAAATTCCAGTTTGCTCTTCTAATTTCATAAGTGTTCAGCGCCTATCATGCGTGAGCACTGTTCCATTACCACCGACAGTATATCCTTGTTCGCGGACACAAGACGCCCACCGCGTGGCAGATCAGCAGTCGCAATTCTGCCTCGTTTGAAGGCGTCTGTCCACTTCGACACTGTTTGATAGAGCAGGGCACGCGCATCTAGTGCTTCCCGTAGCTCTGGGTGGCATTTTCGTGCATTCCTGTCGGGAATAAACGCTATTTCCAAATGACCTCCATTCCTGACCACTGTCGCTCACCAACTGAACCATGCTGAGACTCAGCTCTATTCACATACACTATTCCAAAATATATTCCGTACACTTACACCGCCACGGGTGGCCGAGGTCATTAAGGCGCGGACTCGTGAGCGGGAGGTCTGGGTTCGAATACCGCCAGGACCGTCCTTCCTGACTGAGGTTTTTTTTTCTAGATTTTCCTCAGTTCTCATAAATTGCAAATGCCGGGAGGTGCCCTAAGCTTAGGCCTGGAACGATTTCTTCCTTAAAAATAAAATCCTTTCCCAATATTATTTCATCTCATGTATCATCAGTGTCCATCGCCTGTGGTGCCTCTGTAGCAAAAATGGGCGTCAAACACCATTCATTCATTCCCATACGCTTACAAACGTATATCTTAGATTTTTCGCGTTGTCCCTTGTTCACTTAGAAAATAAATAACGTATGACATATTCCTCATACACATGTATAAAGGTTATACATTATATCTATAAACATAGAATAAACGTTCTGTTATTTAATGAATTTCGCTCGTATTTTAAAATTGTAGTTCTCTTTAAAAATCGTCAAGCAATAAAAATAAAGTTATTTACGAAGAAACATTTCATTGTTTTTCGCTGCGACAGTAAATTCCTGAGAAGGGATGCATTGCAGTAAGCAGAGCCAGGAGAGAGCCCAATCTTGGTAGACTGCATCTAATGCCCAGAAAAGTGACACGGCCTTAAATCTAAATTAGGGAAAGAAATGAGATTGCGCTCACATAATCCCGCATGCTGTAACAAGGTATTTAAGTGTGTCCGCTAATGAAACGCGCGCGGAATAACAAGTATGTAATCTGCCAGCATCTGCGTCACAACCTCCTCATTAAGTTACAGTGAAGTCTTCCGCTCAGTGCGGTTCGTTTCTCGCTTTAGACAGATGCCCAAACGTTCCTTTCATGAGATCCAGCTTTGCAATGGACACGCATGTATGTAAAAGTTGCTTCATAAGTTCTTCCTACAGATGCAAAGTTCAAAGTGATTTCCTGCTGTTCACGTTAAAACTTTCAGCTATTTTACAATTAGTACCGCAATAAAGAAAATAGAAAATATGTTTGTTGAAAATTAATGTTGGTTAGCAATTCTAGCGTTTAAAAGTGTTTTAGAACGCATGGAATTATAAAGAAATCGCCAGGCTATTAGATTAAAAAATATTTTTTTTAGAAGCATAATACACTATGAACCTTAGTTCCTTTTTTTTCTTTTTTTTGAACAGTGTTTAACGCCCGTTTTTACTACTGAGGCACCACAGGCGGTGGACACTGATGATACATGAGATTATATTGGGAAAGGATTTTTTTTAAGGAAGGAAACGTTCCAGGCCTAAGTTTAGGGTACCTCCCGGCATTTGTCATTTGTGAGGACTGAGGAAAACCTGGAAAAAACCTCAGTCAGGGAAAACAGTCCTGGTGGGAATCGACCTCCAGACCTCCCGCTCACGAGTCCGCGCCTTAACGACCTCGGCCACCCGTGGCGGTCTCAGTTCCTATAAATGTTAAAACAGATCTTACATATTCTGACTTTTAGTCATTGTATCCATAAATACTGTTTTGTACCAACTGTGTTTATTACAACAGACTTCAAATTGTCTCAGTCAATATTTTAAAGAGCTTTAAAATTGAATACATACAGTTCTTTGCAAGGTTTTTGTACCGTTAGAATGCGACACGTATAGCGGCTTTTAGCATGCCACCTGCCGGCGGAACAGGATTCACGTAACCTCCCAACACAATTGTAGAGCTTTATTTTCATTAAAATAATTCGCAAATGTAATTAAAATAGTCATCATGCTTATATTGCTGTTTGGATTCATCTGATTAAACAAAGTATATAACCCTTTCTGAATTCTAATCCTGTCACCATGTCTTATCATTGTTAAGACCTGTATGTTTCTCCTTTCAGTGATACTTACTAGTTTTGTTTTTAAAATTCAATTCGTTACTACCTCAGTAATTTATCAAACACTTTAGTACTCATTTTAAATTAGTTTACCTTCTTTGCATAAGCTTACAGAAAATTAAAAATTAAAATACACAATATAATACCGTATAAGGTAATCTATCCACGAAATAATTGAGAAAATAATTGAAAAATGCTAAACTAGCTATAGATTGCCATTAAAAATATTTGACACGCCCTATAAAATTGAGGATATAAATTGTCTAAAAGCTGTACAAAATTGTGATACATGTCTAATAAATGCACTATTTATAGCTTTTAAAACATTCAAATTATAGTTATAACAAATTTCCCATTCTTTTGTTCATCTTGTATAAATAAAACATAGAGAAGGATCTGGGAATAGGTCTTGTCCGTATTGCTTTATTAATAACTTCAAAATATGGAGAGCATTGTTGAAAACTGCATATTTACATTCAATTTGACGCTTGTTCCAAGAACGGGCTACGCTATCTCTGCGCATTGACAGCATTTTCATAAAATATAAGCCCTGTTATTCGGTATGCATTTACAGCACACCACAATGCAATTCTTTCTTCATATAATGGCATTTCATGTGCAATCTTTTATTTTGTATGGATGTATGATCATAAAAACGGATTATGGAATTAAATGGATCGGTTCTCTTATTAACATTATTCAAAACCTAGTTTGCAAGGTATGATGTTTTGTAGCCCAATATTTAAGATGCGACACAAGCCCATTAATGGCAATTCAAGTTTTAGTCTTGGAAGTGTATTGTAAGGAAAACCCTCCAGAATATGGCCACAGAGAGACAACTTTGCATTACGGGAGAACATTTATTTACCATTCCAAAATGATTTATTAAATAATAATTGTCAATATAATGCATAAATGGAATAAATTTGACAAGCTTCAGAAGTGTGAATCATCAATATTTATTGCAAAAAGATATACGAACTCTCAAAACATTACCCCAATGAAATAAAATAAATTGAAAAATGATTTGATAAAACTATTACACGCGTTTAATAAAACCTCCTTAAACTACAAATAAAAAATTTAATGCTGCCCAAAGTGACAACCAAATTTTATTCATTGGCTTGCAAATTCAAATTTCCTATTCATTAAGAGAATGGAAAAAGGCAATTTTACGCTAATATAGCCACATACATTTTACTGTGCTACAATAACACTTTAAGATAATATAGTACCTGAGTCACAGAGCTTCGAAGAAGCCTCCAGACCTAACAGTTTTGAAGATAATGCCGGAAAAAATATTATTCACGCTGTTCCTTGGACTGCTCTCCGTGTGGAAGAAAGGCTAGAGCTTGCCTGGCTGTCAGAACGGTTACATCATAGCATGGTAGAACTTTGAACAGGCGAGGAACCAATCATTAGTTGGCAAACCACTCGACTAAGGAACAGGTTGGGAAGGGGATAAGAGGAGGTATTAAAGAAGATGGAAATTGTGCATAAACGGCACAACCCAACTTACATCATCACGTAAAATAAATACCTACACCTTATAGGTTTTTATTTTGATATGTTGGTAAGATTGTGAAATGCATATTTTATGTACAAACTATCGTGGGGATTTCTAGGTCTTGGTTTAATCTTTTTCATTCATCAATTTTTAACAAGATGACACACTGTGTTTCTGTGTGGAGCAGAAATACTAGGGAATTTCATTTAAAAGAAAATTTTTGTTCTTTTGCAAGATTGCTTTCACACAATACCCGAATATAGTTTATCTTTTAAATATACTTAATTTATTGCATTATAACAGCACTAATAATGTACCATATATCTATCACTTTAGTAAATTATGACGGAAAGTTGAAAGAAAGCATATCACAACTTATAGAGCTCAAGCAATGCAAAAGTTAGTAACTTTTGTTTTGCTAACGATACTGCTATCTGTAAGTAGGCAGCACATTTATTGCGCTGAAAGTAAGGAAACGACGCGTGTATTCGTCAACATTAGGAATGAAGACCAGTAAAGTTGAGGTGAGGGATTTGGTTCGTTTTAACTGCTGAAAGTGTTCGAGGATGAACATTCATCATCGCTTGTGTATTGTGTACGGAAAACACTGCATGTCAACTTCACTTGCGTTGAAGTCGGCTCGAAACAGATGTCTATCACTGCCAAGACGATCCGTGCATAGGAGAGGTTCATCGCATCATTACATATGCCATATTATTGCTCGGGCGGATAGTCTTAACCGAGAAGAACTCATCTGTTAGAGATAAATCATGCTACCTTTATCACCTACCTAGACCACCTTCACTATCGAAATAGTTTCCCGCAGTAGGAGATTCAAATCAACTGACAGGGAAACAAAAGACTCATAGAATGGCTGTTTCTTTCTGTATCGTCACTGGAGACGACACATGGTGCCACTATTTTTAGTCCTAGAGAAAATTCAAACGGAACAGTGGATCCTACCGTAAAATGTCCAGAGTCATACACACAAGCTCCGGGAAAGGTAACATTATTCTTCTACTGCTAGGGTGCCTGCTTGAGCACGAGATCACAATCAATGCGAAGCACTATAAAGACACTTTGTAGAAACAGCGGATCATTATAAAGTTATAAATCCCTGAAACGCTAGCGAACATCGCTATCTTCCATGATAATGTCCGCCCCTACTCCTCTCGAATGGTGAGGAATACGCCTCAGGGATTTTCCTGGGAAAATCAGCGAACATCTTAAGGGGAGTATGAAAGGCTTATCCTTGTAATGTTAAATTCACGAATATTAGTTCCCAATTTCTCAGGTACTATTGAAGCTAATAAAATGAAACTATTCAAGCATTCAGATGCACATAATTGAAATGTGCTTATTCAATTTCACAAATGTATCATGACTCTCAAGTAAATTATAAATTATTTTTAATTGTTTGTTGTTTTTTTGTATTTTTTTGCCTTTTTTGTACCATTTTGTCCTAGCTCTACCATAATAGATCCACACCATCAAATGATATCATGAATGAGCGGTAGAATTTTCAAAGAGATAGATTATACAGATCCTAAAACAATGGGAAATGTATGAAAAAGAAACGTAGTTTTTTCAATAATTGAAGCCAAAAAATGTTTTACAGAAAAAATAACTTTTTGAGGGAAAAACCAGCTAAAAATATCCAACATTGTTAAACAACAAATAACAATGTCATCAAAACAAAAGGTGCCAATTTACAAAATATAACTTTTTTTTTTTTTGTCATTCAAGACAAAGCACAGCCTTCTGGAGCAAATAGTTCCTGAGATATAGAATTGTAACTGAACAAGTGCTTGCGAAATAAATAACTAGCCTCTCTAGTGACATAATTAAAATTTTATTAAAAAGTTTAACCAAGGAACATTAATGAAACCATATAAAATAAACAGAAAATTCCAAATATTAAAATGGTACAAAAATATGATTGTTGACCTCCTTCCCTTTCCATTTAATACTTACCTTAAGCTCAGATCTTTTTTCACCAATGATCACATTTTTAGAGATCTGAATAGAAAACACTTGTGAACATCGGTTTTAAACGGACTTGAACCTGTGTTACTGGGCAAGATTGTGTATTCGTCAGCAATTTAAAGCCTTTCAAGAATGAGAATGACTGCCGTCCGCACCTATTAAGCAACTACTCAGACTAAGTTTTGTGCGAGAATCAAGGTCATAACGATCGAAAAACAACGTAGGTAGGCAGGTTTAGCCGTACAAAAATCCTTGCGAAAACAGTTACGGAGACGCCGTTATCGAGCGACAACTTCTTCTACACATGAGCTTTGCGGGTCTATATAATAAACAGGTGCATGCTATCCTGAGTAAGGGTATTCCTGTCTAAAACGGAAATAACATAAATAATGTCCTTACACCACAAGCATCAAATAGAAATTCTTTCTGCTAGACTAAAAAAAGCGTTGGAGAAGGGTAGGATGGCTGAAGTAAATAAAATTCAATCGCTTGAAGTACTAGAATGATCAAAGTGTTGCTAGTTCCAGCAGGTTTGTTATACGATTAGTTATTATGTGTCATTTCATAGCATTTATTTGTGGTATTTTTTAATGAAATCAATGTATGAAGCTCTAAAGTGCTAGCTATTCACACCAAGTTCATTCCAGCGGCCGGAAGTGGGATTTATGATAGACAAAACTGCGTCTGAACAGGCTTTCTCTCGGTTCTCCGGTTTCTCCATTCACACAATTTTTCCTTCATTATCTTCGTTGCATCTTCACCTTCATCATTCACCGTAATGTAGTCCGCCGATGTTCGGTGCGCGCGTTACAAATGGACTACGCTACTGCCATCTGCAGTAGAGAGAGTAGAAATCACTCAGTCACTCACTCACTCACTCACTCACTCACTCACTCACTCACTCACTCATAGGGTATCCAACTATGAAACATTTTACATGTGGAAGAGAATTTGCTATGTAAAGGGAAGCACGGAAGATGCTTAACGAGGTTTTAGTGGGATAGAATACAAATCATCATCAGTTACAGCAAATAAAAACATTTTTCGAAGTTTATGTGTTTCTTTCTTTCTATTTTTTCTTTTCTATTTTTTTTTTCTCTCTCTTAGGTTTTAATGTGCTGCTCTTGTGTAGTGTTTTTGAATTACTTGCTAGGAAAGAGGCAATCTATAGCATTCACTTGGAACCGCGCTTTCTGTTAAACCCAATTTGCACACAATTTCCCGATAGGAAGCGTGTGAGATTACTACTGTAAGCGAGGTGGAATTGCCAGGTGCTGCAAGGAAATTGCAACAACCACCATCTCTCGTTTTCAGGTGCCATTAGCTCGGTGCAACCTGTTAGCCACACAAAGAACAACGTTTATCCCTTATATCTTGTTCTACAGGGTGAGTATTTCGCTTAATAATATAGAGAGGAAAATGGCCAACTTTTGTTCTTCAAATAAATTTTTGAAAACATTAGGTGGAAAAAATATTGTTTATTTCTTCCTAAAATTTGGCAATATTATGCAGATGTTCAGAAATAACTTTAGTATAGTAAAAATTGGTATTTATTTGATATATTGTCACAACCTCCAGTAGAACTCTCGTTTTTACACTATTCATTTCAGTTAACTTCGCACGAAGTTGGATACTAGAGGCATGCTCTTGACTTTAATTCCTAAAAATCTTGAACATCGTTAAGTTAAAGTAACGGATGTTGAATACAATGTAATGATAGTTAAGTTGAGCTGCTACTACAGCTTTTTATTTATATTACCTCATGGTATTACAATGAGAATGTGTTAACTGTAGGGTGCTGTTACGATGGCCAGGGATAAGAGTTGTGCATCTTAAACCGCTCAGGTCTCTCGATATACGCCAGACGAGTGTGAAATTGTTGGTTTCAAGTATAGTTTACTGTTACAATAGTGATGGGTCGCAATATTAGTATTTCAATTATTAAGTCCCAATATTAACGTATAATTTCCATTATGAAGCTCACCATTTGCCACAATATTACTATATTTTTTCTAACGCTGCAAAATGGGCATCTCACCTCGACACTAGAGATAAGATGCCTAACATGTGGGGTAAGGTGCCCAAATTTTAAATGCTGGTTGTCTTATATGGAGCTAACATGTCCTCTGTGATAAATATATGTGAAATTAAAAACATACGATCACTATACAACTCTCACCTTCAATTAGCAGTTACAACAGCCTTCTTTAAGAGGTCAAGTCTCGCGCAGCCATTTTTTTTGCAAATGTTATACTTTATTTATTCTACTTGCTCTCCTTTTGGGTTATAGAAGTTCACTTTACATGCTATGCAACTATTTCATCATCGCACGTTTTCTTTGCTTTTTTTGACCAGTGGTATTTTGCTTTCTATTTTTTATTTCTTCTACGGTATATGTTTCTGTTTGCAATTTTGCTGTCTTCTTTCATATCTTCACCACTGGAAACAGAACAGCCAAGAAGCAACCTTCACATGAAACTTCAAGTGTCTGGAACATTTGAAGAGTATTCCTGTTTTGAGATTTCTGGTTGTGTTGAAGCTACTCGTTCATTTGCAGCATTATCGACATTCAAGCACGTCTGCAATGGAGAGTAGTTCCTGAGGAATTTTATTCGCATTTACGGATAAACTCCTCTGATGGAACAGTAATACTGGCATTTGTTTGAGATGTCAATGGTAATTTACTGGTGCACTTCCAGGCGAAGGGTTACGCTGTGTCTAGTGCTTCTTACAGGAATATGATGATGGACAAGTTGAAGCCTAAGATGTGATGAAAAACTTAACTGACGCCCGCTCATACACAGCTGCGTATATTCTGACAAGTTAGGTCTTCAAAAATTACTACACAATCCGTACTTGGCGCTGTCAGGCTTTCACTTGCATGGGTCTTTGAAAGAACATCTGCAAGATCACACAAGGTAATGAAGATGGTACAAACTTGGTTAAAGGTCACACCAAAAACTTTTTAGGGCATTCGCAAGCTTGTGGACGGGTGAATGAGTTTATCGAAAACTAAAGCAAAAATATAGTCTGTACTTTCGTAAAAAATATTACAAAATTTAATGACTTATTGTCTTTTTTTAATTAGAGTTTAACGCCCGTTTTTACTACTGAGGCACCACAGGCTGGATACTGATGATACATGAGATGAAATGATATAAAGGTAAAGGATATTTTAAGGAAGGAAACGTTCCAGGGTACCTACCCGGCATTTGGCATTTATGAGGACTGAAGAAAACCCGGAAAAAACCTCAGTGAGGGAGGACGGTCCTGGAGGGATTCGAACCCTAGACCTTCCGTTCACGAGTCCGCTCCTTAACGACTTCAGCCACTCGTGGCAGTACTTTCCGTCGTGTTTGTGTGTGTTGCATTTCGGCCACCCTTGTGTTTCTCTTATGCGGTCACTTACAGCTGTAGCGAAAGATTATTGCAACCACTTGCCATTTGCACAGTGTCCGTGTTAATGACAATATAATGCCGGGTCATTAAGAATATTTTATCCGCACTAAACGAAGCAAAATCTCACAGTTTTTTACCTTAAAAGCCAGAGCAGGTACCACAGAGATTAGTCACGCTCCTCCTCTAATCCAAACAACCAGATGCTGTTACATTGCAGTCCACACTTCGCTCATATCTCATCTTCATTAGCAGTTCCATCCAATGAAATTAGTTTATCTCTATGCACATCCTCTTCCAAGTTGTCAATAAAGCATCGGACTGTAGATTTTCCGTGTGGAAAAGAGTGCATTGTGCATTGACTTAGAAAATGACGGTCTATTGACATTTCAGAGTAAGTCAGAACTGTGTTGATTTCAACTTGTCTATTTGAACTGATCGGTTGCATACTTTGATGTGATATTTCTTTTCTTGCTAGCTTGTTGCCCACCATTGCTTTGCGTCTTCATAGGTTTGAAATAAGCTGCAAAGTACCAGTTTTAAATCTTTTGAAAAACATTCAAATTTAAATATAGTGCTATTTCTTTTTCGTTTCACTAATATTTCTCTCACAAAAAGATGATTATTTTTAAAGTTCCCAGAATCTATCTAGCTCATGGAGGTGGTGGAGCTCGCTGACAGGAATTTGTACCCTGTGGTTAAAATGGCTTAAACGCACTCCAACTTTATTGTAAACAGGGGGCATGCAAGTAAATACATCTAAAATTAAAGATCTCACCTTTAAAAATGTTTACGATCAGTTGTAAGAGAGAACTCAGGGGGGGGGGGGGGGAAGTAATCCAGACCGTTAAACAATTTGACATTCTTGGAATAAGTTTTGACATGGGTGGAAAATGGTATAAACATACAGTTTTTGCCAAGCACCAGGGATTGGTCAACTCTCTGAGATACTGAGACATCTAATTCGAATACCGAATATGCCAATAAAAACATTCAAACTTTGTTTGAGGCAATGGTTAGGTCCTTATTGTTATTTGGAAGTAAGGTTTGGGGGATGAGATAAAATAGACACTCTAAATGAATTACAATGTGATTTCTGGAAGCGAATTCTAGGGGTGGAGCGGGGAACATCGAACTATGGGGTACTACGGGAGTAGAGATGCTGGGAAAATGCAGTCTACAGCAAAATAATTGTAATTATATACTGGCTAAGAATAATTAAAAGACAGCAAACAACCCCGAGGACAATATGCTAACGGCACCAAATAAACAACATGCATTATCCGAAATGATGGGCGGCGGTTGTGCAGAGGGAATTGTCAAACATCGGTTTAAATGATATTTCGCAGAAGGGCAAAGGAAACAGTTATGGCGTAGTGGAAAAAGTCAAAAGACACCTGTCTGACATAAATCGGTAGGAAACAGAGGCCCTATACATGCATATGTCATCTCTAGATCGTCAGAGCGAAATTAAAAGTAGATGGGTTAAAGACACCCATATCATGGAACTAGGCATGAAAACAGAAGTCGGGAATAGCATGGCTTAGACTGGGAGGCTGTTGACAGGGATGGCAGAAATATTTGCCCATTATGTGCGGAACCGAAATACTGCATGCACATTTAGGCTAATGCGCACAGACAGAAGATGCTCAGATAACATTTCTTCCGGATTCATTTTTGACTTCCAGTAGGGAGAGGCTGGCACGTTGCGACTTAATTGTAAATAAACAAAACTGACTAAGCCTGGAAATTTTCTTAAACGAAATACGCAGCTTTAGGGACAAGGAATTTCTGTAAATATTTTACATAAATGATACGAAAACTGTAAATGAATATCAGAATTATTGTATGTACGTCTGTTTCATGTGCGTGAGTGCGTTCTTGTTAATATTATTACTTTCTTTTTTGAAATTAATTAAAAAAATGAAATATTGTACAACAGCATGAACGGTCTTTAACATGGCGTTTATCGCCCGTTTTTACTGCTGAGGTATCACAGTTGTTGGACACTGATGATACATGAAATGAAAATGATAAATTGTGAAAGGATTTTTTTTAAGGAAGGGAACGTTCCAGGCCTAAATTTAGGGCATCTTCCCGGCATTTTCCATTCATGAGAACTGAGGAAAAACTATAAAAAAACCTCATTCGGGGAGGATGGTCCTTTTTTTTTTTTTGAGTAGTGTTTAACGCCCGTTTTCACTACTGAGGCACCACAGGCGGTGAGGATGGTCCTGGTGGGAATGGAACCCCACACACGTAACGCTTGAGCCACCCTGGGTAACTATGAGTTAGGACAAGTATTGGAAGTGTGAGTTTCAAATTTGACATAGAAATTATGTGCGGACAACAAACTAGAATAATACAAAATTTACAATCAGTTCACTAACCAAAAAGACTCTTCGCTGTTTCATTTTATGCTAAAAGTACTATTACTGGCGTGTGCAAATTGTTCTGCTAAAACAAACGAAGAAAATGTTTATATTATGGGAGAGGCGGAAATCAAAATTCTCGTGATCAATTTATGCAAATCTAAGAGCGGCGTTCAGAAATTGTTTACGAATACTGCGCAATTTATGGGCCCGTTCATTGGTAGGGCGATGGACTGATACACTAGTACGTCATGCAGATGCTATATAGCGGTTATAAGCAGAGTGTGTAGCGAAATGATAGCATTCGTTTGCTGTCAAGTAGATAAAGACGTGGTTAAGATGGAAGGCGAATATCATGGACAAAGATGGACTGTATAATTTTTGTGGAAGGAAGACGTCAATTCATAGACGTTTAATTGCGGTAACTGCTCAAGAATCTCCTGCCGTTTACAGCTGGATCAATAGGTTCACCTTCGACACAGAAATTGCACACAAAAATGTGAGTATTGGTCACCCAACAACCTTGCGGTCTCCCAAGAGCATTCAGGTTGTGACTGAATTGATCAACGCTGATTTGAATATGAAAAAGATGAGCGCACATTGGGTCTCAGGAACTTGACACAGGCATAAAAGGACAAAAACATTGAAGTCTGTTGTCGGCTACTGGAAATGCAAAATGATGATTCAGAATTTTTTTAGAGAAGTTGGTGACTGGTGATCAATCATGGTATCACCACCACACATCACAGAAGAAAGTCCAATCCATGCAAATGAGACATCCAACACTACAACCGCAAAGTTGGCACGCTGGGGTCGCTCCGTCTGATTATGCCGTATTTGACAACACAAAGGATTTAGTGTGTGGTGAAAAATTCGGCAACAACGAGAAAATTCAAATCGATGTCCAAGAATGGTGGTTTCGTGACGCCATAATGAAGCTACCAGGAAGATGACAATAGCGCATTAACGATGGAGGGGAGGATTCCATGTTGCACAATAAAAAGGTACCAAAACTACCTACCAATGCAAATATTTCCGAGCGCTCCTCGTAAATAATTTGCCAGCGTACAAAATTGCATTATATGTGAAATAAAACTATATTTAATCAATGAAATAGTTTCACTTCAAATCACTCCCCGATACCCCACAGTCTACATATAGAAAGCCATATTCCTTTCCAAATGCTGATTTTGTTTTGCATCTTTCGCTCGTTTTTAGTGGAAATAACTAGTAAAATATGCCTCGCAACATATTTTTATTCCTTAATTACTTATTAAAAGTTCACAGATGGTGCGTCCACGTTAATTATAACAGGAATGCATTAAAAGTCATTTTGGTTTAAGTTGCATCCCAAACTCAATTTAGAGTAACGGAAATGCTAATTCCCACCGCAAATGTTGAATGTGTTTTACATAATTCGTGTTTAGTGGTTTAAAATACTCCTACAGCCAGAGGTAGTTAGTAATTAAAAGCGCCTATTGAGAAGGGTTCACTCGTATGCTCCACTTTGGCTCATTTCTAGTGGATCTAAAAAGTTTTATTTCATGGCATAAGATGGCCTGAAATATGCAAATGACACAAGTTCATACATTACTGCATTACGTTATAAAGTATCTGTTGAAATGACAAGAAGGAAAATGGAGCGTGTACTACGATGAAATATCTGCAAATAAATGGAATGCCTCCTTCTGAAGTTCATAAGGACATATCAGCAACTTTGGGGAACGTGTTGTGTCTTACGATATAACAAAAGATAATTTTGTAAGTTTAAAATAGTTTAAATTTGAATATACACTGAAACCTTGGTACGCACAGCAACCAAGTTTAAAAATTAAACTTACTTAAAACAGCAGGAAAGTGCACGGAGACATTATAAAGCAGGATATGACTTAGATGTTACACTATTATTATTGCAAAACTCCATATCGGCACCCTTTTGCCTCCGCCAGGGATGTATGCATCATCTTTAACGGTTCGGCGTTTATTTTTCAGATTTTCATATATTATTTTGCCATATAACACAGATTACCTAATATATTCCATTATGATGCAACGTAGACATTTACATATAAAAGTACCGTTAAGTGCGCTATTGCTACATTTTAAATTTGATCGCTGGCACAATCTTAAAATGTAACCCATAAGTTAGGTTTAAGTTTCACGATAATCCTTGCAAAACGAACATTCACTTATATTAGTTTAGGTTAAATTAGGTTGGGCTATGTTAGATTAGGTTGGTCACTGCCGTTGCCACTTTTCTCCTCATCTTGCAGCGAAGTTCGAACCCTTTTAAATTCCGCAAATCAGAGGAAAACTGTTGCTCTAAATGCAGCAAGGTATCTAAAAGTCTGTTGAAGCGCTTAATGCTTTGGGAGTCATTGAAACAACTTTTGAAACAATAAAGAATCATAGCGCGAAAATGCTCTCTCTCCAGCTCCATCGTAATGGCTGGCTGCCTGTGCACTAGAGGGATTGTTTACCTTCACACTCTGGAATCCGGGAATGGGCAGGGTCACTACTTGATACTGTTTTACTCGTAAGGAATGGGGCTGCCACATTCCATATTCTTTTTAAGTGGATCAACATTCGCTTTTCCATCTCTAAACGTTCGTAGTGACCCTCGTGTAACATTTAAACTAAAGAATTAAAAACGAAAAATTAACTGCAAGATAATTACCTGAATGTTGCTGACAAATACTGACCTATTTTCGGGTGAACCACCAGAAATGTTACAGATTTGTGAGTATGGACGTGTCATGCGTTCATCATTATGTTCCTCAAATCAAAATATAAATTAAGAAATGGAGACGCAAAGGATCTTCACCGTCTACAAAATTCCGGGTGCAGCCATAAGCAGACAAGATAATGCTCAGGTTTTATGAGGTACACAAAGTGTTAGTCTGATTCATTATTCACAAAGAGTAGCTTAATAATGGGGCATTATAAAGAAAATTAATTTCAAAATGACCAGATGGAGAAATATCGTGGAAAGAAAGGTGTGCTCCTTTTGAAAAATGCCTCATGTCGCAAGTTTTGTGTTACAAAGTTTGAGCGGCTGGAACATTCTGACTACTCTCCAGATTTAACTCTAAGTTTCCAATCTAAAAGGAAGCTTTGGAAGAGGAAAGTTTTATGAGATTATGTAATGCATGCTTTACGGAGTTTGGATAACTGTCCCATAAGAAAGCTGTAGAGATATTAAAACATCGCTAGACAAGTCCTGTGTTGCCTATTTTATATGACACACACACATACTACAACTATCCTTTACACTTGTCAGCTCTTCTGCACCGATAGACTAATTAAGTTAATTCTTCCAGCATCATATAAAGAAGTATGAGTACCCATCCCTTACTAGTAAAATGTACCAGATAGCGACCCCTTCACACTCTCGCATTCCATAGTGTGAGGGTAAACAACCTCTCCCGTGCACAGACAGCCAGTTCTTACGATGGAGCTGGAGAGAGAGAGCATGTTCACGTCTTTATTCTTTATATCTCAAGAATGGTTTAAATGAGTCCCAAAGCCTTGAACGCTTTCAACAGGCTTTGGGGACCTTGCTCCAATATGGCAACAATTTTCCGCTGGTTTGCTGAATTTAAAAGGGACCGAACATTACTGCAAGATGAGGAGAGAAGTGGGCGCTCGGCAACGGCAGTGACTGAGGAAAACTTTGTTGCCGTGAAAAAAATGGTATCAACAACAATTGCATAACATTTAAGGCAGTCTTCCAGAATGGATTGCCAGGAATATTAAAAAATTCTGATCGATCTGTTCGAGTCAGGAAGGTTTCATCCCGTTAGGTGCCCCGCAATTTGACAGAGGCACAAAAGCGCACCCTTGTCAAATGACGTATTTCTGATACCATCACGGGTGATGAAACATGGATTTACCAATTTGACTAGGAAACCAAACGACAGACGACAGTTTGGGTCTTTCCAGATGACGATCTTCCAACGAAAGTGAAGAGAGGCCGAAGTGTTTGAAAGAAAATGGCGACTATAACTTTTTCAAAATTTGGGCATGTGGCCACAATTCCTCAGGAGGAGCAAAGGACGGTTACTGTTTAGTAGTACACCACAGTCTGCCTGCTGAACATTTTTCACAAGCTCCGAGAACGCCGCCCAAGGAAAGGACTGAGGGGCATCCTGCTTCGCGCACACGGCTAATATCACCATTCAGTTCTTGGAGTCTACAGAGGTCAGACTTATGGTTTATCATACCCAAATTCCTGACCTGGCTCATTGCAATTATTTTCTCTTCGCATGCGAGGAAAGCGATTTTCCAGCTCTGAAGAAGCTGTAGCTGTATAATAAAATGAACGTTTCGCCATGTGGCAGGGATGCTTTGCTAAGTGGTTTTGAGGATGAGAAAGTGTACAGATTGTGGTGGAGAGTGCTTTGAAAAGATGCAACAGTCGAAATGAGCACCCACTCTCAGAACTTTAATAATGAGCCCTCGTAATACTTATTGCACTGTGCTAAGTAAACTAAATTATCATTTTTTAAAACTTTCTGTTAAATTTCATGTTTTCACATATAAATGGAATCTTACGTTACTTCATGACGTCATAGTCACGTTCGCTGAGCCTAATCGCAGTCATTTCGCTTATTAATGAAACAAAAATATTTTCTGCATCTATTTTTTGTTTCAAAGAGTTAAACAAAAATTTTGTGTCTTTATTATTAACAAATATACAGTGGCCTAGTTATGATCCTCAAGAATATTACTAAATTGAGATAACTGCGAATACATTTTGTTAAATTATTTTTAAGACAATTTTTGTGAAAGTAAGAAATAAAAGTAACAAATCAAGTATTGGCCAAGAAATCGTTTACACGCTGAAATTATTTCGTAACAACACTCCAAAACAAAATCTCTTCTGAAATAGCTTTAAAAATACATTTATTGTGTGCTTTTGTGATATTAAGATATATTTTAAACCTTTAGTGAAGTTTTCTTTTATACAAAAAAGTCACATTTAAAATTGAGCAAACGGTATTACCACAGTTCATATACAGCCATCCCGGCTAGGGGATTTCGCGAGATTGAATTCTTAGTGTGACTGTTGCTACCGGTATTCTCCTACAGATAGCTCTGCATAAATAAAGGGATAGCACAATGGAATACAAAGAAGGACATTTATTGCTACTTATTTAAATAAATTAAATAGCTATCAGCATGTATATTCCAGCGAATTTCTAATAATAGTTATTACTATTATTGTTATTATTATTATCATCATCATCATCATCGAATGTAAACAATCCGAAAACTTGTTCTTGACGCTAAAGTTTGAGTCACCAGGTTGGTGGCGATTTAACACTACCTGCTCTTGTGAGTTAAGGCCTGCGATAATTCTGGTTGCACACTTTACACAGGTTACGAATTTTGATGTTCACTCGAATTTATCGGAATATATATGATCCTAGAAGTTCAAAGTTCATACTTTTTAACTACTGGAAAATCTTAAAAATTGTTCCCATGAATAATAGTTCACACTCATACTATAACAAATCGTGTGATGTTTTATTCGATTATTATTATTATTATTATTATTATTATTATTATTATTATTATTATTATATTTATTATTACTATTACTCTAGGCTGTTCATATGTGGTAAAATACCGTGAAGAAAATGAATGCGGAAATTGCAGGAAATTTGTTCTTGTATAATTGCGTATTTTATATACTTTGCAGATCACCACTCTTTTCTCTTTACGACATTCCTCTCTTCTTCCCCTATATGATTATTAAGTAAACGATATCGTATGATAAATCTGCTGTAAAGTGCGGAAAACACGACATATGTTTTTTAGAGGTCTGTCATTTACGTTAATTATAAAACTACGCTAGGTTCGACAGCTACTTAACGCAATATTTTTATATTAGGAACGTTATAACTCAAAAAATTATTATACTGTCTCAGTTAAACATAAAATAGGGATTTAGGAGAAAAATAAATAAAAGTAATGCTTAAAAATGATTGATCATCATTCTGAAACTACCAATTAACATTCAAAAAACAAGATTTGCTCAAATTAATTAATGTGATGTTCTACTTAATTACCTTTTAGTTCAATATCAAACACAGCAATTTCATATATATTTTGATAGCGAAAAAGTGCATTTTCTTTTTGATTAAAATTTTAATTAACGAATGTGGAACTTTCACGTTTACAGATGACTGCTAAACACAATTTAGCAGCAGTGATAAAGTGTCATCTAGCGGATTCATTGAGAACTACAGCTAACTCGTAGCCGGATTTTAGTAGAAAGAATATCAAAGGTACCGACACAAGCTGTGCCCACTCTCATCATTAGCACCTTCTTCTATGGCGCTACAGCCCGAGATCGGGCCATGCCTGCCGCAGCGACCTCTGTCTTACGACTTCATTGATAGAGAGCAGTATTATAGGGGGCATGTGATCAAACGCCGTTCGCCTATCACGCGGATTTCTAGATACAAAACGGCACCTCTCCGTCAGACAGCTCCTTAATTATCCTCACGAGGCTGGGTGGACCCCGCATCAAACCTCCATAACTTACAAAAAATTCCTAATCAGGTACAGGGAATCGGACCCAGATCCTCCCGGCTAGTAGTCAACAATGCTAACCACTATACCAAGAAGGCGGTCATATACTGTGATATAACTAGTAATAAATTACAAGTTCAATATTAATGTGTGTTCTTAACTGCATAAGAAACAAATCTGCCACATTCGTAAGCATGTGAGAAGCTATGTATAACCTTAGCAACCTGGTTGTTAAAGGGAGGTTACCCAATACAGCTATTTATACTACATCCCAATTGGCTCAAATAACAAAATGTAGCTTTTCTGCTAACTTCGCCGCAGGTTTTCTGATAGTAGAACGCGATGTTGTCTGCAAGTTGTCGTGAAACCTTTTGCTTTACTGCTAGTATCTTTAAGGTGACATCTGCATGCATTTTACACACAGATTTCATAGATATTTCCCATAACATTCTTATAATGAAAATTCCATAGCGATTTGTTTAAGATTCCCCCAGAAAGTCAAATTACATGAAGGGTTGCTTGCAGCCGCGACAGTGCGTGTATCTTGACGCGAATCTAGAGCTAGGCTCTGTTAAACAGGTAGCTTACACCCCTCTCTCTCGTCGTTTCGTTTTAATTACACATGTTTCAAGCTGAGTGGAAAGATTAAAAGTGAGTATGAACACTCTGTCACCGCCCGGAGTATCCGATGTCTCTACAAAGGGCGACGCCACACACAATGTGTATACCTCCAGAGACACTCTTCCGTCTAGTTATTAATCACACTCGTGATGTATGCATACGTGTGCATATGGAGAGGTATAAAATATAAACTTAATAAAGCCATATTACTTTGATTGATATTTAACTCATATTTATGCTGCTTGTATTGTCTCATTCACATTTCTATTTGTTTTTATATTGGAAAGAAACTCCAAGACGACATAGCAAATGGAAGAGGGGATTGTACACCTGAAAACGATCTCTATGTGCTAAAAGCGGGAGAGGAAAAACAGATCAAGCACCCCCCATGTATACCGAAAACTGATATGCACTGTCAACAAATATATCCCTTCGTGCTTATGCTGGGGAGGAACAGCTGAGATAAAACTATTACTGGATACGGACAGAGATGGGGGCATGTACATTGAAGCAAACATCTCTGATTTAGTCCCAAAGGCAACGGTGTCTTATTACCAGTACTGCAGTTTCACACACAATGCTTGAAAAACCATCTTACAACCATTTATTGATCAAATACGTACACCATTTCTATTTTATTATTAATACTGCTTTTTCCTATATATGAGATTAATCTTTTTAAAATCAAATCTATCAATATATTATTTCGGACATTTTTAGATTTTTAGCACTTGCCTCGTAAAAGGTTTTGTTTTCTGATATATTCAAATTATACCGGGCTTCCAAAATTTGTGCTCACCGCTCGCAGGGTTTTTCGGCTCCGCCAAGCTGGGGCTTCCTTCCCTACTCACGGCTGACTGCCTTACTTTTCCTTACACGGACGTTCAACCTCGGGTGCAAATCATGATTTCTTTCACGAACGGCAGTGGAGGAGAGCGTACGTAGTCAAAGGTATTCTAACTTCAACAGATATAGATGGGTAACAGTCAAACTGGCATGTAGGTATGTTAACTCAGAAGGTTGGAACGCCGTGCTATTTATTATAGAGAAAGTAGTGGGTTCGCATTCTCACATTCAACCTTTTTGTATCCTGCTGGAGATATAACAATTATTTACCCGATTGTAATTTACTATGCATACAATTCGCTATAAATTTATGTTTACAATGTTTTTTTTTTTCTGCTGGAATTAATGGATATTTGCTACCATTACAATGATTTACTCGCTAATGTAATACAATCCACAATCCACTATCAATTTATATTTACGAAATGGAGGTGAGCATAGGCCGTCATGCCGTAACAAAGCACCAAGTCTACTGGTTTCTAGGATTCACCTGAGGTTAGCGTTAAGGTTAGTGTGTGTATATATAAATTACTTGCGAATTGCAATAGACGAAAAATAGAAGAGCGATAACATTCCCATTTCCAAACTAACACTAAGAAGCGATAACATAGGCGTGATAACATTCACATTTCCAAACTAAAACTAAGGAGGCGAAGTTTTGTTCAAGAGGCGTTCGGTTTTCTCCGCTGCCGTGAATCGCACCCGAGGTTGAACGTCCGTCCGTGTACGGGCATGTCCTGCCTGTCCTTGAACTTTCGAGTGATCACCAGCATACATTCGTTCGCGAAGAGTTTAAATCAATGTAGCTTTGTGTGTAAATGTTATTGTAAATTACGAATCAGCTGGTTGTATTTGTGAGTGATTTATTTGAAAGTTCCCTGGGCAATTACTTCCTTCCATAAATACAATTCATGATCTTGTAAATACATTTGATATTACTGGTTCAGAACAAAACAAGAAACACACGGGAAAAAGTACAGTTTTAACAGAAGACAAACAGGTGCACATCTTGAACGTTCGCCAACAAACACTTCAAAACTAGCATAACAATTTGAGGTTTCAGTGTCAAACTTGTTAAATCTCAAACCTTATTAGCGTACTCGTGTCCATTGTCTAAGGTAATCGTGTGTTTTTGTGTGGGTTTGTCAGTGACTGTCCGTTTAATCGACCACAGCTTGTGAACTTTTCGGACGAGATATTCCACCAAAATGTCGTGTCGGAGTTGTTGTTTTACAACTTTATGCAGCTGATCAGAACTGTTTGTAGCGTGTGTTTGTTATCCGAGAGGATGACATGGTGCTTAATAGAAAGTTAACAAAACTATTTTAATTGATATTTAATATCCTTAGCTGCTCTTTCCTTTTTACGGATTGTGGTATCCAAATGCAGGTTAAAATCACTGGAGAAATGTTAGTTTAACTCCCATGTTTATAATGTTTGCTTTCTTTGATGTAATATATACAGGATGAATCACCTAAACTTTCCACAGCAAATACTTCCGAAACGTAAGTTGCTATTTGATATGATGTTTTCATTAAAATGAAGTTAATCAATGTAGTCCATACATAGATTCCAACAGTTATTAGAAAGTGTATTTCTAGCACAAAGTTTCTTTTTCTAATAGGACACAGTCTGTTTACTTAAAAGGAAATACAACTATATAAGATTAAAATGTCAATGTCTTTTTTTCTAGGTCAAATAGTTAAGTAGTGAACAACAAGATATTTGCAAAGGGTTCGAACTTCCAGGCTCTTATTACAGAGTCCCCATCATCATTATGCAAAAAGCAATACATTCTCCCGATTGTTAGGCAAAAACAGCACATTCGCATTTTGTCTACAATTAAGGGAAGTTATCGAGAGTGCGTTACAGTTTATCATGAATATCTCAGCCTACACAGTACAAGAAAGCACGGCACTCTTCCTACATTAGTCTTGTCAATTTTTTCAGCAACAGTAAACGATACCATCATCTTTAACACATCTAAAACGTCCTACTTCTGTGACCTATCACGGTGTAATGACAGGGCCATCTCGCTGTACTCTGTGTAAAGGAAACAAACACGTATTGGTCAGGGTTAACATTCAAATACAATATGTCGGGATGCTTGCCCTTCTTCAAATAGGAGAAACCGAACAGCTGGCAGAGAAATCCGAAACAAACGGGCATAGTGCCAACCTTACTTTGAAAAATTACTAGGTGATTCTTTTTACGTTGGGCTAACATTAACAGCAGTCTCACTAAGAATAAACAATCCTAACGCCCAGTTAAGACAAAAATCTTCCTTACCAATGGCCTAGCATGCTCTTTTATACATTACTGCTTTTAATAATGGCTTTGGTTAACACTCATTGATGTTATTCCATTTCTTCCTGAGATAGCACCCTCCGCGGTAGAGAGATGGCTGATATAATAATGCACCAAGCTAGGAATCTCTAACCTTAATTTTACTTATGATAATTTTTATTCTTTTATAATTAAAATTTCAATACAGACTGACACCACAAGCCCCTATTTTTTATTATTTCTTAACTACATGTACTCCGTATTTCACAAGTTTGCCATACTGCAGTCCTTATTAATTTTTCCAAGTTAGTTTGGCACTAGATTCCGTTAGGCCTGTTTGTTGCGATTTACGCCAGAGTTAAAATGACTATTTTATCACATCTTTCATGCGGTTATTAAAAATCACATAAATGGCCAATCTTCAACTGTGCTATTGCTGCATTTTGTGAATAAGTTTTTGTCATATTAAGTATGCAATTCTGATGAGCCAATTGCATCAGCAGACTTGTATTAATAACGTTATTCAATTACCTAGCAAAATTACTTTTTATTTTCGGCTACGAACTTAAGTTGTTAGGTTGCACCTTGAAACGCGGTAAAGTAAACTTTCATTAATAACTCAAAAACTAAGGGTTTCCGGACATAGGTTTACATGACTTCTTTTTTGTGTTAGAAACGCGCTACCAAAGTTAGTAAAAATATTTCCAAAGCATTCTGTATACAGAAACATCCCTTTTCGAAACACTGATTAATCTCCAACAAGATATTTTATATTATTGTTCTTAAGGGATCTATCAACACTTTTGTATATCCCTGTATTGTGTACTAGAGTTTCAGCTGAGCGTTTGGTGTGAGTATGGCCTCTGAACGGTTGGTGCGTGTCAACCTGCAGTGGGAAAGATTCTCTCTCACTTGTTAAAACAACAGAGAATGAAGTGTAAGGGACCTCTCTCTCTCTCCCCTCTCTATCTCTCTCTATATAAATATATATATCACATTCAGATGTCTTCTTTTTTAAATACTCGGATGATTAATGCAACATATGATTATTGTATAATTTTCCATTGTAGCTAACACTGGTTCAGAGTATTTAAAACCGCCACAGGTGCCGAAATCGTTAAAACGCGGACCTGTGAGTGGGATATCTGGGATCGATTCCCACCGGAACGATTCCTTAAAAAATCCTTTTCTAATTTATCATTGCAATTCGTGCATCATCGGTGTCCATCCCTGTGATGCCTCAGTAGTTAAATCGGGCGTTAAACCCTATTAAAAAGCATTTAAACATGGGTTTTTTTTTAATTTATATTGGCACATGGTTGTAGATGTTTATATCTACGTTATTCGGTCCTGGTGACTTCCTGCTTCTATTTGCTTACAGTGCATTTAACAATTGCATAAATATAACTAATTCACATCTCTAGAAATATCTCATCTGTATGATTATGATTATTACTATGACGATTGTTATTATTTATGGTTATGTCAGAACATTTATTATATTTTTTAAAAATCACTTTTAATTTAAAACAATGTAATCGTGTTGAAGTAATGTCGGCATTTTTTTTTTATTCATTCAACCATACATGAAATGAGCTCTGTGTTTAATGTATGTTACATTTTACTTTTGCTTACAATGATACGAACATACTTTACAATTTTCTGTTATATATTATAGATCATTCGGGGACATTCTTAACGATGTTTGTGTTCTATGATACTCCCTTTCTCACAAAAGCTGACCGAGTATTTCTCCATTAATATATTCTCATATATTTCAAGATTTCACAGATCTTTCTTATTGTTAACAAAAACTGGTGTTCACACTTTCTGAGATTACTTTCTTTGTATTCCGAGTAACTAGCTAGGGGATGGTTACAACACGCACATTTCCAAAATGTCCTTCTCCTTTGTCTTATAGCGCTGAACTGAATATGCTTTGAGAGGAATCCTTGGTAAACATTTTCTATTTATTCAGGGAAGAAAAAATTTAACGCGAAGGGGAAAAAATCTTTTATAGCAAGAAACATTTTCTTCTGGAAAAGTTTCACTTTCTCGAGAGTTATCAGTTATGCCCGTGTCGGTCCTGGTTGTTTAGTGGTAACTATACTTGCCTTGTAGACTCAAGATCCCCGGTTCAACCCCTGCAAGGGTTGTTGGACTTTTTAGGGCGTATAAATCCTAAGTAAAGCGTTGGATCCTGTGTTATAGATTTACGGCACGTAAAATTCCTCAAGCCAGGAAGCAGAGATATGTGAGAAAAATTATCTATCGCTTCACGCCCTGAATTGTATGGGGAACTGATGACCTGAGATGTTAAAGGGCGTCCGTAAATAAATAAAGCAAGGAGTGAATTTTTTAAATTTCCTCTCCCTTTTCTACATCAGGAACTGTCTCTATGCCCCATCACTGACTCATTTCTAGTAGACATATTTTTTTTTTGTTTCATATCACAAGACGGCCTGAAATATTGTAAACACCACGTACTCAGTTTCAAATTCATATATTTTTGCATTACGTCATGACAGCTGTTGAGAGAAGTGCTGACTTACTAGGAAAATGCAGCTTATAGAGCAAAGAGCAGCGGCAGAACATCTGCCAATAAAGCAATTAACTCCTGAAATTCATTAAGATATTTCAACAAATTTAAGGTAATGTGTTCTGTCACGTTATGTGTCATTTATGGTGTAAATTTAATTATATTAAATATTCTGTGGACAGCATTCATGGTCTAGTAGTAGCGTTTGCAACTACTAATCCACAGGTCTTGGGTTGGAATCCCCATCTGGGTAAGATTTTTTTTTCTTACGCAGAGAAAGAGAATGTCAGATAACCTTAAGGCGCCAAGGATTCCGGGCTCATTTGCCCCATCATCGATTCATTTCATTTCATTCATCATACTTTTTTTTTGTCAACATATCTGTACTCAATCCCAAATTTGATTACCTCTCTCTTTCAGTAGCCTCGTTGGATGCAATGCACTCATCCCAATGTTTTTGCCAGTCTTCAAACGCATGCTGGTGATTATTTTTGACGGTTCTTCAGAATTGCCTCCTCATACTTTTTTCACCGCTTCTGATGAAAATTCCTCCCACAAAGGCGTTTCTTCAATGTGGGAAAAAGGACATTATGGAGGGCGATGGACACAGATATTCGGCAAAACATTAGTGATGTGCGGCCATGCACTATCGTGGTAAAGCATCCAGCTTTTTGCACAGACATGTGGCTTTTTGCGTGTGACATAATCTTGTGGAGTTTTCAGGATATCTCTGTAGTATTGCCAAGTTACAGTTATGTGCGCAGGCATGACATGTTGGCAAACCATTCCTTGAGTATCGAAAGATGAAAGGAACATAACTTTTCCAGCGGTAGTAATTATTTTGTGTTGATGATAGGGATTTCACACAGAGCTTTGCTGTTTGCTGTCAGAATCAAAATGGTGTAGCCAAGTTTCATCAACAGTGATTACCTTTGAAAGAAACTCCGTATATTCCTGTAACATCATCTTCAACTACATGCAAATCTGTTGGACAATTGTCTCTAACAATGACAACGCTTTCTTCTATTAGTGTACAAACTGAAACTCTGATTCCCTCCTGTGTTTAAAAAAAAGTTAAACCATACTCGAGCAATATTACAGAGAAGAACAAACTCTCCATAGACCTGCTGTAACATGCCGGCATGTACCGCACCTGAAGATTTGTTGAGACGAAAACAGAATTTCGGAGCAGTATTTTGATTGTTACGTGTCATTTCCATTTTCTGTAAGTGCAACTGAACATGTCTCAACTTGTACGCCTCTCACAGGTGGGAACCAGAAGTGACAACAGTAAAACTAATAACACGTGTATGTTACGCATTAACATTACAAATAATGTAAAATCAAATTTTAGTGCGGGAAGTTATGTAGTTATGCTCGTAAAAAAATATAATCATTCTTAACAGCCCTGGAAATTCATCTCGGCTTCTTGGTGCCTCGTATTAGCAATAAACGTTTTTGACTAAGGCTTGGGTATAGATGGAAGCTGGGACGAAAAATATGTTGCGTTTCGAAGTACTGTAGATGTTTATGTTAAAAATATAACACATTTTGTCAGGTATTAAAATATTTGAGCCGATTAAATCATTTGCGTGTATCTCTATTGGAGTGTTGAGACTTTTCTGTTATTTCCGTGAATATTTCGTACTTCATTTATGGAGCGGAGGGGTTGGCTGAGAGCCAATTACTTTTAGCTGTCACGAATGTACCTTCCACCCTGTTGTCTGCCAGTAGTCATGGCAACCCTCTCGGCAGCCTTTCCCGTTTAATCTTAAACTGCTGCGGTAGTATTTTCCCTTCTCTCGGGAAGAGGCTTCAATTTAACATAAGGACGGTTTGCAGAGAACTCTAAGTACTGGTGCCAAGTACCTGAGTGCGTGACGCGTTAAGACTTATTACCTTGCTAAGAGAGATTACTCGGCGTGCGCAGAATTTTCATGAACAATTTTCTCCTTAAACATATTCTTTCGCTTTTATTCATTATATTTTTAAGACTTTTGCTTGCTAATTTATTTGGTTTGTTTTATTTTATATAATTCGTAATCAAATTTATATGTATAAACCTACTTAAATAAATTTCTTCTTTATTTATACTTTTATACTTATTATATACATTATTTTCATTAAGAAATATTAATACTGATGAAAAACAGTAATTTTTAAAACTATTAATATTACATTAGATAAACTGATATTGGATCAACATATAACTTGAATAAGTTCTGGGTTTCTTCAAGGGCATTTTTATCAATGCCTTCAACTACATAATGTGTTTGTGGGTGACTTACTGGAAAGGATATGTGATGCAGAAACTACTTCGAATTTATGTGACATTTCCATTCATTCTCTCCTTTAAACGAATGATTTGATTTTGACATCGACAACAATTAATAGCTGTAAAGGGAATATAACTGCTTAGGGATATATTGTGAGGAACGGAGAAAACTTGAACATTAACGTTCAATAAAGTGTGCGGTGTATAGCAGGAAAGAGACAGGAGTATGTCGGACCGGTATTAGAAAATGTGAAGAAATGCACATATTTATAGGCGCCATTAACTATGAACAGGTACTGCACAAAACATAAGCATCATAAAACACATATCATATTTATAAAATATGGAGGAATTGAAGATTTCGGTAAGCATACCAGAAACAACATTGACAAGCATAGAAATTGTATACAGAACAATTATTAGGTGTACCGAAATTTGATGTAAGGGCCTAAATTTGGTGACAGGAAAACTCCGAAAAATTAAATAAAATACAAACACAGATTCTGAAATGGCTGTTATAGGTAGGGGAGGGTGCAGTGAATTGAAGGATTCTTAAATGAGTATGGAATATATAACGAAAGTATGCGTTTAAAAATAAGGACAATTACGTACTGGTTAAGATTAATACAAGGTAGTCAAGCACTTTTTCGAGCAGTGTGTCTGAGGGGACAAATAAGGGAAGGGAAAAGTATGTTTGAACGCCTCCTTGGCCTAGTGGTCCTTACCTTTCGGTCTTGGTTGGATCCCCACGTTCAGTCCTGATGGTCTAGTGGTAACACTTGCCTCTTAGAACCAAGATCGGGGGTTGAATCCTGGCCAAAGTCAACGGGGATTTTCGGGCGTAAACATCCGAAGTGTGTTTGCTTCGGAAGGGAAGTAAAGCCTGGGTTATTGTAGATTTATTACACGTAAAATAACCCTAAGGCTGAAAGAAAAAGTATCTGAGCAAAATTTATCGGCCGTTTTACTCCCTGAATTGAATGGGACACTGATGATTTGAGATGTTTAAAAAGCGTCCGTAATTAAACCAGCTAAATAAATAAATAAATTGATCTCCGATATCTGCTTAGACATTTACTAAATTAGGGAAGTCTAGAACGGGTTTACTATCTGAGGGAGAAGTAGTGACCTTTGACTTAATATACTTCTTTGCATTACAAGTCGCCCCATAAGGAATAAAGTTTCTCAAATTAGGAGACACCTTAGGGAGTTCGCGTTCCATACTTGGAGGACACGGCAGCATAGTCGATAGAGTGTTAGCCGGGAATGTTGAAGTTCCTTGGTTCGAATCTCGGCAGAGATACAAACTTTTCAAGTCTGATTCTTCATTTCCAGACCATAACTATGCTTTTTTGCACTTGACAGATTTTGTACCGTAACGTCCCAGTCATAATAAAAAGAGTTATCAGTTGAAGAGATTTGATACTCTTTCTGATAAAAAATCTCATTCTCAAAACAACAATGACTGAACAGCTGTATTGAACAACTGAGATCTTTAACATTCTTTAGATTTTTTGGCATCAATGTAAAACATCAGAAAGAAGTAATTTTAAATTCTTGTTATCGCATGATAACAGAGATAAAAAGAAAGTATTAACGACCGGTCAAGTTGGTTCATACATCGTTTTTTCTGTACTGTTTTTGTATATAACAGAAAGAAATTAATGTAACGTGTCCCTCTTATGGTAACAAAACTTGTCTAAAAACCTGAGATAAAGATTGTATTGTACAAGAGCATACAGTTCCCCACCCCCATTCGGATTCATGGATGAATATCCAATAAAGCCCCAAGTCCAGTACAGCACGTGCTGTGGTACGTGACAAATTTTATTTTCTCTGCAACTGAATTTGTTGATTTAATTATATTTATTTATCCCAGCTTAAACGAGGGAGTTCTGTCAACCTTGTTAGTCAACGGAATAATTGAAAACAGCGTCAGCTAATAGGGCGATTAACCGCCTTTCTATGGAAATGCTACAAATGATAATTGTAATTACGTTCCATTGATTTATACAGCATTTAATCTATTGCATTCAGAAAGTACTGATATTAAACACTTGAAGGGGCAAGCCGTAGTTTCAAATTGTGACTTAGAAGTAATGAGTAGGTTCCATTTACGAGTATTATTAACGTAAGGAAAGGTGTACAAAGTAAGTACACATTTGATTAGTAAGAAGGAAGCAAGGGTACGGAGCTTAGATAATTACCTCAATGTCCTTTCCACTTTTAAAGTGGGTTGTAAAATTCTATTTCGTATCACTATCTAGTTCGCACATTTTAAAAATTAAAACGAGTGAAATATCAAAGATATAACTTATAGTGACTCAAATCTGGACTGTAAGGAGGCTGACAGACTTGGTTTGGCATGATTTGCAAGGAAAAAAGTGAAAAATATCAGAAGTTCTTTCCTTAAGCAAGTTCATTACTGGCTACCAAGTTATGAGGAGTGGATCAGGTTATAAC